>OY759273.1:24522872-24810372 GCA_963662155.1 Lamellibrachia columna | reverse complement strand
CAGATGAACGGGTGCAGTTCGTTACAGTTCGACTCCCCTACGCTGGTGACATTCCTGTCTGTAACACTGACCGGATACACGAGGCACGAACGCACGTTATCCAACCCGTTACTGAGCCATATCACCGAGCGTTTGTCTGTGCCGTCCAGATCTTGGTACGAAATGAACTTGTCAGTCATTGTCTGTAATTCATCCAGTAGGAGAATGGAGAGAACAACTGCTCTTTCTCTCTGACAGAATGACGCCGCCTGGCGGTAGGT
This sequence comes from Lamellibrachia columna, assembly GCA_963662155.1. Taxonomy (NCBI): domain Eukaryota; kingdom Metazoa; phylum Annelida; class Polychaeta; order Sabellida; family Siboglinidae; genus Lamellibrachia; species Lamellibrachia columna. The sequence continues at coordinate 24,810,112 of OY759273.1, read as the reverse complement.
GCTGGCACCAACATTGTAGAAGAAGCAGCTGGACAATTGATATGTCCAGCCCAGTGGACATACACCTGCAAGGAGCCGAATGACACACGTTTTGCAATCACAAAGGAAAATAATATTTGAAATATATTCAGGAAAAGGTAATAAAGACCGTAGAATGTCTTAAAATGTAAACATTTATGCTAGTCATCAGATACGGTCATTCCAGAATTATTGTTTTGCTTCTTGTTTCATGCGACAAACAATCTAACCATTGGATGTGCATAGTCAATTATGTCCTTATCTACGTGTCGTCTGGAACTTGTTGCTTTGGAGGTAATTTTGTTAAAGCTTATAGACAGATTATTTACACACGGACGATGACACAAGTATATGATTATACACTAATAAAACTTATAATGCGTTTTAAATAATAAACAATACTTTATGCGGTAGACCAATGAAGCGCCTACTTGAAAAGTGCAGCCCACTCGGAGGGACGGTCTCAAAAGGAGATGAGACGACGACGGGGAGACCCACAACTATTCGGCCGTCTCGGATCCTACCGTTGACGACACGAGCGAGGCCAGAGCCCCACCAATTGTTTGCGAAGTCAATATTAGCGTCTATCGCGTTGATATCTCCCATCTCCTGAGTTGACAGTTCAAATGAGTTTGAAGGGTTGTTGAATATGTTCATCCTGAACATGACATCTGAAGCATTCAGTGACACGGTGTATTTAGCAGCGTTTTTAATGGCGGTGTTGTACCAGAAGATATTACCGTCTGCCCGCACTGGCAGTCGGTTGCACTCTATCTCGCTGCCGATCTCCACCAGGCACTTCCCGCTGTTGTTGTAGAACAAGTTGTCCTCCATCGTGATGCTCATGTTAACGAACTGCACGACACTGCGGGATTCGTCAGCCGAATTGTGTCGTATGTTGTTTTTTGTCATTCTCAGTGTCGCGTTGTTCTTTCCTGTGTTCTTCACAAAGATGACACCTCCCCCAGAGCATAAGACGACTGAGTTCTGCGTCACCTTCGCCGTTGACACGCGCGATGTCGTCTCTGAATCGAACGTCACTGACATAGCGGTTGAGCCAGTCGCCGTTATGTCGTTGAAGAAACAGTTGCGGATCAGCACGTAGGCGCTCCTGAGCCGGACATCGAGGGCCGGACTCGACTCGGTGTCGTATCCCGTGTTGTTGACCGACATCCGCTCCAGCCAGATGACGTTGTGTTTCTCCGAATCTGTGTTCCAGACACGCACCGCCTGTCCTGGCACGTTCTCAACCCGCACGTCCTTCAACGTGATGGAGCTCACCAGCTTCTCTGCCAGACAAATCATATTTACCACTTGAAAGGGGCATTTGTGTCATTCAAACTAGAAAAGACACATTCACAAGTATACATATATACAGAGACTCGCATAGAAAAACACCTAAACTGAAAATAAAACCAGAAATTCAGATAACTATGTGACTATCAATAACAGTCACACTCAAAAACATTCATTTTGATCACAGTATATACGCATCAACAATGTTAATAACAAAAGGAAATGGCCAGGGAGATTACATTTAAGACATAGCATGTCGCTGCATGGGAGGCAAAATCTAGTTTATATATAAAACGACGCTAAACGTGACTCGTCATTTATTGGGCATATTATAAGTATGAATAGATCTATTCACATTTATTTTTCCAAATCGAACATTATTCCATCTCGATTACTGGAGCTATCAACTCACCGACCGAACAGGGATGAAATATGATGTTATCCAGACCGACGGAAGTCCGGCACCATGATCCGAAACGGACGTGGAAAAGAATTGTAAATTGATTTGCGTCTATCGGCGCAAGCTCAACATCTTCATGAACCCATCGGTTAAACGTATTTTGAAGAGTGGACGACCAAATCTGCAGTAGCCCACTGCTTGTCTTCGCGTACATCGTTAGTTTCTCACCTGTGGACGTAGATACAGTAACAGTTTTATACTAACTATTATGTACCATAGCAATCCTTGAAACTTGACGGTTCGATTACAGCGACATTTGAATGTGTAGGCAGTTCTTAGAGATCGGTAAAGTTTGGTGGAAAAACGTTAGAGAAAACATAGGGGAAAATGGCAAAATGTGCCCTTTATTAAATTGTAAGCCCACAATGTCTGTCACACCAACAGAAATTCATACATAGCGCGAAAGCGACTGGTCTGCTCTACACGCACAACAACAGGGATATCCTCTAAACACTACGAACTTAGCCCTCCTACACTACGACTATCTCCTCTCACGTATATCATATTGCATAATGCGGATGGCTAAGAGATGAAAAACTGCTGGAAGACATTGGTTTGAGAAGAATAATCATATTTTGATCGCACGAAAATTACAATACGTCGTTGCGGTTATTAAATCGTTCAGTTGTTATTTTGTTATTGCATATTTTCTGCAGTAATTTCCACTCACCGCGATAGTTATAGCTGTTTCGGTAGTGATAAAACGAAATGCGGCAGATATCGTCCTCACGACGGAAGGTGTTGCTTTCAATGGCGGCCGTCTTGGACGCACCTCCGTTTCGTTGATAATAGCTGCAGTCTTCAGTCGGGAGGATTGTTGCCGCCATAATATAATGGCCACCTGGATATAAGTATCAAAACATCATTGCAAACGAGTCTGGTCGTAATAGTAACACATGGGTAGCATGTGCACCTTCACCAACCAGAAAATGGGTGTAACTATAAAGATAAAGACAGCGACTAATACAATTTAAAAAATTACCATTTAAAATTGTAATTGAACATTGTAACGTACTTGTTCCTCCGGCAAATGTGACATCGCTGCCTAGACCTCTGAATTCAGCATGCCTGTTGGAACTACAGTTGTACAGGAGCCATGGTTGTCGTTCCGATACAAGCATATCTTCATAGTTGTGCCAACCGCACCAGCCGTCCTCGAAGGCACAGTCATTCACTGCAATACACACCTTGAATTAAATTGGAACGTTTTCTGCGTAGCCATTAAGGAGAACTGTGTATGCACAGTCGGTAGTGGTTTCAGTTTATCTTGTGTAGGTCTTAGCTACGCTTTGGCTACAATTCGCTGTGCGCGTGCGTGCGTGCGTGCGTGCGTGCGCGTGCGTGCGTGCGTGTGTGTGTGTGTGTGTGTGTGTGTGTGTGTGTGTGTGTGTGTGTGTGTGTGTGTGTGTGTGTGTGTGTGGGGTTTAATCCTGAAATAAAAGTGTTTGTATTGGTGAGTGACGACTGACCTTTCTGCGGGATGCTGGTGACAGACGCGTACTGTACAAAGTTCTCACTCTGATGAACTACCATTGTCATCTGTCGGCCCCACGACTGCACCGTCGTTGACTGGTTCACGGCGTGCAACAGAATACATGTTATCTCAGCAGAGCTCACACTGGTAAGACGGCCGATGCGGCTAAACCAAGTCTAGAGCCAATACCCCATATACAAGAGTATCCTCGATGCACGACCATCTATCGGCGATGCACGACTGTTGTATATTATATCATGCTCAGGCGATAAATATATTTTAATCTTGTTACAGTAATTTGTCAAACAGTTATATCACGCACCGTGCTCGTAGAGTTCGATGAAGAACAAAAACAACCCTGTTACTTTCTGTTTTTCTTGAGTAGCATTGAATATCAAACACTTTAGCACTAGACGTAGACGGCTGGTGATCGTTATGGATTCCAGTCGACGTAATCGGCCAGTTCATGTTTCACAAAGGTAACTAAGATAACGTCGGTTAATCTGGCGATCAAGTAATGCACCATTTCACTACATATACCAGATGGAATTACGTGTCTTTCCTATACTTCCTTGCACGGTTCCTTGTGTTGCAGTCTTACGATTTCGGAATTGACTACACACGATCTTATCGGACATTTACACAATTTCTCCGGGCATGTTTTTTTTTACAACATAGTCAAACCTGTCTCAATGGACGATCGAAAAGTGGTCTCTTAGCACAAGTGGCCGCGTAATGTAGGTAATCTAACATTTAAAACTTTTGTGAAAGGACGAATTCATCGTGATCGTTAATGCCAGGTGGTCTATTAATGCAGGTGGTCGCTTAAACAGGTTTGACGCTCCATACAACACCATGTGTAGTAGTTGTACTTATGTTATTCAATCATAATGTAGCAGTAAAACCTTAAGCCCAGAACAGTTGCATCATAAACAATGATGCATAATCAAGATGTTTGTGTGGCCTTCCCGACAGGCACATTTTTAACATATTTTTGAGGTTCAATGGTATATGTTGTGCCATTTTGTAGATAATGTAATACTCTTCAAATTAAGTATTATTTGCAGTTGTAAATTGAAAGCATAACAATAGAGGTACAACGGAAAAACCGAACCACTCTGGCACTGACGAATTCTATGTCAAATGTCAGAAGAGCCAGGTACTTCGTGGAAGATAACCCCGACTGCTACATTGATTTTACTCAAGTCCACCTACCTGTTCACCGCGATCTTTCCTGTATGTCTTGAACTGGCTGATCCGACTTTTGATGTCCACATCAGCCCCGTCGTAAAATTCAGCGGTTAGCACACCGTAGTAGTCCGTAGTTTCTGCTCTCATTGTCACTTTAACTGCATATCTCTCCTCTGTTTCGAATCGTCGAATACAACCCTTCCAGTCTGTGGCGCGCGTCGGGAAGAACTTGTGTTCCTCGCCCGGTTTTATGAACATGTTCGTGCTGACGTCACAGATCCGAAACGTTGAGTACACAATATCAGTTGCTGTCAGCTTGTCATTGTGGAATGTTGGAGTCAGAGAAATTCCGTTCCCCGTTGTGTCCGTGACAACCACGCTTTCAAGTGTCACGTTGGCCGTCACGTCGAAGAAAGAAATTCCGTTGCCTCTGACCTGCACCAAATAAAACGTATAAATAATAATGTAAATAAGCCGCACCAATCAATCAATCCCACGTACACATGCACGCACACATGCACGCACGCACGCACGCACGCACGCATACAAGCACACACGCACACACGCACACACGCACACACGCACACACGCACACACGCACACACGCACACACGCACACACGCACATACGCACACGCGCACACACGCACACATGCACGTACGCACGGAGAAACATAACACAACTCGTTTAGGAAATCCTCATATACACTTAGCAATAGTTTATTTATATGATTCTCGAATGCACAGGTATGTACGATATATAATGTTATATTTCAATGTAACATTTAAAACAATTTGTCATCGCATAGTTATAAATAAAACAATTCTTGCCAACAAAGGCAACTACTTTTTTTGTAATGTCGTCGAATTGTCTAATATATTTAAACTTAATGTATTAATTGGCTTATCTAACGTTATTGTTAAACCCATTAACATATCAACTGTAGTTACCTTTGTGACGGTTACGTTGCGCATCTGTATGTCTTTCTCTTTCGCTATGCCTCGCCCGACAAACACAAACCCGAAGTCAGTGTTTTCCAGCGTAACGTTGACGACGCTAGGGGGCGTACCGGACACTTGAATACCGGACATGTTGGACATGACGATGTTCTCCAGGACGGAGACGCTCCCGTCTTCCATCGTGCTGATGTGTATGCCATTCATCGTGCCTTCTGTCGAGCACACGATTCCCACTTGGTTGTATCGATAGCAGGACAGAATGTGTAACTTTCGACAATGGCCGAGATTGTGTTCGGAACCGTCACACGCCACGGTGTACGCCAGAGGGGCGTCTCCGTAACCGAAACGCTGGTTCGAGCGGGTTGCTGAAACAAATGTTATCATTTGTGATGACTGAGAAGACTCTCTATACACTATTGGACGGTTAAACGAACCCAACAAAAATATTAATGGCGTAACCTCGAACTTAGCAATACTGGACCAAAGCAAAGCGTTCGATGATTTATACCCCTCAAACAATCGTTAAACAGATGGCGTTAAAGGCCTGTTGACACAAAAAACATTAAAATTTATATTGAAGCATCCGGAGAAGATAGAATTAGAATAGCTGCGCCAAAGATGTTCGTACTTATAAAGTCATAACTGAAATAACTCATTTATAAAGCTGATTGAACTGGAGCAACGTGGGGTGAACGAAATTGCCAAAATTTCGCAATGACACCAAGAAGATTGGATCCGTGGTTGTTTCGACTGAGAGTCCGATGTTTTAACTGCTACACCCTCGTGCCCCATCGGGTAGGTTAACGTTGTTACACTGAACGGTATTAATAGCGCTATTAGCTGTTAATTGGATCCGTGGTTGTTTCGACTGAGAGTCCGATGTTTTAACTGCTACTCTCTCGTGCCCCATCAGGTAGGTTAACGTTGTTACACTGAACGGTATTAATAGCGCTATTAGCTGTTAACACTCTCGTGCCCCATCAGGTAGGTTAACGTTGTTACACTGAACGGTATTAATAGCGCTATTAGCTGTTAACACTCTCGTGCCCCATCAGGTAGGTTAACGTTGTTACACTGAACGGTATTAATAGCGCTATTAGCTGTTAACACTCTCGTGCCCCATCAGGTAGGTTAACGTTGTTACACTGAACGGTATTAATAGCGCTATTAGCTGTTAATTGGATCCGTGGTTGTTTCGACTGAGAGTCCGATGTTTTAACTGCTACACCCTCGTGCCCCATCGGGTAGGTTAACGTTGTTACACTGAACGGTATTAATAGCGCTATTAGCTGTTAATTCGAACGTCAACTTGAAATCATTCAGCCTCGTTGTAATGACTGTCCGAAAACTATTCGCTCACCCGCCACTCATTACTCATTTCAACAGCTGAGTGAACTGAGGCAACGTGGGGTGAACGAAACTGTGAAAACTTCAGAACAGCAACAAGATGATTCGAATGCCGGTCGTCTCAACGTAGAGACCGAATAATTGATGATCAGGAGATCGGGAGAAGAGGTAACATGTCTTAGAAAATCGAGAGATTTCCCGCCAATCCGTTATAGGTGTTGTTGTTTTTCTTCTATTATTTTTGTTCAATTCAAAAATAGATATTACAAATCTAATATACGTGACGCCCACTGGATGGTATTACCGTCAACTTCAGTAATTGGTGTTTATCAACGTCAACAGAAGTATAAGTTAGTTACCTTTGCCGAAACCGAGTTGTCTGCAGGCGACGTGTGCGTTGTTGACCGTCCATCCGGTATTGCATATGGGGCGCCACTCGGAACCGACGAATGCTTCCAGGCGACCTTCTTGTTGACTCCGTCCGTTGACAAGTCGCAGTGGCATCGCCTGTGTCAGGTTCTCGCTGCGGTGAAACCGCACGGGGCTCTCTGTGGAGCCCTTCGCTATCAGTCTACCTTCAACGAACACACTGGCTGTGCGTTCCACGGAGAGTGTTACGCCGGATTCCAACGTGAGAGTGAATCCAGCAGGAACAAGCAGATCTCCAGACACAAGGTACGGGTCTGTCTGTCGTCGCAGCGTCACAGATTCATACAGTCTGCCCCGCAGTGGACCAGTAATGTCGAACGACTGTTCGATATCGGTGTCAAGTAGTCGTCGAATCACTGGGAACCACCCCGCGTCACTGCCATCAAAGATGCGACTGTTGATAACATCTTTGTCCAGCATTCCCCAATAGTTGTTGGAGAAGTCTAGTCGGGCCGAAGAGTTGAGTGATGGTTGTTGATTGACCACTTCAAAAGTCAGGTTAGGATTAGCAAACCTGTTTCCGTGAGCTTCAATTGTAGATGTCCATTTAATTGTCAACGCGGCGGAATACGCGTTTAGTCCGGTGGTTGCCGAGTTATTGACGATTACATTATCAAAGAATTGCTCAGTTGTCACGGATACACTTGGATAGATGCACGTTATCACTGAATCGATGATGTGGTTGCTGACGAATGCGTTTAGCATAAGACGACCACTGTCACAGGAAGAGCAGAACGATAAAATGCTGGATGCATTCTTGTTTTCCTCGAATGTGTTCTCGCCGATAATGGCACAAGTGTCTGCACTCGCTGAGATTACGTCAACCAGCGTACCGCCCGGGTACGTGTTGTTGCGAATTATATTTGACGTTACGTTTCCGGTTCCTCTTAGTCGCATTACCTGACCAGTCAAATTATGGAATTCGTTGTTGACGATGTTCCAGACAATAGGTTTTCCAGCCTTTGTTCCATCAAGGATCAATGCTTGTTGACCATCAACAAAATTGCTTCGTTCTAGTAACACCAGCACTGAGTCAGATTCGTGGAAATTGTTAATGTCGATGCGAAAGTGAATTATATTGTTCAGTAGAATCGCATCTGTAACATTAATTTGGACATAGCCACCTTTGTGGTTTATTCGATAGAAATAGACGCCGTTTTCGTTATTCGAAAATACGATGTTGCTCAAAGTAACCTCTTTAACAGCACTATACTGGATGTATACGGCAGTGTGAGTGTAGCGTGTAAACACAGAGTCAGATACGACGAAGCTCTGAATGCTGGAGGCGACAACTCCTTTACTCCCGTCTGCGAAGTCACTTTCGCTCAGTGTAACTTTTCCGGAAACGCGCTCGAGCCGAAGCCCAGTGTCCGAGTGGTCAACACTACTGTTCACGATAAACACTGGTCTGCCGACTGATACCAAAGACATGGCCGTTTGAAGACCGTTCAGTGTGTTTCCTGTCATTGCAAGTGATATGTCGGAGATGTTATCTAAAAGACCAAAAGTAATGCAATCAATGATCACAACAATTGTTTGGCTATAACTTCACCTTAATACACATTAATACGCATGGTGCATTGAACGTGTTAGCATATACATTAATACATACATACAAACATACCATCACACACTAAACAGACCACGTACGTACAAATCAAATAACACACGCACGTACACATGCACGCACGCACACACAAACCTATTTTCATACTCAGACGCATAAACAGAATGTATGTTTATGTGCGTTCACGAATACAAACATGCACACTTACACACATGCGTGTTCGAATGGTTAAATTGTAGAACGATATTATAGACGAGCCTCCTCGTCAGTGCTTTACCTTTGTATGTGTACACGTGCAAGACAGCATTCACGCATCCGTAATAGCCGCGGTACCGTCGCATCACAATCTCGACAGTTGATCCCGTAGAGCGGAACAGCGTTCCGTCCAGTCCAGCCGTTACCCCGACAGCGGCGCTCTCGTTGCGTGGCCCGTCGTGGAACTCGACTGTCTCCGCGGAACATGACGACGGGAAACTGCCTTGAACGACTTCCGCAGCGATTCTGTCGCCTTCAGGGGCCGTGACGTGGACATAGCTAGCACTGTTGTATGGCATAGATCTATCTTCAACGTTCAAGAACAAGGACTTGGTGTATGATATATTCTCTCCAGTCACTGTGGCAAAAGGTAAAATCATTTCGCTTCTGAGACCTGCAATTGTAGCTTGTTTTGGTTCTATGTTGACGCCGCTGCCGGCATGTTGACGGATGCACGTGATGTTCAATTCGTGCAAGTGAATCCGGGAGTCGTGGGACTCCACTGCAGTGCCACTGCGCATGACAACAGTTAACGAGTCGACGGAGTTGCTGTCGACGCCAACCCTAGACACAAACAGCGCTCGTGAGCTCTTGTGGTCAAACATGTCTGCGATGTACACGTTGTTAATGACGTGATTTTGTAGAAAGTCAACGTGTATCGAAGCACTGGTGGGAGCACTGGTAGGTCGGTGATTAGTCTGGTACAGTCGGGCGGTTCGGATGACGCTAGGCTGCGCATCAATCGCTATATGAATCCCAGTCCAAAAGTTGCGTTGACATTTAATCTCAAGAACAGAGTCGGCGCTGCAATTAGTGAAACCGTCAGCAGGAAATACACATTCGCTGAAGCGACCGGAACGACACTGGAACGTAGGGAACGAGTTAATCGACAGACTGCTATTGTATACATAATTGTACTTAGTGTGGCCCTCGAAGCCCACCGCACGGCACAGGAAGGCGAGCGTGGTACTGTCTTTTGTGAACGTGTTGTAGCACACGGATCGCCAGGCAGTGTCCGAGTAGATTTGTATCACACCGGACACAATCTGACCGTCTTCGTATTCATCCAGTAATCGCACGCGCGGGTGACGAATCTGCCGTTTTGCTGTCATGATTACTTCGTTTGAAGACGACCCTTGAACTTGAAGTGTGCCCATCACGACTACACCTCTTCCTGGCTCGAATTCCAGTGTCACCCCTTCTGCTATCAATAGAGTACCATTTCCATTAACTATGATATCCTTGGTTACGTGATACGGTGTGTGAGTATCGTACAACGCTATTTGACCTGTGATGATTCCACCGATATCATGACCTTGTACAACATCCGGGTATTTTTGTGAAGCGTTGTTGTAGTCGTCTTCATTAGCGCTCTCCAGATACGGGTGATACAGAATGTTAGCAAGGACACTCTGTTGGTGGTAGCCGTATAAGGAGCTCGTGACGTCATTGATGTCCGCACTACCCCAGTAATTGTACCGCGCATCGATGGAATAGGCACGGTCTCGCACGGTTGTCGCCAGTTGAAACTGTATATCCGGGTTGTTGAACATGTTGTGTCTCAGCGTCACTATAGCTTTGGTCCGAAGAATGACAACCGCAGAAATGGTCGTCAGATCAAAGACGTACAAAGGTAGAGGGTTTTCGATGGCGGTACCCGTGAAAACATTGCGTTCAAGCGACATCGCTATCCCTTTCTCTTGTATGTCAATGCAAACATTGCGATTGTTTGTGAAAGAGTTGCTGCGTATTGTTGCATTTCCACCAGTATTGATAATGACTGCTATTTCGGTTTGATTGATAAACGTGCATTTTTCTATTGCAACTTTGTTGTTGCTATGATCATTCGACGCATGGATGCCCCTGCCATTTGATTGAAAGTTAGTGTTGTCTATGACGGAAGTCATGCCACAGTTATCAATGACGCTTACCCCACTTTCTCGAGTCTCACGGAATTCACTACTCATGATGTTCAGTTGTCTTGCGTATACACCGCTTAGAATGGATGGCTTGCAAATGTCTGTTTTGATATATGATAAGCCATATGTATTGTTTCCAGTAACGGTTACATCTGTAACGTTTAGTAGCCCGTCGGAGTTTTCCGAGAAGATTACCGCCTCACGATTCAGTTGGCCGATTACTGATCTAACGGTAATGTTTGAATTACATTGCGTCAAACGAAGTCCGTGTGTGTTGTTCGTCAGCTGAGAGTCGCTTATTTCAATCGGTATTCCAATCTCTTTTATATAAAGTCCCTCTTGCCCGTTATCAATTGCAACGATTCCCGTCATGCGCATCTGCAATGATCCTACAACGCAAGTATATCTAAAATTGTAATCACAATAAATGTTGACAGCGTTAGTATTAGTAGTTACGTATTTACTGCTGTTATTTCTCTTCTATGTGTCACGTACAATATTGTAGAATTTATCAATAGTATAATAGAAATGACTGGGTGACTACAATTAAAGATCACCAGTACACGTAGTATTTGCACATGGTGCTTAACAGTAGGCATAGGTAGTGTGATATTTTTTTATTTGATACAATAAGTATAATGGTCACGTCAAATTGCAACAACGACATGTAACGTGTTACAAAGCAAACATGAAAGCTGTTTTATTAACGAGTATCGATCTGACAATGGAAGTATGTGAACAAACAACTTTCGCACACTGATGGCAGCATGGCTGAATGCTTTTCATGGCAGCTGAATTGGTACTTGTGTTAACATTTATTCCTGAAAGAAGAATGTACAGCACTTAGGTTTAGTCTAATATATATGATAACTATTATATATATGAACCGAACCGTGGATTTTACCTTCTACAAAACCACCTTACCAGGAATCACGGACAACAGTTCGAACTTGACATCGGACGCGTAATAGTAACTAGGTGTTTGGCGCATCTCTACTGTAATGCGTTCCTTTGTTGTCACTACCGTCCCCAGTGGGTTGGATACCTCATGGTAGCCGAAATTGATGTCGGAATCCAATATGACTGGCGAGCTGATATCGCTACCGTCACGAATTGTGACGTGAAGATTATTGGACGTCGACAGGATTCGAAACGCCAACACTTGCCCGGGTGCGGTGGAGAAAGCCTAAAGGATAGCAATGTAATAGTCAACAGCAACAACAGACATTAACATCGACACTACCACTGACACAGCCAATAGTACCAGCACTGCTACAGACTCCGACATTGATGTCGACGGACTCCACTATCTCGACTGAGACCGCCGCCTATATCTATGCTACATCAAATGATCATCGCGACTTGAGCACGTCATACATAATTGCGAATGCATGACTGGGAATAGAAGACATTATGTATAACTAAATACCTGTCCAAAACAAACCTTCGTGCAGGTGATGCTGCCACTTCTACGGTCTCTGTATAAGGAAAATCGCAGTGGGAAGTCGCCTGCCTGATGCTCACACAGCACACAGCTCAACTCGCAAAGATCTGATCCGCCGACATAGCTGGAAGTCGGGGGTCGGCTCACAGAGATACCCTTGTCGTAGTTACCTAGACGGCAAATGTTAAATGTACAAACCGCGAACAAAATAGAAACAACTTAAATTTGCAACATATACACGAACCAACGCAAAAAGGTTATAATGTAACAAACATATTACATTGGCGCTGTTCAACCGCACTATGAGTTTGTCTGAGAACACCTCTGCTGGAACAGGATGAAAAATGCTGGCGACTTACGTGCTGCGTGAATATTTGTGAAGACGGCAGACTGCGGCTCAGAGACGACTTTCAGTCCAGACAGTTGGTTGTCGTTGACAGTTACATCGGTGACAGTTAACGACGTCCTGATGTTCACCAGTTCAATGCCGTTCATGGCTGACTGTGATACGACAAGGTTGCTAAAACAGGAAAAACCAAGGGCTACTTAAAAACAAGGATTTTAATTGCACACGCACGCACACACGCACACATATACATGCACGCGCGCACGCATCAAGTTGGCTCTTTCCTCCATACATTTCTGCTGTACTTTTACGTTGATCGCTTTCCTCCAACATTCAACATATTCCTTACATTACTGATAGCGTTTCCGACACAATTATCTGCCCAATCCGTGCCAAACAATTCGACCAAAACCGTGTACTTCTCAACAATGGCCGATGTTCCATTGTATTGGATGAGCCTCCGTTCACCACATCCAGCCTTTCTGTTATGTACAATTGTAAATATTTCCGGGATAGAAGTAAAGTGACTCAGCCTCATAACTTTTGAAAATACAAGACGCGTGTAATGATCTCACGGAGAGCACGTTCGACGTCACATCTAGTGCACTGTTCCGTTCGCCTGTGCCGGTGTCACTTTCCTCCTGACCTACACACAATATAAGGCGTGTGTAATTACCTCACGGAGAGCACGTTCGACGTCACATATAGTGCACTGTTCCGTTCGCCGGTGCCGGTGTCACTTTCCTCCTGACCTCCACACAATATGTCGACGTGGTTGAGTCGGTGTGACTTGGACGAGTTGATTAGAGCGATGACGCCCCAGTGCGGCAGACCGAGACAGCCGACAGGCAGCGGGTCCGGCTGTAAACCTGAAACGTACGTTACAAATGACACAATTTTTGCTCTCAGACTTGTGTAGTTACTCAACTCGACTCTAGTAATCACACAAACAAACACACAAAGTTGATTTACCGATTTACCTATAGGCGTTTAGCACACGCTAATTTATGTTAGCATGCGTGCATGTGCGTGTGCATGTGCATGTGCATGTGTGTATTAGGTGAGTATATGTGTGATGTGTGTATGGTGTGTGTGTGTGTGTGTGTGTGTGTGTGTGTGTGTGTGTGTGTGTGTGTGTGTGTGTGTGTGTGTGTGTGTGTGTGTGTGTGTGTGTGTGTGTGTGTATGGTGTGTGTGTGTGTGTGTGTGTGTGTGTGTGTGTGTGTGTGTGTGTGCGTGAGTTTATATATATATATATATATATATATATATATATATATATATATATATATATATATATATATATATATATATATATATATATATATATATTGTGTGTATGGTGTGCGAAATGATTATTTGTACGTTGTGGTCAAGCATTAACTACACGTGTTGCGGCGGAGCGATGACCCGTAGCCGGTGAACGTGTGCATGGTAAGTAAATAGGCGCCGTCACGTATACGTGTCTGTTTCACAGTGCGAGCGTCAGCGTGTGTGTGCCTCTCAATGGTGGACGTGATGCTGGTTCAACATTACATGAGCAACTGACTTGATTTACCTTCGGTTGTGTTCCTCGAGTCCAGCAAAGTGAACTGGACATGCTGGGTGGACGTCCCCTCGGCTACGAACTGTCCAAAGACCATCAGACTGACGCCAGATGCCAATAGCACGGTTACTCCAGGCTGCACGGTCAGCGAGCCCGTCTCCTCGACATAGATTGTCTCGGTCACAACCCACGGACTTCCAACAGTCGTCAGGGTGACATCTCCGGTGATGTTTGGCAGCAGTTCTGTAGCCGTAGTGAGAGACAACAGCGCTAGCGGCAGCAGCAGCCAGCGCGCCACACGCCCGGTCGGCATCGCTGCAGTGCGGGGCCAAGTCCTCTTCTCACCTGCTAAAGTCAACTGCGATATGTATTTACGTTCTTAATTCTAGATTGTAGAATGGAGCACGCTTTATTCTAAAAATGGGCTATGTACTACCGGGAAACACGTTTTAGAATATGTTTTAGAATATATTACTGTGATAGGCCTACAGTGACCTCAGCTTAACATATTCACACCGGGTCAGAGCAATGTTAATCTATTAAGTGGGTGATTCACTTAAACGGTGCATTTAATACAGCGATAATAGAGACTGATTCTGTTCCAGCCAATATAGTTGATTCTACTAAACGGGTGATTATATTATTCGTGATTCTATTAAGCGAATTTCACTGTATTATATTCGGGTGTCGCAGACCATTTTGTTTTCACGATGCTCGATTTAGATTCAAAATGCGTATTTTATGTTCTTGTTACGGTCAATCGTGCAGCACGAATGATGCTCCTGTCACAGTCTTTCCTGTAGCGCCAATGTTACGTATTAATGTCACACCGCTGATTGACAGGTGTCGTGTCGAATTCATCACTGGGTCCTCAATCACCTAGTCTCCTGCTATACAATGCTACTGTTACAGTAATGTGAACTGCTGTTTCGGAATCCCATATATTGTTAGGCTCAGAATGTAATTGCATTAAGTCTGCACAACCTTGCCACCATATACAAACAATGTCGGAGTTACCTCGGAATGTCATATCAGAGCAGTTATCTAACATAAGCGCGTATAATTATTACCATTTACATGATCAATTGATTGATTAATTTTGCTAACGTTTATTAGTAACATAATTTATAATATATTTTGCAAATTATCAGCAAAAATATAATAAATTTAATTAGAGCACAGATATACTTGTTGATATATTTAGTAATGCATTGCACCAAGATGGAGTAAACTTTAAGTTTACACGTCAACTCTCCCCTTTTCCAACTCATTGTTACATATGGCACGTGCGTTTCAGCATTGTACTCTATATAAATCTATACATGTACCACTTTAATTGAATATTAATGCAATGATATTGACGTCTGAAAAATATATGGTTTTAATTTTTAATTTGGATATAAATTACACGGATCGGGTTCACAAATACTGCAAGCCGTTTTATTCACCACATCACTGAGACATACCAGTTTCGTTCCTGCGATCTCAGATAGGTTAGTATCTCCGAAGTATTTCCCTTGCCGACTGAACACCATGCACATCTAAACGTTCGATCCAGTGAATTAGAATGACACGTAAATAACGTGTAAGTGGAGCAACGTTAGTCACACATATCCACATGCGTAGATCCCGAAGCGGTAAATATACCTAGTCGTTTAATAAACAACATGGGCAAATGGGTATGTTGATGTTTCTACCCACAAAAGTTTCCATTCCACACAAATTACTTTAGCGCCCACGCCCTGAACGAAAGCGGACAATTGACGCCCGCTGAAGAATAACCAATTGCCTACCTTTCTATAGATTCAGGCACGCCTAACATTACGCTGTCACAGTGTGCCATTTCTCGTACTGACCCTTTACAATCTCGGCACAGGTGTGATGAACAATTTCGCGTGACAAGAAGGTTTAGCGAATCTCTCACGAGCCGGGGTTGGAGTTCTTTTTAGATGTTTGTAAGTTAGACGAGAACACAACAGATCACGACAGCAACATCTCTCGTCAACGCTTTTTGTTGGCTACATTTGAAGAATGCAATAACACGTATAGGTGTTGGAACCCAATCATAATTTCACCTACGTTTTCTTTTTAAGATGATAAATTAATAAGAATTTTTTTTTAAGACGTTGCGTATATGCGGTAACGACCACGCCTAACCAGAATGTGATGGTGCGGTCTCTTGTTTGTTGGTTGGTTGGTTGGTTGGTTGGTTGGTTGGTTGGTTGGTTGGTTGGTCTACTCTACGCTTTGGATCTAGGGCATCAAACTGTCAGGTATTCATCTACGACCCCACGGTCGCGTCATCACTGTTTTATTTTAGGGGAATTCACCCCGCGATTACCTTTCTATGATCAATAAAATTTCCCTTTGTAGTTATTACAAACAAATGTCCACAGTGCTATGCGAATAATTACATGCAATTGTCCACAACTTCTTGCGTCGTTTCTTCGATTGTCCCAATTTATGTGACACAAGGACAAGGCGTCGCTCAATGTTATAATAACTGCCGGTATTACGTCGCAATTTCGAGAGTTGGTTTTACGTTTTTTAATCAGACCTAACAAGATTGCTATCCAAGGCAAAGGATCAAAATGACAAGTGGACAAGGAAGCCATTGGCTTATCGAGAGTCCAACATTTTTCATATATGTGTAATCCGCCCTCCAGAGATATGTGTCAAGCTAGCAGCAACACCATCTGTAGATAATTTGTTCCATTAATTGATTGTCCTCTGTGAGAACTGGTACTTCCTGATATCCAATCTACACTGATCCTTCACTAGTGTTACTTCATGTCCTCAAGTTCTACTATCTTTCTTGAGTGAGTAAAAATATTTCTATCAATATTTTCATACCCATTCAATATCTAAAAAACTTCAATTTGATCTCCTCTTAACATCCTTGTCTCTAGGGTTGTTAAACCACATTCTCTTAGGAATTCTTCTTTACAGTAATACCTAGAACAGTATCTGGATTACAAGAAGCCATCAGGATAGTGTCTGTGTCAGATGCATAACTCCTGAAAGTTGTTCGACAACCAATACGTGAAATAAAAGGTGCATGAAATGATTCTACATTTGCATATGTTGATGTCCCATATACATGGTTCGTGCCTTGGTCTGCTGCCAACGGGCGTTCGCGTAAACAAAGTTAAAGCAGCAAGATGTGTCACGACTGCATTATGCGCTGCCCGCACGAAAGGAACAACAGTAGCGCGTGACACCCAGGACGACGTCAGCATGTCTAGGCGCACGTCAAAATACACGAGCAACGGAAAATACATTATCTGCTAGAACAACTTGCGAGGTTCAGAACTGTATCGTGTCGCGTCGATTCTAGATGGCGTTACACCGATTTGCGTGATTCTAATTATCATTCCTGTCACTGTGAACGTATGCCTGAATACAATTACAGTGCAGTAGGAACCTACCTGTGTAGTTAGATATGGCCCATGCGTTGCTACGAATAAGAAGACATTTTTTACAGGCCGAAGTTTATACTCACAAAAAATAACAAACCTGCTTAGTGCTCTGTGCTCTGTTTGCACCTGCCACACAAACAAGGCTGGGGCGTTGTATAGCTATTGTTTACTAAATGGAGAGAAATGGAGAGAATATTTAAGTGTTCTATTATTTTTTCAGATTTTCTCCGCCTTGTCTTAACTGGCACGTCTGTATATGATTAACCCTTTGAAGCAGCACTCATCATTGCCCCTATGTGATCTATATGTGGTCTACTGATAAAGAACATCACTCCGCAAGTATCCTCAACAGTTACATGCATTTTAAACAAAGGAATCTGGCAAAAGGCAACAATATCACTCACCTCTAGATTGATAGTTGTTCAGCAATTAGGCCGTGATCAAAGATAAATGGTGAATCACGTATCACTTAATAGCGATATCTGCAAACGTTGTGTAGAACCCAAAACAGTGCATCCGTATGCACCTGTTCGCTCGGTCACCTATTTTTATACCAGCACATGTAGTAACTTACAATGCGCTCACGTGATACCTCACAATACGAGAGCACCTGACAGGAGGTTGTCGTGTGACCCCGTTTGAGCATAATGACCGTAGTGTTCGACGCATGGAGGCCGGCTGGTCACCGATACGATTACACGTTAACTCTGTGGCTTCCGATCCGACTGCTAGACTGTGATCCGGTGTGGTAATGAACCTTACCTCTGGATACCTTCCAGATAGTGTGTGTGTGTGTGTGTGTGTGTGTGTGTGTGTGTGTGTGTGTGCGTGCGTGCGTGCGTGCGTGCGTGCGTGCGTGCGTGTGTGCGCGCGCGTGCTTGTGCTTGTGTTTGTGCGTGTGCGTGTGCGTGTGCGTGTGCGTGTGCATGAATCATTGTGCCTGTGCGTGTGGATGGTGTATACGTATGTGCGTTTTACCTTTCGCGTTAAACGATTAGGATTCGGCTTCCATGACGTCATACTTACAACACTAATCATCGCCTGGGATCGACACAATTCAAGCTGTACGTGTTGATATCTTTACTTGACATGCCGCATCATTGTGCACAAATAATATGAAAACATGTGAGTGCTGTATTAAATAAAAAATGGGCAATTACTTAAATCTCTAGCAATAATTAGTACGTCGTTAAAGTACCATTTAAATCATGTTATGTTCTTGCCGGCGATATTTTTGTTCTCGCCATGTGTCTTGGAGACCCTATGCTATTTCATGCCGTTGATGGGTTTGACCCGTTTGTGACTGACACCACTTTGATGAATTACACAGGCACGCCTTCGTTGAATGGGTTGTAAATTGTGTTCGTCCTTGAAGTAGCACCAGACACTATGAGAGCAAGTGGTGTTTATCTCGTAGCTTGACGAAGGAGTGCCCGTTTTCAATACTGGGCGTCGATTGGGGCTTCTGACTACGTCTGAACCCCTCATAGATCGACCTGTTCAATTGCTGTGTTAAAGCTGCTTCCTCAAATGGTTCAGCCCATCGCGAATCTGGTTCACTTATGTTTTTGGGCACAACACGTCAAATAATATACATGTTCTGTTGGTAAATGTGCATTGTACATGCAATGTGCATGGTTATAAATACTGCAAAGCGAAAAAAGGTTTGGGTGCTATGCAACTAAAAGAGATAATAAAGACTAACAGCGTGGAACTAAATTGAAGAATGTATTCAGATCGGGTTCTAAAAGTGTGAGATCATTTCTCTCGTTGACTAAGTACTGACATATTAGGAGTCAGACCACAGTTGAAAATTGCATTGGTGGCCATGTTAACGTTTTGTTAGATTATAAGAAAACGTGACCACTAAAAATTCTGAAACTTTTTCACAGCTTTTTAAATGCCCCGACGTGCGATGCCCATCAATTTTGACAAAAATAGCCTTGTATTAATGCGCCCACGTGGCCCATAGCAGAAAAATTCCCATAAATCCCTCCGCCTTTTAAACTCTAAAAAAAATGCACCATTTCACAGACAATAGTTTCTACAAACAAACCTGTGAATATGCCTGCTCAATTGCACTTATGTCACATCATATGAATTCTTTAAATTCACATATCGCAATTTAATACGCCCTACATTCGTGTGAAACAATAAACAGGAAGGTCAACTGTGGTCTTACCCCATTAACCAAGGCGACCGATAAGCGCATGCGCAGTTCTATGAAATCGGTGTAACCTAGACTACTAGAAACGTATTAAGGGAGGCCGGCATACTCATAACCAACGCAAAGTCTCGAACAAACTTGTTATTTTGCCAGAAAGAGGACTAATTTAGAAAAGAAAGGCCAACATATGTTACATAGGTTGAACTTAGATGCAAATAGCATGGTCATGTCCAACTGGCAAGAATAGGAATAGGTGTAGACAAATATATTTTCATCTGTCGAGCGAATATTGCCAGAATACCACTCATGACTTAGCATTATCTAATAGTGTGGCGCGGCCCATGACATTAAGAAGACAATATTATAAACGTAAGTGGCGACTGCAACACACATTATAAACGTAAGTGGTTACCAATACGTTCACAGACTGAATATCATTAAATATCCAATGGCAGTGGGTTTATGGTGACAAGCATGACAATCATTGGCTCTCACTGGAGTTATGATATTAACTGCTTTCATTTTTACCAACTGTCGCCACGTTATGTTATATTCAACGACAATACAAAGGAAATCTTTGTACGTAGCTACGTAAGTGGGAATGTAAAGGCAAGTTCACTAATATCACTAGAGGCGACATCTGGCGATCATACACGCATACTTTCTCAGGATCATCTCCGGTAGGTTTATTTTATATTTTAGATTTGTGTATTGTTTCAATGTATCCTAGGTAACGTCACTGTTGCGTTATCTATTTGACTTTGCTGCCGTAGTGTTTCACTTTGTATGCTAGACAGCCAGTTAATACAAAGCTACAAACACTACGATTCTAAGCATTTCATAACACTAAACGGTGATGTGTGACCGAATGCACATGAGTACTGCTGACTGTTAGTAATTGTCTCAATTGTCTATAATATCTTAGTGCTATATGTTGCTATATGTTGCTGATCGTCACATTGTCAATGGTTGCTTCATTTTGCATGTTTTCTTATGGTCTTTATCTCAGTGGTCAGCGATATTTTGTTCTGGTGTCTTGGATACGTGTCAACAAATGACGAATAAAAATACTTGTTTAATGCCGTTGTGATATTTTTAACATTATTTGCAATAAATGTAGTCGACCGACCGGGGCCGCCTCTACGGACAGAGCGACCGGGGCCGCCTCTACGGACCGAGCGACCGGGGCCGCCTCTACGGACCGAGCGACCGGGGCCGCCTATACGGACAGAGCGACCGGGGCCGCTTATACGGACCGAGCGACCGGGGCCGCCTCTACGGACAGAGCGACCGGGGCCGCCTCTACGGACCGAGCGACCGGGGCCGCCTCTACGGACCGAGCGACCGGAGCCGCCTCTACGGACAGAGCGACCGGGGCCGCCTCTACGGACCGAGCGACCGGGGCCGCTTCTACGGACCGAGCGACCGGGGCTGCCTCTACGGACTGAGCGACCGGGGCCGCCTCTACGGACCGAGCGACCGGGGCCGCCTCTACGGACCGAGCGACCGGGGCCGCCTCTACGGACCGAGCGACCGGGGCCGCCTCTACGGACAGAGCGACCGGGGCCGCCTCTACGGACAGAGCGACCGGGGCCGCCTCTACGGACCGAGCGACCGGGGCTGCCTCTACGGACTGAGCGACCGGGACAGCCTGTACGGACCGAGCGACCGGGGCCGCCTCTACGGACCGAGCGACCGGGGCCGCCTCTACGGACCGAGCGACCGCGGCCGCCTCTACGGACCGAGCGACCGGGGCCGCCTCTACGGACCGAGCGACCGGGGCCGCCTCTACGGACCGAGCGACCGCGGCCGCCTCTACGGACCGAGCGACCGGGGCCGCCTCTACGGACCGAGCGACCGGGGCCGCCTCTACGGACCGAGCGACCGGGGTCGCCTCTACGGACAGAGCGACCGGGGCCGCCTCTACGGACCGAGCGACCGGAGCCGCCTCTACGGACAGAGCGACCGGGGCCGCCTCTACGGACCGAGCGACCGGGGCCGCCTCTACGGACAGAGCGACCGGGGCCGCCTCTACGGACAGAGCGACCGGGGCCGCCTCTACGGACCGAGCGAACGGGGCAGCCTCTACGGACAGAACGACCGGGGCCGCCTCTACGGACAGAGCGACCGGGGCAGCCTCTACGGACAGAGCGACCGGGGCCGCCTCTACGGACCGAGCGACCGGGGCCGCCTCTACGGACAAAGCGACCGGGGCCGCCTCTAAGGACCGAGCGACCGGGGCCGCCTCTACGGACAGAGCATCCGGGGCCGCCTCTACGAACAAAGCGACCGGGGCCGCCTTTGTTGTTTACATCGCCCCTGTTTTGTCCGTATATGTTGCATGTTGTGAGAAACGTTGGTAGATAAGAAAATGCGAGTGTCGTATAACCAAGTTAGACAATGATATCACTAGCGGCGCCATCTGGCGACCATACACGCTTACTTTTTCAGAACTTTCTGTAGGTTTATGTTATATTTGGTAGCGTATTAACCGGTGCTATGTTGTTGTGTCATGTTTGTTGTAACTGTGTATCCAAGAAAACATCACCATTGTTTTATCACTTTGACTTTGTTGCCTTAGATTTTAAATTTGTGTTCTAGACAACCAGTTATTTCAAGGCCACCTTCACAACAATGTTAAGCACTTTATAACATTACTATCCAATTTGCCATCATTGCACAGGAGAAAAGGCAGCCACTGCAAGAGCTAATGACTCATTGCGCTGCCCAGTTATGTTTTGGTAAAGTAATGCAAATGGCAACTTCATGCCACCCACCTCCTGTAAGATCGTACTCGTTTAGCCCTGAACAGATCCCCGGGCCTACCGGTTACGGACAGGCGATGATTCACGCCTGGTGACCTTCTATTCCATTTGCCAGCTATACAGCTCAAGAGCTCAACCTGGAAGTAGGGTACATACGAAGTTTTATGTGGTTTCTGGTACTGTAGGGTGTACTGATCCTGAAACTGCACGATGCCACTGTGGCATCATTGAGCAATTTTTTTACAATCATTTTCAAAATGCCTCTCATCATCTGGTCTAAAACAATTGCCCTATAGATAGAAATGAACGCCGTTGACACTGCGTATCGCATTTGCGAAGCACAACAAGTGAATTTGAAGTGAATCAGATTGTGAGGAAGCAATTTGGCCTAACATTGTTACCAATAACTCAACATTAACAACAGGAGTAGTTTATCGTAGTCCAAACATAGGACAAGAGGAATATGTAAACCTACAAGTGAATATAAGAGATGTGAGCAAGGGGAATGTGTTATAGCCATATACAATGGAAATCATTAGTGTTAGAGAGTGCTGGAGGTGACCACCATCAATTTCTACGACTAACACAGGATTGTTTCCTTACTGAAAACTACTTCCGGCTACTTGGACTTGGTGCAGCGACTTGAATTTGGTGTAGATCATTTACAGAAAAACGCGGTATATCAAATAGAATAAGTATTAATATTGCATATATATTATACGCAAACGTATTGTAGACATATATTAAGAAACAGGTTTTGTTAATTATTAGTCAGAGGGAGTATTTTAGAGTAAGATAGTTTCGGATTCTGTCAGGGAATTCAGCGAGCGTTAATAGGGTTGTTTACCATCCGAATATTGAGATAGCATAGTGAATAGTCAGTAACATTGGAATATTGGTTAGAATAAGTATTAGTATTATACATATATTGTTCACCAACTTCTTGTAGACATATATTAAGAAACCGATTTTGTTAACAGAGGTAGTATTTTTTCCCGGATTCAAACTCAACGAGTGATAAAAGGGAGTTTGTTTACAGGTCGTGAATTCAACCCGTGCATCGAGCTATCGTTTACATTGGCTAATATATATATAAGATAAAGTGATTTATTTACTTAAATTACATACATAAGGTAATATCTGACATAGTGGTAGTAAACGTTTTCGGTAAAAAGGAATTAACAGCAGGATTTTAGCGTAAATTAGTACACAGTGGTGGCAGTTTTTTGTTCTCATGCGAAGTTAATAGAAGACGCAGTTAGCAAGTATATTAGCCTAAAGTATTCTTTTAATCACAAAAACAGCCTTATTCAAGGCTAACGTAGCAAACTAATTAAAACTAAATTGTATGATGGCGCCGAGCAAACGGCAGTTAAAGGCCACAAGGCACTTAATTTGTGGCAGTTGCAGTAACTGGGTGGACTTCGTCAAGTCTGGATGCGAGAAGTCCTGGGCTGAGGTCCAGGCAGATAGTTTTAGTTTTGAGTGTAGGGAATGTACGAAGATGAAGGAACTAGAGGTGGAGTTGGAAGAGCTGAGGCTGCTCGTTGTGGCAATGGTGGGAAGGGAACAGGGGGGTTGTGCCAGTAGTTCCCGTGGGGGAACAGTAGATGATAAAGTGGGGAAAGACACAAGCGATGCTAGGGAGAGCTCACCGCAGTCTGGGAGGAAGCTGAGAAGAGGGAAGGTGACAGGTCGTAGGGAGACAGGACGTAAGGAGACGGGAAGGAAAGGAACGGGAGGGAAGACAACCGGAGTGAAGGAGAGGGGAGTAGGGGAGACAGGAGGGAAGGAGAAGGGAGTGGAGGAGACGGGAGGGAAAACAACCGGAGTGAAGGAGAGGGGAGTGGGAGAGACAGGAGGGAAGGAGACAGGAGGGAAGGGGTCAGGACAGAATGTGATGGAGGGGATCGAACGGAAGAGTTATTCTGCAGCAGTGATAGAGGGGGTGAGGAAGAGAGCGATGGTGTTTGTGGGGGATTTGATAGTTAGGAAGACCGACAGAGTCTTAAACAAGGGAGATGATGAGGTGGTCTGTTTGCCTGACAAATAACGTAGAAAGGGAGGGTACAACTGTTATAGTTAGGAAATATAGGCAGTTGATCAGAACACTAAAACAGACGCGGGTTGAGCTGGTAATACTGTCAGGGATTTTACCTGTAATGGGCAGGAGGGGTCACAAATATCGAAATTGTCGGGGGATGGCAATTAACATGTTAGTCCAGAAGCTATGTAGGGAAGAGGAAGTTGGATTTGTGGATTTATGGGGAAGTTTTGTTGGGAGGGCTGATATGTACATGAAGGATGGGCTTCATTTAAGTGGAAAGGGGGCGGCAGTATTCGCGGACAAACTTTCAGCAGCAGTAGATAGTGACTTGGGTACAATGACAAATATTTTTGGAAGTAAACATTCTTTAAACGAGAAGTGCAGAGGGGTTACCTAGAGGTGTCTCAAGCAGAACAAGAGGCCACTAGCACAGATAAACCAATATCAAATCATCCGAAAAACATCTCTGAAAAAGGTTATAGATGCGTATGTTTAAATGCAAGGAGCATAGTAAATAAGAAAAACGAATTAAACATTATGGTAGAAGATATTGACCCTCACATAATTGGTATAACTGAATCATGGGCCAACATAGATATAACAGATGCTGAATTAGGACTGACAGGATATGGAATGTTTAGGAAAGATCGAATAGGAAGAAGGGGAGGGGAGTTATTTTATATGTTAAAGAATCTATTCAGGCTTATGAAATAAAACTAGAAAGGGAAGCAGATTGCGATGAAGCTGTTTGGTGCAAAATTGTTTCAGGAAATTCAAAATTAACTATTGGATTAGTTTACCGAAGTCCAAACATAAACGAAGAGAACAACACAAAAATAAAAAACGCTATAAAGGAAGTTAGTAAAGGGGAATATATCATAATGGGAGATTTTAACCATACAATGGAATTCTCTAGAGAGCACAGGGATTGAGGACCAACAATTTATATTTTTAATCCACGATAGCTTTCTTACTCAGCACGTACTAGAACCAACCAGGGGAGAAAATGTATTAGATATAGTTTTGTCATCACAAAAAGAATTAGTGGACAATGTAAAAATATTTGAACCATTGGGTAATAGTGACCATAATCAAATACATTTTGACATCAATGTAAAATCAGAAAGTAAAAATAAGAAAACGTACAAGAGAAACTTCCACAAAGGTAACTACAAAGATATGAGAAAATACTTAGCAAAGCTAGATTGGAATAACATGCTGATGAATAAGACCGCAATTGAATGTTGGAATATTCTAAAATATGAAATTGAGAGTATCATCGATAAATTTGTTCCCTTCCAAAAACAAGGAAAACGGTGTAGAAAGAAACACTTGTCAAAAGAAGCTATTAGAAAAATAATGCTAAAACAAACTATGTGGAGGGTTTATAGGCGTACCAGAAAGGACGAAGACTATGCAAAATACAAAGAGGCACTTAATGCAGCTACAACTGAAATCAGACAATCTAAAAGAAGCTATGAGCAAAAACTAGCATGTAACATAAAAAATGACAGCAAGAGTTTTTATGCATATGTCAGGAGTAAACAAAACGTACAAGACAAGGTTGGACCTCTAGAAGACAGTGCTGGAAATATAATATCACAGGGGTTTTTAATGGCGGAAGACCTAAATGGTTACTTCAGTTCAGTGTTTACCAAAGAAGATATTAGTTCATTACCAGTTGCTGATGCTAAATTTCAGGGGGCTAAATCTGTCTATTTAGGTCCGTTAGTTGTAGCTCCAGAATTGGTAGCTAAGAAAATAAAGGCAATGAAGGATAACAAATCACCGGGAGTGGATGGGATTCCTCCAAAATTACTAATGGAAACAGTAGAACAAATCAGTATACCACTTGCAAGAGTATTCAACTTGTCATTAAAAGAGGGAGTTGTTCCGTTTGAATGGAAAGAAGCAAACATCATACCATTATTTAAAAAGGGTTCGAGAAATAAGTCAGAGAATTACAGACCAGTGAGTTTAACGTCAGTGATTTGTAAATTATTAGAAAGGTTAATTAAAGACCATATGGTGGACTTCCTCTTTAAGCATAAATTATTAAATTAATCTCAACATGGATTCCTTAAAGCGAGGTCATGCTTAACAAATATGTTATGTTTTTTGGAAGAAATCACTAAGTGGATAGACGTGGGATCGCCAGTAGATATTATCTACTTAGATTTTCAGAAAGCTTTTGACAAAGTGCCACATCAAAGATTACTACTTAAATTAAAAGCCCATGGTATCGGGGATAGCATAACTGACTGGATAGAACAATGGCTGATTGACAGAAGACAACGAGTTGTAGTAGATGGAGAAGTTCCAAATTGGAAATCGGTTTTGAGTGGGGTACCCCAAGGATCAGTATTAGGACCTATATTATTCTTAATTTATATCAATGACTTGGACGACAGTATAACAAGTAACGTACTGAAATTTGCGGATGACACAAAACTGTTTAGAAAGGTTAATACTGATGGTGATAAACAACATTTACAAAACGATCTAGACATATTAGTGAAATGGTCTGAGAAATGGCAGATGCTGTTCAATTTTGGGAAATGTAAATGCCTACATACAGGACATGGAAACTTGAATGTAAACTATAAAATGGGAGATACTGTTCTGGGTACTACTGTAAAAGAAAAGGACTTAGGAGTTACAATAAGCGCTGATATGAAAGTTTCAGAACAGTGTGGTATTGCAGCTTCAAAGGGTAATCAAATTCTTGGGTTGATTAGAAGAAACATAACATACAAGGGAAAAAAGTTAATTATACCTCTTTATAAAGCAATAGTTAGACCTCATTTAGAATACTGTATACAAGCATGGAGACCATATCGTAAGAAGGATATAGATACGCTTGAACGCATACAAAGGAGAGCAACTAAAATGATTCCAGAACTTAGAGACCTTAGTTATGAAGAACGCCTGAAAGAATGTGGTTTAACAACTCTAGAGACAAGGAGGTTAAGAGGAGATCAGATTGAAGTTTTTAAGATATTGAATGGTTATGAAAATATTGATAGAAATATGTTTTTCTCACTCAAGAAGGATAGCAGAACTAGAGGACATGAGGTAAAATTAGTAAAGGATCAATGTAGATTGGACATCAGGAAGCACTCGTTCTCACAGAGGACAATAAATGAATGGAACAAATTGTCTACAGATTGTGTAACTGCTAGCAGCGTGAACATGTTTAAAAACAAGGTTGACACATATCTCAGGAGGTCGTGTTATAAGTAGATGAACATTGTTGGACTCTCGATAAGCAAATGGCTTCCTTGGCCACTTGCCATCTGGGCCTTTGGCTTGGATGGCAAATCTTGTTAAATATCTTGGAACCAACCAGAGGTTGGAATGTGTTAGATTTAACTTTGTCTTCTTAAAATGAATTAGTTGACAATGCTAAAGTACACGGACATTTCGGTTCAAGTGAGAATACATATAAAAAACAATGGAGGAGAAACTTCAGCAAAGGCAAATATAAAGAGAAGAAGAACATATGTAGTAAATACAGATTGGAAT
This sequence comes from Lamellibrachia columna, assembly GCA_963662155.1. NCBI lineage: Eukaryota > Metazoa > Annelida > Polychaeta > Sabellida > Siboglinidae > Lamellibrachia > Lamellibrachia columna. Next base: position 24,781,939 of record OY759273.1, on the reverse strand, counting down.
AACTTGCTGAAGAACAAGACGGCAACATAATGCTGTAAAATACGAGATTGAGCGCATTAGTAGTGAGAGATTTGTTTCATTAAGAAAACAAGGGAAGAAGTCCAAGAAGAAACACCTGCTAAAAGAGGCTATTAGAAAAACTGTTCACAAGCAGATGCTGTGGGGATATATATACACACACTGGAAATGTAGAAGACTACACAAACTACAAAGAGACACTTAACCTAGGTTACCTAGCTACAACTGAAATTAGAAAATCCAAAAGAACCTTTGAACATAAATTGGCAGGTTATATAAGAAATGACAGCAACAATTTCTATGCTTATGTTAGGAGTAAACTGAAAGTTCGAGGTAAGGTCAGACAACTAGAAAACAACAGTGGAAAATTAATTTCAGACGAGTTTCAAATTAACATCAGCTGTATGTAAATAATTCGAGACATTAATTAGAGACCACATGATGGAAAACTTTCGATAGTGCCACATCAAAGATTGTTACTTAAACTAAAAGCCCAAGGTAGGGATTTAATCAACTGGATAGAAAAGTAGCTTACACACAGAAGACACATATTAATGGTAGACGGTGAGATATCAAACTGGAAATCTGTTTTGAGTGGGGTACCACAGTATTAGGCCCTATACTATTTCTAATATTAAAAATTATGTAGAAGATGCTATATCTAGCAAAGTACTGAGATTTGCAGATGACATAAAAGTATTTAGAAAGGTTACAGATGATATAGATAAACACAGTTTACAGGATGACCTAAATACATTAGTTAAATCGTCAGAAAAATGGCAAATGTTATGCAATTGTGGGAGGTGTAAATGCACACATATAGGACATGGAAACATGGACGAAGAATATAAAATGGGGGATGCTGTACTAGGTAGAATCACCCAAGAAAAGTACTTAGGAGTAACATTTAGTGGTGACATGAACGTTTCAGAGCAATGTAGGATTGCTGCTTCGAAAGGAAATACAATTCTAAGGTTAATTAGGAGAACTGTCATATATAAAGATAAACAGCTAATTGTACCCCTGTACAAAGCAACAGTTAGACTGCATTTGAAATATTGTATACAAGCATGGAGGCCATATTGTAAGAAGGACATAGACAAGCTAGAAAGAATAAAACGAAGAGCTACTAAAATGATTCCAGAAACGAGATACCTTAGGTATGAAGGTCACTTATTAGAATGTGGTTTGATAACACTATAGACCTTAACACTAAGAGGAGTCCAAATAGAAGTGTTTAAAATATTGAACAGTAATGATATTGACAGGAATATTCTTCAAACTTAAAAAAGTCAGTATAACCAGAGGACACAACGCAACGTTAGTTAAGGAACAGTGTAGGTTGGACACGAGAAAGTACTCATTCTCACAGAGGGTGATAAATGAATGGAACAAACAGTCAAATGATTGCGTTAATGCTAGTAGTGTAAATATATTTAAAAATAAAATTGATAGATATCTGATAAGCAACTACGCATTAGCCCGCGGACTGTGATGAAGCACCAGCTGTCCGACACAGCCCATGAGAGGACAGGCAGAGCTCGAGAGAAGATGACCGCTTACGAAGATCACGTTATCAAACCAGTTTTAGCTGATTGGAGGAAGACATCTAAGACAAGAGAGCTGCAGATAAACTTGAAGCTGCAAGGAAGTGTCCGAACATTAGACATAATCAATTGGAAGAAGTGTTTTGTTTAGGTGTGTCATGTGTTTATCAATTGATTTTATGTATACAACACCTTGAAATATTTGTGATGCTCACTGTCTTGTAAGTTCAATTCCAATATTGCATGTGAAAATAATTGGAATTGAATATTTTGTTTGTAAATAAACCTTAAAACAAAACATTACCTAGCAACTGTTATAAGTTGACATATTAGTAATAATGGTCCATTGAATCATGTTTGAAGATATTACAAACGGAAAACTCACATGAATTAACAATGAAATAAAAATAAAGCATGACAATATTGATTATAAGTTTTAAAACATTTCTAAAACCTTAATTTATTTTCCAAAATAACTATATATTTTTTTCTCCAAAATGGTTTCCAAATCAACACGACTACTTGTGTAGTACCAACATATAAGACATGCAAAATGTGACACGACACTAATTTAATAATAATTGACACACTAGGGGAAACAAACATACACATATCTTTAAAATGTCTGATTTGCATGTGTTCACCCTAGTGTCGGCAAACAGCTATGGATCAGTATAAATGACACTGTTTGCAAAATGCATGTTTGATAGTTAGTTCCAACAATGAGGTTTAGTACTTTGCTGTACTGTTTTTGAAATTATGCTGTTTTTGTTTGTGGTTTTGGTGGTTAAAGATAACGTTAAATGGATCAGATCTTGTTTATATTACCTTGGGAATATTAAATAAATATGTCACACAACTTTTTGTTTTATCACAATTAACTTACCTCATTATGTTGTGTTATTACAGCGTTACTGAAATGTCATATTGTTATGTAAACAATCATTATTAAGTAAGACAATTTTTCATTACTAAGTCTATTTCACACGCATCATACACGTAACGAAAATGTGTCACACACATTTATATTTTTTAATGAAAAAAATAACCAATCTGTTATATGAATATGCATAGGATATATATATATATGTGTGTGTGTGTGTGTGTGTGTGTGTGTGTGTGTGTGTGTGTGTGTGTGTGTGTGTGTGTGTGTGTGTGTTTGTGATAAAGCAAGTTATTAACATGCTACACAAGTTCACAGACGGCTGGCAATATTTGCCAATAACTAATGCACCCATTTGATTTTATATTTTTTAAAGTCACGCATATATATATATATATATTTATATATATTTTATAATAATTTTTCTTAAATCCATTATTGATGACAAATTTATCTTGTCTACCCTAACTAGTCAACATCATATAGAACAATGCAATAATCAAAATTAAAACAGTTGGCAATAATTTAATATGGATCTGCAAAGTTTCAAAGATGAAAAATGTCTGAATGTCAAACACACGACATGTAACGCTGCCGCTGGAATCGCCCTTTAAAAAAGTAATTTACCGATTTTGAAACTTAAATTTCCCACGGCTGCAGCCATATCATAAAAATTATAAGACAAAATAGATCGACATCCCCAACATCAACTGACAACAACAACACTGTCACTGGCGATGCGATGGCGATGACGATGTGTACAATTGTTCGTTTGTGTTCTTGCCTTGATTCAACGGATGTCCAGTTGTATTACCGCGTCAGTTGGGGAGACTACATTACCAGGTTTAAGGAGGTTAGTAAAAGCAATAATTTTCGAGAACTGTTTTTTGTAGCAGAAAAGGAAACGCAATCGCATTGTCAACAGCCGTTTATGTCGAATGCCCTCTCACCCGGAAATGTAACTTGAGAGTTGGCGCATGCGGAGTCGAACTACCAGATGCGCCCACAAAAGTTGTAGCTGCTCCCTACTTGGTGGCGCTGAACGTCAATTTACAAAATGGCTACTCCATTTTAATTCACAGAGTGACGCACCTCGGTATATACTAGCTCTGATGTTACTAAGCGGTATGATGATGTGAATGAGTCACTGTCGAAACAATGAGAACGAGTAATGTTACATGTCGTTTATACATAATTAGTAATAATGATAAAAATAGCAGACACAAAACTTATAACCCTTTGGCTGCCGGACTATTCGTATCTATCGATACTTACCAAACGTTGAACAACATGTCCCAACCAACAACGGAATCACCGCCTATCATGTCCACAGTTTCAGCCACGACGTCGCTGTTGCGCTTCGGCTGTACATATGAAACGCTATATATATATATGTATATATATATATATATATATATATATATATATATATATATATATATATATATACATACATACATACATACATACATACATACATACATACATACATACATATATATATATATATATATGTATATATATATATATATATATATCACATATATATATATATATATATATATATATATATATATATATATATATATATATATATATATATATATATATATATATATACATATATATATATATATATATACATATATATATATATATATATATATATATATATATATATATATATATTCGAGTTCGCAAACGATTTCGATACGGTGTCATTGTTGATCTGTATGATGGGATAGACAGTGGACATGAGCTCTTTGCTGATGACTCTATAGTTTACAGGGATGTGAGGTGTGAAACGGAGGAGACACTACAAGGTAACATCAACAAACTAACATCGTGGCAGCCATACACTTGAACCTAACAAGATACAAACACTTGACATACGACAAGCCAATAAATGACTCCACATACTAACATGACTACCACATATGGGTGAGTGACATACATTAGCATCGCATCAAAGACAGCAAAAGATTCAGGAATAACATACGATCGACCACTGAAATTCCGCCAGCATGTTGACTGTTCCATCTTCAGGTTGTTGTGTCAGCGTTAGTGGGGCCACACCTTGGCAACTATGCCTCCATTTGGAACCAACACTATACCCATGCAAAGCGAATATACACAGCGAAGAGTACTCGAACTCCGAAATATACACATCGAAGATAGATTGGAACAATGTAACAAATTGAAGAAGGCAACAAATTCAAATTGATAAAGCAGTGGTGACGTTTTCTGGAATGCACATATGCACCAACAATGACAACATACCATCGCCGCATCGGTTAAGTACACTACCAAATTTAAGATAAACCTACTTAAGAAGAATGAGTAAGCGTGTATGATCGGCAGATGGCGCCGCTAGTTATATCATTGTCCAGCTTGGTTGTACGACACTCGCACTTGCTACCATGCAACATATACGGACAAAACTGCACCGGACGCTTAGTCCGTAGAGGCGGCCCGGTCAGTATGTTTATAGAGTCGGCGGCCCCGGTTGCTGTGGTTGTAGAAACGGCGGCGGTGGTGGTTATGAAATAATATATGTATTACTAACACCATAGACATTGCCCCCCCCCGGAATGTTGTCACTTATATAAAGTTCACATACTTATACAACGCAACATGTGTTTTTAAAATCGTTTATATATATTAGGAAAGAGCTAGCTTTTCCGTTAACAAATGATGATTAATGACGTCAAACGCCTTGCTAAAATCCAGCATTCAACTCAGACGTAATAATCCAATTTATGCCATCAGTATTATTATTTCGACGAGAACTTCAGTTGTCGATGTTCTGCATATTACACCAAATTGCATAGAGTTTAATTCTCCGTCACTGTTGTCTCAAGCACCTTTGCAGCTATTGGGCTTAGTTATAATTGTACTAATGTGTTTCTCACTCAACATGCGTAGGTTGTTCAATTCCTTGGGAAGTCTTCGCGCACTGAACTGTTGAAAATAGCAGTTAAGGGAGGAGCGGGGGTATCGGTGTGATTCGTTAACACCCAAGAGGGATGATAGCAGGCCCTATGGCCTTACTCTCCTTAACTCTCTGCAATGCTATAGCTGAATGTTGTTATCACACTGATGATATATTGATCTGGCAGTTCCCGGTTTACTGTGAATATTTGGTTATCCTTATTTAAACGGCTAATATTCAACAATCACTATTAGCTGTTTTGTTAGCTAGTCCTTCCATGCCTGGATTGACATTTACATCTAGACCCATTATTTGTCTCATAATGTTTCCGCCAATCGTGGGATTCTGACTCATTCATTGCTGCAATGTGTGATTGATAAAAGTCGTACTTAAGTCTCAATGTGCGTGTGTTAACGATATCAATAGCAATATCCTTGTTTGTGGCAGTGTCAAAGCTATAGAAAATGTGTACTATTCATTGGGACGCACACACCTTACATTTTAACTATGAGCAGCCGGCGAGAGGTCAGGTTTCTCGTGCCAGTGTCGAGGAAAGTTGCCTAAATAGACCGGCGAGCTCGGCAATGCGTGACGATGAACACCAGAGCCAGGTAGGCTGCATGTGTAGGAGTCAGACCACTGTAGAGAATTGCATTGGTGGCCATGTTAACGTTTTGTCTGATTATAAGAAAACGTGACCATAAAAAATTCTGAAAAAATTTCACAGCAACTGCCATGATCTCATTGACATGCTGACAATTTAAAAAAAAAATCACATGCCTCCAGCTCTTTTAAAACGTCGTGCGATGCCCATACATTTTGACAAAAATAGCCATGTATTCGTGCGCCCACGTGGCCCATAGCAGAACAATTCCCATTAATCAATCCGCTAGTTAAACTCTAAAAAAATGCACCATTTCACAGCCAATAGCTTCTACAAACAAACCTGTGAACATGCCTGCTCAATTGCACTTACGTCACATCATATGAATTGTTTAAATTCACATTTCGCAATGTATTACGCCCTATATTCGTGTGAAACAATAAACAGGAAGGTCAACAGTGGTCTTACTCCTGTAGGAGTCAGACCACAGTTGAGAATTGCATTGGTGGCCATGTTAACGTTTTGTTTGATTATAAGAAAACGTGACCATCAAAAATGTTATCAAAATCACATACCTCCAGCTCTTTTAAATCGCCCCGATGTGCGATGCCTATCAATTTTGACAAAAATAGCCATGTACTCATGCGCCCACGTGGCCCATAGCAGAAAAATTCCCATAAATCCCTCCGCCAGTTAAACTCTTTAAAAAATGCACTGTTTCACAGCCAATAGCTTCTACAAACAAGCCTGTGAATATTCCTGCTCAAAGGCATTCATGTCACATAATATTAATTTATTAAGTTACCATTTTACAATTTCATACGCCCTACATTCGTGTGAAACAATAAACAGGAAGGTCAACTGTGGTCTTACCCCTGTAGTTGAGCCGCGGCAGTAGGTGAACCGGAAGTTCTCGTCACACGTCTGGCTGCCCATACCCACAGCGTACTCGTTACCACGCCTCCGTTCTTAAGTGGGTCACGAACCACAGGACTTTGATCGTTTCGACTAGAAGACGGGCGAGCAGGGCCGACAAGATACGTGTACATAAGCGGACTGTCTAAGAAGAGATTCGGGCCTATTGCAGGATATGAAGTTGTTACTAGCGGTAGTTGTGCTGGCGGGGATACTCGCTCAGCAAGGAACTGCGCAAGGTGAGTAACTTCTTATCTTTACGCTACTCGTTCAACTCCCCGTTTCGTCTTCCTCTGACACTACCAACCGAATAGTGATACTAGTTCAGGCGAGATACGCTTCACTGCACCCGAATCCCTGTGGAACCTCTCGAGTGGCTCAGTGTAGGGGCGGACCGCAGATCTACAATCAGTGCTAGTGAAATAACGATGACGTTCGTACAAATTAACACAACTATGAAGTCAGGTTTATAATATAGATAATTGTCACAATACATAACTTTTTGTCCCACCATTACTGTTAACTTCCTTGACTAATAACACACTCTCTACTATGAATGTCAACTATTGACTACGCCAGTGACACAGTCCCATTCCATCACTATGTCGTTGGGGCGTCAGTTTGCGGTTGTGACTCGGATGTCTCCCGTCCTCCGTCCAGCACAACAGGTTCTCGTCCTGCTAACCGCTGTCTCGTCGATCGCAACTACCGACACCCGGGCATTGCAGGTCTCGTATTGCTAGCGTCGCTCGTCTCAGAAAGTCAGCCAGATCTCCACGGCGTGATTCGGGAGGATATCCATCGGCGCTGGCTACGTATTGACAGACGAATTATGCAATCGCACGTACCTGATTAATTGGTCCGCACTCTTCGGAATATCTGGAATCTCTTATGAAAGTCTTAACTCTCTATAATTCACAATGTCGGTGACGAATGTTTGCATCCACTCACTGCGATTTTATTTCCGTAGTCATCATTCGCGTGAACGTATGAGAGAATATCCAAGATTCAACCAAACATAAATAGCACAGAATCCTGACTTCTTTACTTTTCACGAATAAACCTCAAATATGTACCACCCATCGTTCACTTTGTCTAACCGGACGCAGCCGTGTCTAACGTACGGTCCTAAATTGCACCCTGACAATCACAGAGTAATGTAATGTAATGTAATGTAAGAATTTCGAGCTGTCAAAACACCAAGAAAATTCCAATGGCTAGAAAGTCAAAGAAAGGGCGGAAGAATGTATTGACTTTTAGTCGACAACAATTTGTCGACGGGCATATTGTTGGCGACTATCCGTCGGTCGACCGACAGAAATTGTGACCGACTGTTGGACATACACGTACAAATAATTCGCGAGTTGGCGACAAGTTAACCGTGCGACCCAAGTGGCAGAAGGTGGAACTATGCTGGTCACTTGCTCAGCTCCCTGGCGTCGTTGGCTTTGTAGGGTTCAGGATACAGTTACATTTCCCATTGGTGGCAATGTTAACGTTTTGAATAATTATAAGAAAACGTGACCATCAAAAATTCTAAAAGTTTTTACCAACCGCTGTCATCATCCCACTGACATGCTGATCGAGTTTTGTCAAAATTAGACATTACTAACTCTTGTAATATGCCTGTATGTGCGATACCCCCCAATGTTTACCAATATTGGCATGAATTACGACGCACACGTGTCTAGTGGCCAAAAAAGTCACAAATATCCTTCCGCCTATTAAAATCATCTACAAATCCACCATTTCACTCTCAACAGCTTCCACCAGCAAACCGGGTAATGTCCCTGCACAAATGCACTTATGTCAGATCGTATTAACTTTTTAAAACGTCCTATATTCAAACTTACTATGCCCCACATTCGTGTGAAGCACACCAGGAAGTCTAACTGAGGCATGATCCCTGTACCCCCATGGCGGGTCTGATTGGCTGATGGCCCAACGACCCGGAAGTATTTATATAACTGAGTGAACCGAAGCAGCGTGGAACAAACGAAATTGCCCAAGTTTAGAAACAGCAGCAAGAGGATTATAATTCGTATTGCTGCGGTCATAGCAAACTATTTCTTGTATGGTATATATTGACATGATTGTTTGGGTGGTGACGTAGTGGTTAGGACATCGGTCTGTTAATAGAAATAACCTGGCTTTGAAAGCCCTGATTATCCATGTAATGTTATACGTGGGTACTGGCATTCCCAGCTTAGACAGTTCGTCGGATATGTGAATATGTGCACGCAGTTATTTTAAAAATTACTGTCTACATCATCAATGATGATATACAGTGACATCCAGTGTTGTTATTACATTACGTTAATCCCCATTTACACCTGGTCATTTAATTCAGGTGACGTCATGATTAATTCTGTTGTGCAATAGCTGTATGCAGCTCACTTAGGTTTTGTAAGCCTTTTACTACGTAGATATATTCACCAAGTTAAATCAATGGTTGATTTGCTAACAGTACATTTCATGTTGTGCCTGTATGATTGACCTTGTTTCTTACAATGTTCGTTTCTTCTCGTTTGCAGCAAGAGTAATATCATCAGGTAAGCTACGTGGCGGAATATAGATATATTTGAAACTCTTGCTTCCATCATATTTGATTGGGAAAATAATGGATAATGTTAAAAAGAACAACAATAATTTATACAATTGCTCCAGAACACGGGGACCAATGTTGATGCAAACAATTGATATATATATATATATATATATATATATATATATATATATATATATATATATATATATATATATATGTGTGTGTGTGTGTGTGTGTGTGTGTGTGTGTGTGTGTGCGTGCGTGCGTGCGTGCGTGCGTGCGTGCGTGCGTGCGTGCGTGCGTGCGTGCGTGCGTGCGTGCGTGCGTGCGTGCGTGCGTGCGTGCGTGCGTGCGTGCGTGCTAAATAAGATATCACAGTGGCCTACATGACCATGAATGTGTTATTATGAAAGCCAGAATGTAACAATTGCCGTGTGTTATTGCTTTCTTCACAGGAGGAACGCAACTTGTGAATATTGATCCTACTATATATGGAAAAAATGTTACGAACCGTGGAAGCTTTTTGCCATCTGGGGCAAAGAAGTCGTGGTTGGAGTTTGAAACAATTCTACCGGCTGGTCGACTCGTTGAGTACTTTTTATATGTGAACAAAATCACTGAAATCAACCGCAATTCTGCGTGGATTCGCATACAGATATGGCGTGTCGGGGACGCTCTAAAGTACCAGTTTATACTCGTCTGGGAAAGGCGCGTCGAAGTCTCTCTCACGGATCCGAATGGTCTGCTGTATGGTGTGAGTACCATATTATTAATGACTTGCAGTTCATCTTTTCTTTGATGCAATAATAAGTAATTATATTTAACAAGATACCTTCAAAAGGAAAACACTCAGATGGCAAGTGGAAAAGGAAACTACTGATATATCGTGAGTCCGAGGATTATTCATAACCCTAGCCCGCCTTTCTGATATAGTCGCGATTTTTTATAAAAACATATTCAATTATACAGTCAATAGATAATGTGTTCCAATGATATTGATGTATCGTTCTGTGTGAGAAAGAATACTTTATGATATTCGACCTACAATGGTAACTTCGAGTCTTCTAGTTCCTGTATTTTATGTAAGTGAGAAAAAGCTTATATCATTATTTCGATAACCATTGAATATTTTTTTAATGTTTGAGGCGCCTACGCGGTTTACAGGAATAGTGTGTTTTGAGACCAATCATGTTTCTATTGCACTTCTATTGCCAGTGCAATTTTAATATGTTCAGCGGCTAATTCTCTTAATTGTATTGCAATGTTAGTAAAATGTACTAGTTAGAATAACTGTTCTAGCAAATTGCACTATCGTCATGGCGTGCATTTGTGGGTTGTTGTGAAGACATTAACAACTTTAATACCAACTAAAGTTGCCCTTTCTAATAAATAACTACGTTATCGCCAACGTTACCAGATTAACTAAAGCTGACATTTGCCACTAAAATTCGGGTCCTTCTTTTGTTTTAGCTAATTGTTGTCATTGCAAATATGCAATATGTACAGCAACCATGCACAATATGTACAGCAACCAAGCACAATGCATTGTTATGTGTAGAATGTGTATATCTTGTTATGTGCAAAAACATATTTCGTCACCTTTTCCGAATGTGTGTCATTTCGTGCAATAATGCGAACAGGGAAAGATGGGACTTGATGTACATTCAAATTTGCACAACCGAGCGAGTGACAAATTAAAGAAATATGTTTTTTACACACAACGTGTATTACAATTTACACATTCAGTACATAGCTATGCATGTTGTGTCTTTGTAGTATAAAAAAACAATGGCAAACATAAGGTGGACTAGGATTTTAGACAGGTGCCTACAATTTAATACAAATTGCGTAAATGAAAAATTATTCAATTACATTTGGGTAAAATGAATTACTAGCACACATCTGTATAACAAGATTTAACAAGATTGCCATCCCAAACAACACTTTCCAAATGGCAAGTGGACAAGGAAGCCATTGGCTTATCGAGAGTCCAACAATGTTCTCATATGTGTGTAGCCCGCCCTTATCAGATATATATCAATTTTATTTTTAAACATATTTACACTACTAGTATTAACACAATCATTCGACAGTTTGTTCCATTCATTTATCACCCTCTGTGAGAATGAGAACTTTCTCATGTCCAACCTACACTGTTCTTTAACTAATGCTGTTTCGTGTCCTCTGGTTCTACAGCCTTCTTTAGGTTTGAAGAACATATTCCTATCAACATCCTCATAACCGTTCACTATTTTAAACACTTATATTTAGGCTCCTCTTGTTCTCATTGTCTCTAGTGTTATTAAACCATATTCTGTTGCTACCATCCATATCCAGTATTAAATTAAACACAAAATAATATGCATGCGCGGAGGTTGCAAGAATATAACGAAATTAAATCGTGTCGCTTAAAGGTACATGCGCACGTACATGCCTATACACATGTATTGTATGTGCTTTATATATGTGCCATTCTACAGCAATGTAAAACTAACTTCATATCCCCAGCTTGTCTCCAACTTTGCTTTTCAACCCAACATTTCCCATTATATATCAGAGGTAAATCCCTTGAAGAGATGCTTATCAATTATACGTAAGTAAATCGAAGTGTTCATATATGTTTTACTCGCGCAATAAATACAATCAATCAATCAACCATAACGTGTCCCTCAACCAGAAATTAGACTTTGCTCTTTATATTTTTTATATTTCAACACGTGAACACGTGCAAAGGTGACATATATTTCAGTTTTGTTACACACTATATATATGAGTACAGTGCAGTTGTGTTATCGTTAGACATTTAATGTGTGTCCCCAATCTTTTACATCTACACTATAATGGAAACCAAATATTACGGCGAATAGAATTAATGTAGCGGTGTAAAATTATAACAGGCTAAGCTTGTAGATATAATTCATCTGCTGATGGATTACCAAATTCGATTCAAAATAAGTTTTTATGCATTAACAATCAATTTTAATCAATTTGTTTGAACTAATTCAGGCGCATTATTCTTTCTACATGTCCGCATCACAACACCGTAAATGTCATGTAATTATTTCAAAACAGGTCAATGTTAACATACCTGTTATTGATATTTGGAGATATAATATAAAACAAAGGAATACTCTTATACGCCGGAGGCAATTTGTTTCTTTTCCACCATAGCGAAAATGTTGTTGAAGGTATGGACGGGTTTTTTAACTTATAAAACTGAATGTTAGTTGGGCAGCCAAAGTGCACTTTTTTTTACCTAACCCCTTTTCTTTTTCTTTCATTTCCTATTGTTGATGAGGTATCCCTAGCATATAAATAATGATGTCCATGTGGGTATGGCGTTCTCACCCTTGGGGAATTTGAAAAAAGATATCCAAGATAGCCACCTGATAATCGTGAAAATCAACTTATTGTCATACCTTCTAAGTCAGGTAAGATGCAAAGATGATTAATATGTGCTTTTATACATTTTCAACATGTGAAATGCGATGCCACTATTATTTTTTTTATTTTTAATTAACAAAAACAAGATGGCGGCCATATATGTGCTAAACATGGTTGCCGACGATGCGACTATTGACTTTATCTCAAATACGGCAAACAAAATAACAAAATCATGACTACATTAACTTTCTCGCTGTTATCTGTCGTTGAGAATTACATAAGATCATAATTTCTTTAAAAGAAATACAGTTGAAACAATTTATTGTCATATTATTATGTACGCCTGTACTATGCGAAAACGAACATATCCCATAAATACATACAATGATTATTCAGACAATAGTTATTAGATAAGCATGCTTTATTCACCTTCATCAAATTGTTTGTTACTGTTCTATGCATCAGTCCTCTTCAACTTCATCACACCGAACGCATCTACTCTCATTTAGACATTCATACCCACCCTGGCAGTATTACAATATTGTGCATGCCATGTTGGATCTGTTGCGTGCTGCATGGAATCTGACTTTTACATGTGCACTTTATAAGCTTGAGCAACCCCGTTGGGGCTAGAAAGATGTCCGCAGGGACAGTAGTTGGGCTGAGTGCATTGGATCCCTCCTCCTCCTGTGACCAACCGTTCACAGTAGGGTCTAACACTGCTGGGTTTGGGTCTAATGAATGTAACCAAATTGCAACTTGACAATGGGCTCTGGCTACATTTTCTTGGACAGCTTCATTTGTGGGAGGAGTGGATACAGCTTGGCGCGTTGGCCTTGATTCTACCAACTTTGGTAGGCTACATTTTTTGGTTCCCGTTATTGAATGACATCTGTGCTGACCATAACAGGCCAGCTTGAAGTGCGTTGCTTGTTTCATGACCTCCGAAAGTTGTGCGCCGGTGCTGCCCAAGAAAGAAGTTGAGTGAATGTTCGCCAGATGTTAGAACTTGTAAGAGCTGTAGCCTTGGCAATGCCAATGTATGAAGCCGCAGTATCACAACCTAAGAAGCCGTGGGTAGCTAGTATGTCTGGGACGATGGAACTGGGTTTTTCTGCTGGTATATTTTTCTGCAGATGTCCAGAACTTCTCGCCCTTGAACTGGCAAAACCATTAGATTACTGCGGGATATACTGATGACAGAAATACAAGAAATGGATGAATATATCAGTGTCATCCGCACCAACCAGGACGGTACCAACTTCTACACGCGAAACGTACTGCACAATTAAAGTACCACCCTCCTCCTTGTGGTAGCCATGTCTTGATGTTAATATACACAACCAGTTCATGCTTTTCAAAGTCAGCTTTGTGAGAAATCAGATCCTCGACGATGAAATTAATCAGGTGACTTTTTGTGGTGGTAGGTGACATGTGCAACGTAATATGTAGACCATGCTCGCTCCTTTCTCCCAGCCGTGTCGCATTGACTCCGTAATACTGTCCCCAATGTAGGTCTATATGTCGAACACTGGATATACATCACTTTTCGTTAAGTGACAGGACCGTCCTCAGGGTTTTTGAAAATCAGCGGGGATGTAAGGGATAATCTCTGAACCCCCCACACACATCCCCCGAGGATGAGTGATTATGAAGGTAACTATGGAACCAGACAAGGTAGTCATGCACAATCTCAGATGGTGGCCAAAACACTACACAGAAGATAGCGCACCCGTTGCCATTTTGGGTTTTCGGGGTGATTTAGGTTCCCTGGTATCTCTGAAATGGATTGATCAAACTCATTGCCAATTGGATTGCACGTATCCTACACCCAAATGCTCAATATGTTGATCACTGTTTGGGTTTACGACTCGTTACCTCAACATTGTCACAACATTTGACAATAAACTACGTGTGGCTCTATGTACCATATGCTAATAACATAACATAAAATAACCGAGACACCCCAGCAATCAAACTGAAAAGGTATATTTGAGAAAAACGAAGTTAAAGTATTTTACAAATAAAATGCAACATCAAAAGTATATATATATATATATATATAATCGTATTTGTAATAGATTCAGCTGCACTTGTTATTGCGTCGTTTTCAGCCCCAAATTGTCACATTAATGGCACTCATACACGTTTTATGGAGTGCACATTCCATGACACATGTTTTCTTTATTATTGCAGTTCAACGTCAGTACCGACGGATTTTGGGTACATGCAGGTGACCGAATAGGTTGGACCAACGAGGACGACTTCGGCGTGATCAGCTTCCAATATATCGAGGGGCATCGGACATATTTTCGGAAATATGAAAACAGCGAGTACCCTCGTACCAGCGACACGTATAAATTCGATAACATTGACCTGCCAAGCATGTTCTCGGTTGCAGTGAAGATTGATGACAGTTATTCAAGAACACCAGGTGAAGCAAGATCTTGGGCTGTGCAGATTCAGAGTGTAGTATATAAATATAATATGGCTAGGGTATTATAAACAAGACATAGAGCCAATATGTTTTCCACGAGAGTTTATTCACAGTACCATGGATAATTCGCACACATCATATACGTCTCATTTGGCACATCCCAACCATTGCACGAGGTTCGTTAAAAACAAATGAAATTGTATTATACAACATTAATATCCAGATTCATATTATCATGATCTAATTTCGAAACAAGTACGCAACACAAGGTGTTTTACAATCACACCACACCCAAATCGTATAAGCACATAATACATGCCTCACCGCATAATCGGTGTATCCCCACATTAATCAGACAATCATCGGCGGGGCAGTACTATCCCCGACGGTCGGCAGATGTCAGAATGTTCATGTGGTCGGGTGCCTGACAACAATGTCCGGCTGAGACGTTTCCACATGTCATTGTTTAGACCCTGCCGGAATACGGCCGTCAGTCCGTCGAGGGCAGCATTTCTCAGACCGACACGCAACGCCATCGCTGTTGTATAAAAAAAAATATATATTAAATTAAATAAAACCATCAATTTACAATTTTTTAAATCTCAACATTCATGCGGGCCTATCAAGTTGAAAATGTTTACAGCTATGCACATCTTTCCTGACATGTTTTAAAAGCAATTTACAGTCTGGTGTAGGCAAAGAACACAGTACATCGCGATCATTAGTAGCACACACCACATTGTCTTCCGATGTGAGATAAATAGTGTTGCGAGAGAAAGGTGAACGACTTTTTTTTCTCCATTGAACAGCAGAACGTTTCTCCGGTTATTCGATACTGCTACTGGAAGTAAAGTACTCTTTCCTTCCTTCTCTGGTCAATGCTTTATAACTGTCTTCCATATAGAGTTCCCCTATGGTGTCAACGCGACTGGTATCCTTGAGCTGGGATGACATGTAGGACACAAATATCTATTCGTCATAGTTTTGGAAAAGTTCTAGCTGTGTTGGATTTGAGCATCTGAATTATCGTGGCGCCATCAAACATCTTTGTATCAATAGCGGAACATCTCTAGTCGTCGTAGACTCTGTTTCCAGACATTTCCAGACGTTATATATCAACCTTCTTATTGGTTCGCAGCTTCCGATACTGTGGCAAATATATGTGTTCCTTGGCAACGCACCAGTGAATGGTTTTGTCCGACGAACCAGCCTTCCACGGGTTAAAGTGGTCAAATATAGAAGCGTGCCCAGCCACAGACAAACATTACAATAATTGAACATCAATAGCGTTACAAGTCAAATGTTGTTTCTGAAATGCTGAAACAAATGCACTATATTGCTGTCAAAACAAAACAAGATAATGTTATAGTATTAAATAATATATGAGTACATACTAAGATAACTGAAGTTGAACAATCCTACACACATTTATACAGAGATGTTTATAGCTTACGATAGGTGGCCATCTTCGAAAACAAGTCAAGTTCAAACTCAACATATGTAAGCACCTACGTGGTTCCATATATGTAGCATTTCCTGGAGACCTAGAAAAGCAAAATGCTTTATCACACAATGCAAACTTTTGTTTTGCTTATCTGGCCCACTAGCAGTGATCTGTTATGCCGATAGACGAGACAGATGATATCAGCACGTTTGACAGCTTGTTTATCGACACGTTTTTTTATTCAGGGAGTGTAACTTCGCATACCAATTGTTGTAGTACCAACATGACCAACATACAACGAGTAGCTTGTGCCCAACATGACTAACATACAACGAGTAGTTTGTGCTCAACATGACCAACGTCAAGGTCTCTTGACGTAAGGAACCATTCAGATATGCCAAGGATATATATTTCAGTTCTTCATTCATTTTGTTTGACACAAGATTTCTGTTCCAGCTAGCTATGCCTTTTCATGCTAAGCCGAATCCCTTTGTTTTATCCAGTCGTTAGGTTTCTATTTCAGATGTGTGCACCTTCATTGCCAAGCAGAACTTTCACACGTGTTTAGCATTATTCTTTTGTAGTCATGGCTTTAGTTAGGCCGTTGAGTCTCCTTGCAATTACTCTAACCACTTCGATGCCACCATCTGTTTAATGCTTGATATTATAAATCCATCCCATTTTCTTCGATTTTCCTTGGAAGTTATCTTTCGATCCTTGGAATTAAATGGTCCTTGAAATAAGTGTCACACAATCGGCCCGCATGCCAATTGTCCAATTCTTCAGTCGGTCTCGAAGGTCCGCCCTGCGTTGCAGCCTGGACGCGCAAAAAAATCGAATGTGTAAATTGCAAGGTTAACTATACCAGTTGTTCTAATCAAACGCAAACATGTTAGATTCCTCACGCACAAACAACAAGTTAGAGTAAACGAATTGTATAGAAATGGTGACATATGGATTGAAAATATATAGTCCACACGGATGACATGCTAAGCATCCAGTTCCAGTGTAGCATATGTCCGCAATAACTGTATGATTGCTACCTCGTAATTGTTGTATAATAATCGCACGTTTTGTGTTCAGAGTGTTCAAGTAAATGCGAGACAAACGTTCTACAATCATGTGCTATGGTGTGCTCAATGTATCCTGCTGGTTATGTCAAAACAGAGGCGCCAGCGGTAATACACCTTTTCCCACGTTATACACCTTTTTGCGCGCGCGCTCCCCCTGCGCCCCCTGGCGGCTGTGTATTATTATAAATTGACATCATAACCTTAACCCTAACCCCTAACTAACCCTAACCTTAACCTTAAACCCAAACCCTAACCTTCGCTGTGTAATTGGGATGCAGTGAATATGTATTCTAGCTGTGTACTGGGGATACAGTGACTATTTTGTATTGCAGCTGTGTACTGAGGATGTACTGAGGGTGCTCTAGCCATGTATTCTAGCAGTAACTATGTATTCTAACTCTTTACTGGAATTGTAGTGACTACGTCTTATAGCTGTGTGCTAGAGATACATACTATTTTGTATTCTAGCTATGTACTGAGGGTGTAGTGACTATATTCCGGCTTATCAATGTAATTACTTCCCTTAGCAACGTTATTATCTACATCACTGGCACGTTAGGCCGATTTATCTTTATTGTGCAGGTCCTGTGTGTCCAACGTGTCCGACCGCCGAAGACAGGACATGTCCAAGTAAGTGTTTCACTATAGACCCTGACAATAACAAAAGTGTGACATGTTAATTATATACTATATAGAGCAATGTTAATTTTTCGGTTCCTGGTTAAAACCAAAAATCCGCCCTATAGGATGTAACAACTCTGCCCATTTAGGGATTTTGAGAAGTACATATAGCCAGTGCACTGGCAATAAGAATATTGATGTTAATACTGAGTGTGTCTAAACCAATGTCAGGTAGACACATACAAGAACGATAGGTGTACAGCAGATATACCCGAGAATCGAATGCGTATTATATTCAGAGGTTACTATGCATATACAGTTTTTTTATACTATGACATCATACAGTCTCTATCCTAAAATTACATTTCCAACCCGCTTCACTAGAACCAATGGAACATTGATAGACAACGTTTTCGTTAAGTTAAATTGGTATTAGACGGTACAGCAGGGATCTTCACTAAAGTTCTTTCTGATCATCAACCACGCTTCCTATTCATGGATATTAATGTAAAAACTACATAAGATAAAACATTTACAAAACTCTGAGAAAATTTATAACAAGTTAAATAAATGTCCTCAGATTGATCCCAATTTAAATTACAACACAATACAATTGTGAACGGAATTACATTGGTGAGAATTGTCTAAAGGCTAATAATCCAGATGGAGGGCGCTTATTCCCTCAACAATTTGGCTCAATCAACCAGTTAGGTGGTAGATTTAGACTTAGGGTTAGATGAATAGTTTGGGTTAGGGTTAAGGATCTGAATATGGAATAAACTTTGCCTGATAAATAGGTCACATCCTCTCCACGGATTGTTGTGGAGGTTTAAAGCGAAACAAAAGGCTTAGTTCACACAGAATTTGTTCTAAAATTGGGAGATACTGGTCAAATCTCAGTTCTCGTGGCGACTGACATGTTGACCAGGGCGAACTGGCAGTTCTAGGAAATCTATACAACTTGATTTCCGCTGTGACGAGTTAAGGGTTTTCGACCGAAATCGAAGGGGTATCCGCAAAAGCAAAGAGAGGCCCATGAAATTAAGATGATGTGTGTTTTCCTAGTAAACCACTGACGTGATATTCATGATTGTAGTTGCAAATGGTTATGTTTTAGTAACGGTCGATTTATCTTTAATGTGCAGGTCCAGTGTGTCCAACGTGTCCAACTGCCGAAGACAGGACATGTCCAAGTAAGTGTTTCACTAAAGAACCTGACAATAACAAAAGTGTGACATGTTAATTATATACTAAGATAGAGCAAGTAATATGTTTATAAAAGTAGAACAGTGGACTGAAAGATAATGTCACCTACTCGTTGCTTGGTGTGTATATTGGAGGTATATGAATGGAAAAATATATTAACATTTCACAGCAATCCGTTATTAACATTTCACTTTAATTGAGAGGAAGTGACCGCTCACATAACACAAATAGTACCATTATACAATGTAATTATGGCTGATTTCTCTTTATTGTGCAGGTCTTGTGTGTCCAACGTGTCCGACCGCCGAAGACAGGACATGTCCAAGTAAGTGTTTCACTATAGACACTGACAATAACAAAAGTGTGACATTTTAATTATATACTAAGATAGAGCAATGTTAATGGCAACAAGAATATTGATGTTAATACTGTGTGTGTCTAAACCAATGTCATATAGATACATACAAGAACGATAGTTGTACAGCAGATATACCCTAACATTGAATGCGTATTATATTCAGAGGTTACCATGCATATACAGTGATTTTTTGATACTATGACATCATACAGTCTCTATCCTAAAATTATATTTCCAACCCGCTTCACTAGAACCAATGGAACATTGATAGACAACGTTTTCTGTAAGTTAACTAAATTTGTAATTGACAGTAAAGCAGGGATCTTCACTAAAGCTCTTTCTGATCATCAACCATACTTCCTATTCATGGGTATCAATGTAAAAACTAATCCTCCCAAATGCAATGCATAAGGGAAAACATTAATTAAACTCTGAGAAAATCTACAACAAACTAAATAAATGTCCTAAGGTTGATCCCAGTTGATCACAATACATGAAGAAATTATGTGAGCAAAGGATAAGCACATGCCAATCAAAATCATGAGATTCAATAAATATAAGCATAAACATTCTACTTGGATCACAAAGGGTCTTCTAAAATCAATCAAATATCGAGATCAATTAAAAATGCCTAACTCAAACTTAACAAACTATGAGGTCATTCTCACCAACTTTAAAACGTTTACCTCAATAATAAAGAAAAATATTCGTGTAGCAAAAAAAAAATGTTAGTTATGCTTTAAACGTATCAAAAATGACATTATAAATACTTGGAAAATCATAAATAAAATTCTTTCTAAAAATAAAGCAACCAAAATATTTTATTTTAAAGAAAATGGCATTAATATAACAGACAAAACGGATATTGCAAATAAATTCAATAACTATTTTACAAGTATAGGACAAACTACTGCACAATTGAGTAAATTTGATGGCAATAAGTATTATATATATATATATTACTTAAAAAAGCGAGTTGACTCTGTATTCAGATTTAAAGATATAGAAAAAGAAACCGTAAAGAAAATTATTGAAAGCTTTCCAACAAGAAATAATTGTGGTTGCGATGGTATTTCTTCAAAACTGTTGAAAATAATTGAACTGCAATCATTAAATCATTAACCCTATTAATAAACTAAGTTATAAATACAGGTAGGGGAAGGCAGTGTTAGTTGAGTCACTGGGTTGGTTGAGCCACCCATGTTTCCCGGGAAACTACAGCAGCGACAGTTACATGGTACCACCCAGTACCAACATGTTAGTAGAACTCGATTCGCTTATAATAGGTTACGTTTGTCACAACGTTCAGAATATGTGAGCTAAAAGTATGGTTTTTGTTGTTTTTCGAAACTTAGTAATTGTGATCAATGTCTGCTGGTGTGTAACCTATCAACGCACGTGACCAGACTTTATTGTTTGTGCACTTACAAATGGTTTAACTATGCAAAGAGAAGAAGATTATTTACACCACTTCGTGCATTAATGAGGAGTTAATTAAATAAGCTTAATTGCCGAAACGGGGCTAGTTGAGCCACCCAAGACCCAAGGGAGGTTTAGTTAAGCAGCGGCTAAAGAACAAAGGTGAGTGTTCGTTACCCCAAAATACATCATGGAATTCATTTGTTCGAGCAAATTGGGAAGTCGGATAACTACAAGGTAACATATTAGCAGTTAGTTACACTGGTTGCGATTTACCTATAAGTCTGCTTTAATTAAGTGTGTTGACTTATTAATTAAACGTGTATACGTGTCAGAAATGTGTAATACCCATTAGGTAGATATGTTGGCTGAGTTGTTATGATATTTTGTACAAGGCCTACGTAAATTATACAAATAAAGCATTCACGCAACCAATGCTACACTGTGCCTCAACTTACTCCACACCAAGTGTTAGTTGAGCCAGCTTACCAACCCTATTTGAATCATCTATATATAATTATATATGTAAGCTAGATATATTATTTCGGTATAAAATGATATAATAATAATTTATGTGAGTAAAACAGTTTTAACTTATGAATATGACTGCGCTCTAGGCATCAAAAAGAATAAAAAATGGCTCAACTAACACTGCCTTCCCCTATATTACCTGACAAACTCAAAATTGCCAAAGTTATTCCTATTTTCAAGAAAGATGATTCATCACTATTTAAAAATTATAGACCCATTTCTCTCCTTCCTACTTTTTCAAAAGTGCTAGAGAAAACAATTTATAGTCAGTTATATGCATATTTAACGATAATAAACTTTATTTTGAAAATAAATATGGCTTTATACAAAACCACTCGATTAAATGTGCAACACATGAATTAGCAGACATAATAATTACACAAATGGATAAACATGACGTACCTTTCAACATTTTTCTTGACCTCTCAAAGGCATTTGACACTATTGATCATTCAATACTATTAAACAAATTAACATATTATGGCTTAGAAAGATCGTCACTGAATTTACTTAAAAGCTATTTAAAAAATCGAAGTGAATATGTCGAATTTGAAAATGCTAAATCTGATATCTTATCTATAAACATTGGTGTACCGCAAGGATCTGTCCTTGGTCCCTTGTTATTTATAATATACATAAACGATTTACCAAAAGCTAGCAAAATGTTTCACATTATTATGTATGCCGACGACACCACCTTATTTAGCACCGTCAAATCATTTAATGACAATATACTAAACAAAAGCACAGAATCTGCAATAAATGATGAACTCCTAAAAAAATAATGGAATGGCTTAATATTAATAAATTATCAGTAAACAAAAATAAACCCAAATACATGACCTTTCAAAACAAGACTCTCGTCATAACCTCCCAGAGGTAACTAACGGATACTGCTCACCGTGAGGCACCATGAAACCAACATACAAGGAAAACAGCTAATTATACCTCTGTATAAAGCAATTGCCTGATTTAGAGTACTGCATACTAGCTTGGAGGCCATATCGTAAGAAGGATATATATGTGTATATGTATATATATATATATATATATATATATATATATATTATATATATATATATATATATATATATATATATATATATATATATATGTGTGTGTGTGTGTGTGTGTGTGTGTGTGTGTGTGTGTGTGTGTGTGTGTGTGTGTGTATGTGTATGTGTATGTGTATGTGTATGTGTATGTATATGTATATGTATATATATATATATATATATATATATATATATATATATATATATATATATATATATATATATATATATATATACGCTTGAAAGAATACGGAGGAGAGCAACTAAGATGATTCCAAAACTGAGAGACCTCAGTTATGAAGAACAACTGAATAAATGTGATTTTGCAACCCTAGAGACAAGGCGGTTAAGAGGAGACCAAATTTTAGTTTTTAAGATATTGAATGGGTACGAAAACAGTCATATAACAATTTTTTTCCCTCAATAAAAATAATAAAACTAGAGGACATGAGATAACATTAGCAAAGGATCAGTGTAGATCGGATATCAGGAAGTACTCGTTCTCACAGAGGACAATCAATAAATGGAACAAATTATCTACAAATTGTGTAACTGTAACAGCGTGAATATGTTTAAATATCTCAAGAGGGCGGTTTACAAACCTTCCTTTTCCACTGGCCATCTGGGCCTTTGCCTTGGATGGCAATCTTGTTAAATCTCGTTAAATCTCAATTCCTGGTGAAGGGATGAAATGACATCGACAGCGGCGCCACTCAGTGTATCATCACTGCCACGACTGAACATCCGGTGGACTGGCTTGAGTGATTGGCGTACTAGACAACGCCATTGTTGTTTAAGACTAGTTGCGTCATTGCAATTTTGCGCTGCAGTGACGTAACATAGTTTCAAACAAAAGATAACGTTATTGTATTTGTAGTCAAATGTTCAGTATAAATTCTATCCACCACAGCATACAATTAAAATTGAGAAATTTCACTGCAGAAATTAAGAGTTTACCAAATGAAACAAAGATGTACCGAATCTGCAAATGAAGTTGTGCAATGATGCTATGACCAGCGATGATATTTCATGCACGCTCGGAGGTTGGGAAATTTCAAATTTCTGAGCTATTTGCCCGATCTCTTAAGAAGGGGCGCTCCGCTGGGAAAGGATGAAAGAAGGAAAAGGATTGAGCTAGGTTGCGCATGCGCAATCACGTGAATTTTTTTATCACTTCTGCATCAGCCACTGAGATTATTTTATATTTTTTTCATTTTGCCCGCTTTTGTCATAAGGGGCCATCATCATTCCACCTACTATCGCCTATATTCCACCCACTATCGCCTATATTCCACCACACACTCCCAAACAGCGATCCAACCAGCATATCACCACTGGCACAACTTGATTATATATTAAAAACGGACAGTTGCGAAGTGGTATAAAGGATTGGTTGTCTGGGCAACGTAATTGTTGTTTACGACATGCTACGCCATTGTTGTTTACGACATGCTACGTCATTGCAATTGTGCACTTGAGTATACGTAACATATTTTAAAAGAAAAACGAAAATTATTTAGTTCCTATGCACATTGTCGATGCAAACACTATCCACAATTGTATGCTTTTGAAATAGAGAGATTTCTTGATACGAGTTTACCAAATGAAATAAAGATGTGCAGAATGTGCACATCAAATGTAAGTTGTGGCAGTGATGAAATGGTGAGTGGCGCCACTGGTGGGGAGTTTTCTTATTATATTCCCAACATACGTCGAATACTATCCAATCCATCGCGATCACTCCAGTTTAACGTTACCCGCGTGGACAGCATACGAGATTGCACTGCAGTAAAGGGTTTCTCTCTCTAGACGTCAGTGAATGATTTACTTTAACAATCTACGAGTCCAAGTTGAGGATATGTGTCTTGTCGTGCACCGCTCAAAAGATGATCCATTCTTCCGAATTCGATCTTTTCCATGCGAATCCGCATATTGTTATTTTCATCGTCCGTTGGTATCAGAATACTTACCTGGCATTCATAGTTGCACATTTCGTTTAGATGATCTCAGAAGAATGCCGTGTATCAAATGTGCAATGTTTCGCATGTTCGTATATATTTAGATTTGTGTTTAACTCTACACATCATTTATTTGTAATTATTTAACAACAACCAATATTTCCTGATGCCCCAATTTCGCTGCATAAAAGATTATTTTGCGCTACGAACTATTGTTAGGCAAAATACGTTTAGTATTGTTTGACTCGTTGTTTTCACAGGTATTTTCACGATGGTCATTGCTGGCGGAATGGGTGGTCTTCTCGTAGGGATTATCATTGGGATTGTTCTTGGGTATGCTTGGAGAAGGAGACAGCAGAACCCTTTTCAAACAGGTATGATAGTTTTAATTTAGTCACACTGAAGCTCAGGTTAATGTTTTCAAAGAAGACCGTTTTAACATAATGACCAATATTCATTGTACAATATTGCATCTACTTTTTACGTGCCAGTTTTACGAAAGAGAGGTCTTATTTTACGCTATGACAAAGCACGCGTTAATATGCTACAATAAACTAGATTATGTAAATGCATATCATCTCAAATGTAATATTTGGTATTTTGCATGACTGTGGTAAATTCGTTATTGAATCGCAATGGGAATAGGGCCTACTCTATTTCGAAACCGGCATTAATACAGTTTTAATGTAATTATTTTATAGGTATTGCTTTATAATGTTGCCTTGTATTCTAGATAGGCCAACTGAAACAAGGTAAGTGGTATACTATACACATTATATATTCGTAATATTAACACTAATAATCGCCTATTAGTTTGAAGAAGTATGTGATCTATCAGCAAAGTATAACTTTTCAAATAATGTAGAAAAGTTATTTTCTTGAACAATTTGTAATTTAAGAAATGCGCGGACATCTCAACGTAACATGAAATTTGCATTAAATACTAAGTATTGGTGTATAATTTGTTAATTCGAAGACAATCAGGATGTTTACTTCTAGTGTGTAACTGTACCATAAGATACAACTTGTTCGCAATGTTTGTATGTCATATACTCAATTATTATAGTAAAAACTCAACATTTATCAAAATAAACGTTGAATTGATCACATTATGAAACTGAATAAATTCACCAATGTAAAAAGGTCATTATCTAATAAATAAAAAAACTTACTACGAAAATTATTCATTCCATAACAAAATCAGTGTAAAAACCAACACCACGTAATACGCACCAACGACACTCTAGCAAGCACGCTTTACTGGCACGTGACAAAATGTCACACTCTAGCAAGCACGCTTTACTGGCACGTGACAATATGTCACACTATAGCAAGCACGCTTTACTGGCACGTGACAAGATGTCACACTCTAGCAAGCACGCTTTACTGGCACGTGACAATATGTCACACTATAGCAAGCACGCTTTACTGGCACGTGACAATATGTCACACTATAGCAAGCACGCTTTACTGGCACGTGACAATATGTCACACTATAGCAAGCACGCTTTACTGGCACGTGACAATATGTCACACTATAGCAAGCACGCTTTACTGGCACGTGACAATATGTCACACTATAGCAAGCACGCTTTACTGGCACGTGACAAGATGTCACACTCTAGCAAGCACGCTTTACTGGCACGTGACAATATGTCACACTATAGCAAGCACGCTTTACTGGCACGTGACAATATGTCACACTATAGCAAGCACGCTTTACTGGCACGTGACAATATGTCACACTATAGCAAGCACGCTTTACTGGCACGTGACAATATGTCACACTATAGCAAGCACGCTTTACTGGCACGTGACAATATGTCACACTATAGCAAGCACGCTTTACTGGCACGTGACAATATGTCACACTATAGCAAGCACGCTTTACTGGCACGTGACAATATGTCACACTATAGCAAGCACGCTTTACTGGCACGTGACAAGATGTCACACTATAGCAAGCACGCTTTACTGGCACGTGACAATATGTCACACTATAGCAAGCACGCTTTACTGGCACGTGACAATATGTCACACTATAGCAAGCACGCTTTACTGGCACGTGACAAGATGTCACACTCTAGCAAGCACGCTTTACTGGCACGTGACAATATGTCACACTATAGCAAGCACGCTTTACTGGCACGTGACAATATGTCACACTATAGCAAGCACGCTTTACTGGCACGTGACAATATGTCACACTATAGCAAGCACGCTTTACTGGCACGTGACAATATGTCACACTATAGCAAGCACGCTTTACTGGCACGTGACAATATGTCACACTATAGCAAGCACTCTTTACTGGCACGTGACAATATGTCACACTATAGCAAGCACGCTTTACTGGCACGTGACAATATGTCACACTCTAGCAAGCACGCTTTACTGGCACGTGACAATATGTCACACTATAGCAAGCACGCTTTACTGGCACGTGACAATATGTCACACTATAGCAAGCACGCTTTACTGGCACGTGACAATATGTCACACTATAGCAAGCACGCTTTACTGGCACGTGACAATATGTCACACTATAGCAAGCACGCTTTACTGGCACGTGACAATATGTCACACTATAGCAAGCACGCTTTACTGGCACGTGACAATATGTCACACTATAGCAAGCACGCTTTACTGGCACGTGACAATATGTCACACTATAGCAAGCACGCTTTACTGGCACGTGACAATATGTCACACTCTAGCAAGCACGCTTTACTGGCACGTGACAATATGTCACACTATAGCAAGCACGCTTTACTGGCACGTTACAATATGTCACACTCTGGCGAGCACGCTTTAATGGCACGTGACAAGATGTCACACTCTGGCGAGCACGCTTTAATGGCACGTGACAAGATGTCACACTCTGGCGAGCACGCTTTAAT
Organism: Lamellibrachia columna; assembly: GCA_963662155.1. NCBI lineage: Eukaryota > Metazoa > Annelida > Polychaeta > Sabellida > Siboglinidae > Lamellibrachia > Lamellibrachia columna. The sequence continues at coordinate 24,754,106 of OY759273.1, read as the reverse complement.
GACACGTGACAAGATGTCACACTCTGGCGAGCACGCTTTAATGGCACGTGACAAGACGTCACACTCTGGCAAGCACGCTTTAATGGCACGTGACAAGATGTCACACTCTGGCGAGCACGCTTTAATGGCACGTGACAAGATGTCACACTCTGGCGAGCACGCTTTAATGGCACGTGACAAGATGTCACACTCTGGCAAGCACGCTTTAATGGCACGTGACAAGATGTCACACTCTGGCGAGCACGCTTTAATGGCACGTGACAAGATGTCACACTCTAGCAAGCACGCTTTACTGGCACGTGACAATATGTCACACTATAGCAAGCACGCTTTACTGGCACGTGACAATATGTCACACTATAGCAAGCACGCTTTACTGGCACGTGACAATATGTCACACTATAGCAAGCACGCTTTACTGGCACGTGACAATATGTCACACTATAGCAAGCACGCTTTACTGGCACGTGACAATATGTCACACTCTAGCAAGCACGCTTTACTGGCACGTGACAATATGTCACACTATAGCAAGCACGCTTTACTGGCACGTTACAATATGTCACACTCTGGCGAGCACGCTTTAATGGCACGTGACAAGATGTCACACTCTGGCGAGCACGCTTTAATGGCACGTGACAAGATGTCACACTCTGGCGAGCACGCTTTAATGACACGTGACAAGATGTCACACTCTGGCGAGCACGCTTTAATGGCACGTGACAAGATGTCACACTCTGGCAAGCACGCTTTAATGGCACGTGACAAGATGTCACACTCTGGCGAGCACGCTTTAATGGCACGTGACAAGATGTCACACTCTGGCGAGCACGCTTTAATGGCACGTGACAAGATGTCACACTCTGGCAAGCACGCTTTAATGGCACGTGACAAGATGTCACACTCTGGCGAGCACGCTTTAATGGCACGTGACAAGATGTCACACTCTAGCAAGCACGCTTTACTGGCACGTGACAAGATGTCACACTCTGGCGAGCACGCTTTCTTGTAGTTGGCCCAACACTGCGTTTCCTTCGGTATTATGCTGCGTTCCAATGTGCTCGTACATCCCGTGAATACGAATTCATAACATGTAAAAGAAGTTCACAACACTCGTCAACTCGTAATTACCAGTCGAGAGCCCCAGTTGTCCACTCGTAATTACAAGTTCACGGTGATCGTGAACTCTGTTTACAGCATAATGCTGCAATCCAGTACGCTCGTGTTTACGATACGTAAATAGAGTTCGAGACCCCGATGAACGCGTAATTACTAGTGGAGAACTCGAAAGTTTAAAAGGAATCCCACTTGACGAATGCGAGATCATCCGGGTTCACCTGACAGAAGGGTCCATCCTAGTTTCGTTGACGCTGCTCAGAAGAATTGTCCTCTTAATCCACTGGAAGATATCAGAGTTTCCAGGCCTGCCGACCTGATTTTGTACCCTTGTCATTGAATGTAGATGTGATATCGCAACTTGTTAGTGCTTGACACGTGCACTTTTCAAGTCTTCCATAAATCGAATGGCATTAATGCTCTGTAGACATAAATATTATCCTAGCTAAAGCTGACACACATATTGTTGTCCACGTTCAGCATGCTCTGGAACAGGGCTTTGGTTGGACGAAGTTCGAAAAAGCTTGGAGAACCATTTGGTTAAGCTTCTCAAAAGTGCCCAATGCAGGCATATAATTGACAAGGTGCTCTCGTGTGAAAAAGCCCTAAAAAAATTGCAAATATGCAAAAGCATCTATGGAATGCACCGTACACTGCCAGTGCAAACGCTGTCACTGTAGTCACATTGACATGTTGGCATTCCTTATCGTAGTAGGTGCCCCATATCAGTGACTTTGCATTACAACGGATATGTTGGTGCATGTATGCACTTATGTATTAAATATTAATTTCATTATGTTTTAGAAGGTTCTAGTATTATATACATAACACATGTATATACACCATATGTGTAACTTCTATTCATATTACGTGGTGCTGCAAATGGTGTATGGTGTTAGAAAGATACTAACCTTACCAATAAATAGTGATTTTTTATTGACAATTTTAAACACATGAATCCAAGACTGTTTCTTAACTGCATCTAAGGATATACATAATTAAAATACCTTTATTAGTTTTTATTTGACACTCATTTGAAGAGATACCCAGTAATAAAAATCGGAACTCCGAAATCGCCCGTGCACATCGAAATCCGCGTGTAGGAAATTTGAACAGAACTCCGATTTTTACTAGAATTCGATCGATCGCAACATTTTCAAACATCAACCTACTATGACATTTTATATACCAAAAGAAACACAAACGTTCTTGGAATACCGATGCAAAATAATGCTAAAAGCAATTGTTGTGGTAACACAACTTTCACGGAAAAACATGTGGGTCATATTGTCATCGACCCAATATCGCCAACATTCGAGCGTCCTTTGGGGGTCGCAAAATATTTATTTTGCGTGGCTCCCCTTTTAGAATCAACAAGAACCCACGTGAAATTTTGCGTGGCTCCCCCTCTAGAATAAATAAAAACCCACATCAAAAACGTGGCAAGCAAACAACTGTTATTTTGCTAACCGCCTTGACTATTAGAAGATATACACTGGATCGATATCTGTGGAATGACCTGCTAGTGTTACTGCGAGAAAGGTCAAATGAGATCAGCCTTAAGAAGGAAGTAAACACTTTTTAATACCTATTTTGACTAATATAAACATATTCACTATCGTATTTATAGACCACCTATGTGGACACCTGTTTGTGACGTGCAATTGTGGCTTATTGACTTTTATTTATGCCCTTTTATTTGTGGAGTTTATATGACATGTGATGGTCATTTAAACAATGCAAGTTTAATGTAAAGCGTTTCGTGAAGTTCTTAATTATATTTGGCGCTACGTAAGTTTAATTGAGTTAATATTGGTATTAGTATTTCCCCGCAGACCACTGGGGTCACAGTAATTGCAATTATCAACACTACTGATTGGCGATCGGCAGAAAATCAGAAGGTTGTTCAAATATATAATGAGATGGAACATGTATCCTAGGCATCAGTTACAACTACATCAACCAGCTCTTTGTGTCGATATTGGTTACGTTATATTTACGCAATATGAAAACTGTTGGGGATGTTCTTCTATGTGGTTGCGCTTGACTCCCACAGTGCGTCTGGAACACAGCATACGCCAATTGAAATGCAGCAGAATATAATATCAAACGAAACAGGCGATAAGGTCCCGTACGAACCACTCCGCAGAAACACAGACACTCAACCAGGTAATGAAAACCTTCACGCAATAGCACACTTGATATAAAGTTACACGGTACGGCACAAACAAATATATATATATATATATATATATATATATATATATATATATATATATATATATATATATATATATATATATATATATATATATATATATATATATATATATATATATATATATATGTATATATATATATATATACACACTCACATTGCGTGTGAATAAGATTAAAGAAGTAGTCGTGAACATATATTATATATATATATATATATATATATATTAACACGCAATGATATGCAGTACCAAAGTTATATAAGCTGTATACAACAAGCAACATGGGCACCATTCAATGTATGTAAGCTTAGCCACCGCAAACATATCCAGCTGGACTGAATCCACAATTGTTGGGAAGATATGTTCTAAATGTCAGCCATATTGCGGCAATTCTGGTGCAATTTCAAACGCCCATACATCTGGAAATATTCAAATCATCATGGTTTATGTGTTCAACAGTTGTGTCGCTGTTGTAATATATTGCATAATTGTGTTAGCACGTTGGACGACGCCGCTGCACCAATAGTAAAACGCCCAGTGTTTTTCAATGTATGGCATAGAATAACACTCATTACGCTACACTTCTTAATATTAGGGTAGTACTGCAGTTGTTGAAATAACTTTAGCGATATTCACTCTGAATTAAAAAGTACAAAAACACAAATATGTAAAAGCACGTCGTCTGTTTATGTTCACGTCCATGTTGTGCTTCTGGATTGTTGCGCATTTGAGCAAAGTTCCCCGAAGATTTAGGCACTATAACAGTTACACTGTCATTATATCGGGTTACTATATATTTTCTTTTTAAAGGAGTGTACGCTTCAATGCGCAACTCCGAAGACGTTGGAGGATCTGTTTACGAAACGATGGATGACACGGTACGTGTGTGTAAACGTGTGACTACTACTATGTGTGTGTGTGCGTGTGCGTGCGTGTGTGTGTGTGTGTGTGTGTGTGTGTGTGTGTGTGTGTGTGTGTGTGTGTGTGTGTGTGTGTGTGTGTGTGAGGGAGGGAGGGAGGGAGGGAGGGAGGGGGGAGGAGGGGGGGGGAGGGAGGGAGGGAGGGAGGGAGGGAGGGAGGGAGGGAGGGAGGGAGGGAGGGAGGGAGGGACGGACGGACGGACGGACGGACGGACGGACGGACGGACGGACGGACGGACGGACGGACGGACGATGTGTTTGGGTATTCAACGCTATATGTTTATACTAGTTGTCATAATTATATCCTTACACGTGAGTGGTGAGTATTGAGATCAGCGAATTATGGAGACTAAAGTCTAGTAGTATGGAAGAATTCGTCCGTGGTTGCTTTTGGTTGTTCAATGACATATTGTTGTATATATGCATTCAGTAATGTCAAGGTACGTGTGATATTATATATCATTGCTTTCTCATATATTTGTCTGATAAAAACGAAATGTAATGATATTATTGTGATAAAATAAGTGAGAAAGATTGTACGTTCAAAATATTAGAGTCAATCAAACATATAAAGGTTGCACCACTACCAATAAAATAAAGTAGTTTGTGACTTTGTGTTTGTATGTTCCTTCATATCTCCGTCAGTTTCGCGTGTATGGGGTTGGCACTTAGGAGGCGTACCCGAGGGTCCATGGTGATGGTTCGTTCTTTAAAAAAGCAAAATCCCCCCGATTCCCCAAGGGGTGGGGATGTTACGAAGGAATCTATGGTTAACGTTTGGTGTACAGAATACGTAACTCATAACAATAGTTAGGTTCAATTGTTAGCAACGCTATACGTTTTTCAACCCTTGTGAAATGATCTACGTCACGCGTCTACCGATCGCTTCGTAAAACCGGTAGTTGTATGTGAATTTTGTGCGAAGATGTAATTGCCATTGGCACTGCCCTACCTACCTACGCCTTGCACTACCCTTGACTGGGTAGTGCAAGGCGTAGGTAGGTAGGGCACTACCCTTGACTGGGTAGTGCAAGGCGTCACAAGCTCTTGCTTTTTCTCCCGTGCAACGCAGGGCAACTAGATTAATTGTTCAATATTAGAACAGTTCGTTTCTGGAAAAGAAACCATACATACAATACATACTTTTTTATTATGTAAATGTTTGCAATAATGTAATCGCTATTAATAAGAGTAAGATAATCACCACTACATATTCTTTCAGACACCTCCAGCCAGGAGTGGCGCGGCGGAATATGCAGAAGTAATATAGACAGATCGCATCCCCAACACAACAAAAAGTCGCCACTGTGACGAAGAAGACAATCTTGGGATCAGCATAACTATTTAACAAGATATTTGCCATCCAAGCCAAAGGCCCAGATGGCAGGTGGACAAGGAAGCCATTGGCTTATCGAGAGTCCAACAATTTTCATCTACGTGTAACCCGCCCTCCTGAGATATGTGTCAACTTTGTTTTTAAACATTTTCACGCTGATAGCAGTTACACAGGTTTTACACAATTCGTTCCATTCATTTATTGTCTTCTGTGAGAAAGAGTACTTACTGATATCAAATCTACACTGATCCTTTAATTTTACCTGATGTCCTCTAGTTCTTGAGTGAAAGCAACATATTTCTATCAATATTTTCAATTTCCATTCAATGTCTTAAAAACTTCAATCTGATCTCCTCTTCAACTCCTTGTCCCTAGGGTTGTTAAACCACATTCTTTTAGGCGTTCTTCATAACTAAAGTCTCTGAGTTCAGGTAAATGTTTACTTGCTCTCTTCTGTATTCGTTCAAGCGTATCTATATCCTTCTTATGATAGGGTCTCCACACTTTCATGTAGTATTATAAATTAGGTCTAACTACTGCTTTATACAGATCTATAATTAGCTTTTTTCTTTGTATGTTACGCTTCTCCTAATCAACCCAAGACTTTGATTACCCTTTGAAGCTACAATACCACACTGTTCTGAAATTGTCATATCAGAACTTATTGTTATTCCTAAGTCCACAGTTTCTGAAACTTTCATATCAGCACTTATTGTTATTCCTAAGTACACACTGTTCTGAAACTTTCATATCAGCACTTATTGTTATTCCTAAGTCCTTTTCTTTTACAGTTGTACATAGAACAGTATATCCTATATTATAGTTTAAGTTTCCGTCTCCTGTATGTAGGCGTTTACATTTCCCAAAATTGAATGACATTTTCAGAGCATTTAACTAATTTGTCTAGATCGTTTTGTAAATGTTGTTTATCACAATCAGTGTTAACTTTTGTAAACCCTTTTGTGTCATCCACAAATTTCAGTACGTTGCTTGTTATATTGTCGTCCCATTCATCTATACATATTCAAAATAACAAAGTTCCTAATGCTGATCCTTGTGGTACCCCACTCAAAACTGATATCCAGTTTGAAACCTGTCCATCTACTACAACACACTGTCTTCTTTCAGTCAGCCATAGTTCTATCCAGTCAATTATGTCATCCCCGATACCATGGGCTTTTAATTTAAGTAGTAGTCTTTGTTGTAGCACTTTGTCAAAAGCTTCCTGAAAATCTAAGTAGATAATATCTACTAGCGATCCCTCGTCTATCCACTTAGTGGTTTCTTCCAAAAAAATTCGTCACTTTTAGGAATCCATGAATTTAATAATTTATGCCTAACAAGTAATAATTTACAAATCACTGATGTTAAACTCACTGGTCTGTAATTCTTCGACTTATTTCTCGAACCCTTTTTCAGTAATGGAATGATGTTTGCTTCTTTCCATTCAAAAGTAACAACTCCCCCTTTTAGTGACAAGTTGAACACTCTTGTAAGTGGTATGCTTATTTGTTCTACGGTTTCCATTAGCTTTGGCGGAATTCCAGCCATTCCTAGTGATTCATTATCCTTCATTGCCTTTATTTTCTTAGTTACCATTTCTGGAGTTACAACTGACTGCCCTAAATTGTCAGATTTAGCCTCCTGAGATTTAGCAGCTGGAACTGGCAATGAACTAATATCTTCTCTGGTAAGCACTGATCTGAAGTAAAGTCTTCCGCCTTTAAAAAACCTTGTGATATTATATTTCTCTTTTAGTGGTCCAACCTTGTCTCGTACGTTTTGTTTACTCCTGACATATTCATAAAAACTCTTACTGTCATTTTCATATGCTAGTTTTTGCTCATAGCTTCTTTTAGATTGTCTAATTTCAGTCGTAGCTGCATTAAGTGCCTCTTTGTAATTTGCAGTCTTCGTCCTTTGTGGTATGCCTATAAACCCTCCACATAGTTTGCTTGAATACTATTTTTCTAATAATTTCTTTTGACAAGTGTTTCTTCCTTGTTTTTTAAGGGAACAACTTTATCAATAATACTCTCAATTTCATATTTTAGAATGTTCCAACATTCAACTGCGGTCTTATTCCTAAGCATGTTATTCCAATCTAACATTTAAAAGTTTTTTCTCATATCTTTATAGTATTATTATTCTTTGTGGAAGTTTCTCCTGTACGTTTTTCTGTTTTTACCTTCTGATTTTACGTTGATGTCAAAATGTATTTGATTATGATCACTGTTACCCAATGGCTCATGTATTTTGACATTGACCACTAATTCATTTTGTGAAGACAAAACTATATCTAATACATTTTATCCCCTGGTTGGTTCTAGCACGTGCTGAGTAAGGAAGCTATCCTGAATTAAAAATAGAAATTGTTGGTCCTCAACCCCTGTATTATCTAGAGATTTCCATTTTATGTGTCCATGGCTAAAATCTCCCATTATGATACATTCCTCTTTACTCACTTCCTTTATAGCGTTTCGTGTTTTTGTATTATGCTGTTCGTTTATGTGTGGACTTCTGTAAACTAATCCAATAGTTAATGTTGAATTTCCTAAAACTGTTTTGCACCAAACTGCTTCATCGCAATATGCTTCCCTTTCTAATTTTATTTTATAAGCCTGAATAGATTCTTTAACATATAAAATAGCCCCCCCCCCTTCTTCCTATTCGATCTCTTCTAACCATGACGTATCCTGTCAATCCTAATTCAGCATCTGTTATGTCTATGTTGGCCCGTGATTCGGTTATACCAATTACGTGAGGGTCAATATCTTCTACCTTAATGTTTAATTCGTTTGTCTTATTTACTATGCTTCTTGCGTTTAAACACACGCATTTATATCCAGCTTCAAGGCACTTTTCCGTACATTTTGTTACTGGTTTAAACTATGTTTTCCCCTGCATTGTCATGTTTAGGTGCAGTTATCAAACACGTACCAATTATGCATGTTATTGTTATTGTCAACAGATAACGATAATGTGATTTGGAAATGATTATGTTGATTTGTCAGATTGGTAGGCGTTGACGTAACATGTCCATGTTACAGTAGTTTGTGTCCGCTGTACTGTTACTTGTGTTACTAGTTGGTGTTAGATTTGCATGTTTAAAGAAATGATGATTGTAACATAGCTATGCTTTAGCCTGGCACTAGAATTATCAATGCATCTGATATACTAGTGTTCACTGGGGATACGTGCTTTCTTCTATAACGAGCCCATCGAATACAGCACGATAATATAATGCGTTACGTTGGGTTGGTTAATTGCTCTAACATATGTAATGTCATTATGCAGCGTATTTTACGTGCTTGTAGTGATTATACAAAATCAAAGGCGATTATTTTAACGTAGCCACTGAGGTAAATGTTTTGTACAAAAACTAACAAAATAGATAATGTTGCTGGATGAATATTCACGACGTGTACGATGATCGTGTACATTTATCGTGTTTACGAAATGCATACGACATGATGAATGTGTTTAATAATTGTAGGCACACCGGTTAATTATAATGTACTAAGATCGTTGTGTTCTGTACACAATTGGTTATTTCTTATTTAATGAGTAATCTTACATTCATGTTAACAAGTACATATCCTGCACTGTAACTGCCATGCGAAGGTTGACTGATAGGGTAAAGTAGTTCACAGGCATAACTAATCTGTTTATGTTATTACGACACAGAAGAGTAATTTACATACACAAACAAATTGTTCATGGTGTTTAACATAGCTAAGGTTATTCATGTTAATGGTCAAATATGACAAGTGTACTCATTTGTTTGGGAGGGTTAGAAACGCGCTTGTCTAAAAGCAACACAACATTGTAATGCGTAATGAGCATGTATTTGATATGTTGCTAAATGGATAATGTCAAAACGGCGTATCACAATGGTGTGTTTGCAAATTACTCCTCTGCCCTAATAATATAAATTCAGAGACATCGTCGGTAGGTTTATTCCAGAGTTTCAAACGGTGCTCTGTTACTGGGACATTTGCCTGTTTGTATATAATCCAGGATATGTCACAACTGACATCATTTTATTTCAATTTGCATTCTAAATTTTATTTTAATTTTATATATGGAAGTGCCAGACTGTGTAATTACTCGGAGTATGTTTTCACAGTATGTACGTTACCTAGATTGTCTAGACTATTTCATGTGACATATTCTACGTGACTCTAATCTCAAGTGTCTGTGCTATTTCCATATTGTATATTTCCCCATAGTCCATATCTAAGTGGTTACAATGTGTTCATGTGGCGAGGTTTTACTTGGACATTACCTGAAATGTTTACACCATTATCCTGTTATATGTTTTCACACGGTATGCCATCTACAATGCTTCCATGGTTTACATTATCATCTGGTAGTTATATCCAATGTCAACAACAGTTTCGTGTTGTATGTTGCATTTTTATTATGGTGCTTTGTGGAACGTGCACAAACTGTTTATAAGATCTCGATATCGGGTGTGTTATATCAGTTGTCTAAATGACAATAATGTAATAATTTGCTATGTCGTCTGCTTTTAACATATTAATGTTGCTTCTAAAATAAAACAAAGTGTCGTTTGATTTATGTCATATGCGTTCAACTTTAACACTAATACTAATAATAATATAATTTATTTGGAGCAGCGTCAGATACAAAATTGTTCGAGGCATATTAAAAATTAATAAGATAGTCTACAATTGTTAAATAGACAAATCAATAAACATATTATAATTATTTAAAAATAAATATAGCACAATAAGATCTATAATTGCTAAATAAACAAATAACTAAATAAATAGATGAAAATGCTACTAGTAATAAAACATGATTGTCAAATAAATATAGCACAATAATTATATAGCAACATCATAATAAATAAATAAAATGTTTTAATCATAATTATACGTAGCTATAAAACAGCTTAATTGTTGTCGAATTTGGGGCACAGCAAGTTAGGCGTTGGTTGTATTTACGGGAATTTACAGGACAGGACATTTGGATCAAATGGAGGTCATTTTGATGCGGCCAGTGATCGCTGACGTGAAACACATGCCACATGTGGAGCAGATTAATAGCACGAAACCTAGTACATATTATCATCGTTATGAAAGGATGCATGTGCAAACACTAGAGGTGAATTTAGTCAAATTAACATCATTCTAGAATCCATCAAATACGAGACATCGCCAATGTTTTGTCATCCTTGCATCAGAATCATTGACATAATTTAGGTGGAAATCAGCATATTCAGGATTGGCCTGTTTAATACTAGCAGGCCACAGCTACTATCAACATAACAGGGCAGTAAAAGGCTTAACCCCGAACAGTTGTCAGATCACTGAGACCAACGGTAACGGAGACAAACGATATTTCACGCATCAGACTTCGAATAACATGTCTAACAAAAAAAATCACCGCCGATATTGTCGCCAGTTTCAGCCACGACATCGCTATTCAGGTTTATGCGTATCTATGAAAAGGCTGGTCATATCTGGGGAAACATGCATGCGTGTTTAGAAAAACAACGGAAAGGGGTGTTTTTCAAAGGATGAAAGGCGGGGTATCGATGCCCAGAAAAGGGTTGGTATTTTATGGGAATGTGGGTCTAGAATTTAGCTGTTATTTCTAAAGATCAGTGCATACGAAAGAGGTGTCAAGTAACAACAAGCACAACAAGCGGAAGATGTATTGCTTGTCGTGATCTGACGGCGGTAGATGAAGGTCCTGGGCATCGCACAACGGTCGTGACGGTGTGTAAATGTGTAAATGTATTGTTTTAACTTTGCAACTGCGGTTGGGCGGTAGATTTTGGCTCGAAAGCGGTAGCACGGAATATTGGATAAACCAATTAAGAATAAGTGATAGGTCTACCGCCAAAACGGTAGACTTGATGCCTCTGACGTACGGGATGGCTCGCTATTTTATGTCCGGGTTCACGATAGTAAGATATATTAATGCTTATTTTTCGATAATGCATAAACGCAGTTGGAACGAAGATCGCTGAAATAATTCAGTGGTTCGTCAATAGCATCCTAGGTCACGCCAAATAGGGCACGCTAGTCTCGTTTGACGCCATATAGTTTTATGCAAATTTGTACATAATTACCCATAGATGCTCACTTCCGGTCCTCAACGACACGCTGCCCACTGTCACATAAACATATTTGGAATTAAAACAGAGAGAACAAACAATAACACATTTACTTATATTATTTATTAAAAACATCTATCATTAAAATGTGATGATAGTACTAATACCAATGGTTTGTTTTATGATGACATAGATACCTTTAACGTGTTACGGTGTGCACAACTTGGGGGCCGAAACTGCATTATCTCGTCAACTATCGACTCAAAACGAGAATCACTTTTGTCTCCTATAACTAGTGCTAACAGACGATGTTGAATATTCCACGTGGCATGAGTTCGTGGATGTCCTAGCTGTGCCACACGTCTTTTAATTAATCCATGGAGTATCTGCGCGTGCGACAACGTTTTCGTTGGATGGACCCGATTGGTAAAATCAGCTGCGGTCCATTTATTGATGGTAGTTGAATGTCTGCATTGACGCTTATCATCATAACATGTGCATTTTCTTCATGGTACTTCTGACTGAACAATCATAGTAATTGTCAGTAGACATCGCTTGTTCGTTTACAGAGGGCGCCTCTAACGCCACCATTACTCATTTACAGCATGTGACGCCAACTAGTATCACGGTGTATCCGGGTACCTTTGGTAAATCTGATATCAAACAACATCACCGTGTCTTCATGCGTAGTGGTTGCTCTGAGGCCAAACATTATCATCGTGGTTTCACTTACATTAGGCTCATTTGACGACAAATAATATTATTATCGTTGCATATTCATTTAAAATGGGTGTATCTTACCCCAAATATTATCGTTGCATATTCGGTTACATTGGGTGCATCTACCGCCAAACATCATCATTATAAATGTATTTGCAATGGGCGCATCTGACGCTACACACTATCATCGCACATTCATTTACAGTGGGCGCATCTGACGCTACACACTATCATCGCACATTCATTTACAGTGGGCGCATCTGACGCTACACACTATCATCGCATATTCATTTACAGTGGGCGCATCTGACGCTACACACTATCATCGCACATTCATTTACAGTGGGCGCATCTGACGCTACACACTATCATCGCACATTCATTTACAGTGGGAGCATCTGGCGCCAAATATCAGCATCCAGTGTTCGACTACGACTAGCGCGTGTGGCCTCAAACGTCACCATCCAGTGTTCGTTTACGGCGGGCGCATCTGACGCCAAACATCATCACCTAGTGTTCGTTTTCGGCGGGCGTACCTGAAGCCAAACGTCGTCATCCATCATCCACATTTCACCATCGTCTCGTCTCGATAGGAAACGTAGCTTGGAATAACAGGCACTTCCACTACGTACGTGTCAGCATCTTTGTCGGGACGTTGTTGGGACTTTTCAATTTGGTAAGACGTTGTCAGTACGACGGCACCTTGCTTAGGTGTGAAACATTTCAGCAAAGCAAAGCGCCCTTTAAGTACTTCGATCAGTTGTCAAACGTAATGAGTATTGTGCAAACTGTCCCGGGTCTGTCCTCGCCAGTGGTTTCCTCTTAAATTATCTCTGAAAACATATATTTATTGCTAAGTGATTTTGCATAATTCATATCCCCTACGATAACCACATGGGGGGCGTCTGGGAGTAGGTGATCCAACATGTCAGGAATGTGTTGCCAGCTTTATTCGACGTACAAGGCGATCGCTTGGATGATGAGCAGCTGCGAACTCTGACGGTGGAAATAGAAGCAGCAGTGGAACAGCTGGCCGATTACCTACTCCGCCACCACAGCCCCTACACTGGTGAGCTTCTCTCGCCGAGTCAGATTTTGACTCTCAAGTGAAAAGTCTTTTTCCACCGAGCGGACTCTTCATGAAGAAAGATGTGTACTGCCACAAACCTTGTCGTCTGATTCATTTCAGTAGGCATTTGATAAAGTGCCATATTAAAGCCTCCTATTAAAATTGCATGGTGTCCTGGGCCCTACACTGGATCAAGTCATTCCCACAGAAACGCACACAGCAAGTTCTATTAAACAGTAAATCCTCCAAACAAGCCCTAGTTCTATCAGGCGTCCCTCAGCGCACAGTGTTGGTTCGCTGCTTTTTCTCAATGACATGCCTGTGTGACATCGGACATCAAACTGTTCGCAGACGACAGCCTGCTGTACCGCAAGATCAGCAGTGGAGAAGATGCTGGGCGCCTGCAGGAAGACCTGGACAAGCTACGAGAATGGGAGAAAACCTGGCTCATGAGCTTTCATCCTGAAAAATGTGAAGTCCTGCGAATCACAAACAAAACAAAACCCATCATTTCAAACTATCACATCCACGGCCATATATTATCCCTCGCCATTGACCACATCTCAAAATCAAAACAGCCGAAAGCTAGGTTGCTGCTACTGGTGAACGCTTACACAACACAGCCACTTACCTGGGCGGGCGTCAACACCAAAAGCTAGGTTGCTGCTACTGGTGAACGCTTACACAACACAGCCACGTACCTGGGCGGGCGTCAACATCAAAAGCTAGGTTGCTGCTACTGGTGAACGCTTACACAACACAGCCACGTACCTGGGCGGGCGTCAACACTGAAAGCTAGGTTGCTGCTACTGGTGAACGCTTACACAACACAGCCACGTACCTGGGCGGGCTTCAACATCAAAAGCTAGGTTGCTGCTACTGGTGAACGCTTACACAACACAGCCACGTACCTGGGCGGGCTTCAACATCAAAAGCTAGGTTGCTGCTACTGGTGAACGCTTACACAACACAGCCACGTACCTGGGCGGGCGTCAACATCAAAAGCTAGGTTGCTGCTACTGGTGAACGCTTACACAACACAGCCACGTACCTGGGCGGGCGTCAACATCAAAAGCTAGGTTGCTGCTACTGGTGAACGCTTACACAACACAGCCACGTACCTGGGCGGGCGTCAACATCAAAAGCTAGGTAGCTGCTACTGGTGAACGCTTACACAACACAGCCACGTACCTGGGCGGGCGTCAACATCAAAAGCTAGGTTGCTGCTACTGGTGAACGCTTACACAACACAGCCACGTACCTGGGCGGGCGTCAACATCAAAAGCTAGGTAGCTGCTACTGGTGAACGCTTACACAACACAGCCACGTACCTGGGCGGGCGTCAACATCAAAAGCTAGGTAGCTGCTACTGGTGAACGCTTACACAACACAGCCACGTACCTGGGCGGGCGTCAACATCAAAAGCAAACTATCATGGAACCACCACGCGGATGCCGTCACAAAGAAAGCCAATACCCCTCTTGCCTTCCCCAGACACAACACCAGCAACTGCTGGCAAAGCATATTGCTACCAGACCTACGTGAGACCAACATTGGAGTACGCTTCATCTGTGTGGGATCTTGTCACCAAAAGAAACAGACAAACTGGAGGGGTGGAGCCGCGTGCTGCCGGATATCTATACAGCGACTGGCAGTGCCTGAGCAGTCCTACCAGGATGATACAACTTCAGCGGCAGTCCTTAGAACATGTTCATGGCGAGGCTCAGTATGATGTACCAGATACAGAACGGCCTAATAGACATTCCTGCCACACAATATACATCACCAGCACGTACCCACTGCACCTCAGAACACTTAGCTAAAGGGTACAGAGGACTACGGTCACGAATCCTGGCATACCAGCAGTCGTTTTTCGTGGCCACACTAGCCCCCTGGAACGGCCTTCCGGCCACAGTTGTAACAGCCCCCTCTCTGGATGCTTTCAAGCAATACCTAGTCAGCGCTGCCATTAACACTACCGTTTAATGCGTGACCCTTGATTTTAATTTGCACTAGCACATTGTATTGCAAACATTTTAACCACACCTGCACCTGTGCATTCACTCATGCGTGCACAAGCGCCTTCCACGTTGTCGTACACCTAGTGACGGTAGTGAAATAACGGAAGAAGAAGAGATCCTGGTCAGCCAATTCTGGAACAAGTTGCGATTAAGAAAACTATATTCATTTGTGGCGATTTCAATATAAATTTATTGAAACATGACTCGAACAACGGTACCAAATATTTCCTAGATTTTATGTTCAGCCTTGGTATGCACCCAGTAATTACTAAGCCTGCCCGAATATCGAATGTGTCGGCAACACTTATTGAAAAAATATTCACCAATGATATCAATAGTGATATCACAAGTGGTTTACTTACTACAGACATAAGCGATCATTTGCCCGTTTTATATATTCGTAAGTATGACGGTAACCGATGTAGCCGCAGTTGCCCTGCAAGATACAAACGTCAAACAAGTGTGTAAAATGTTAATGCACTAAAAGCCGCATTCAACGCGCATCCATAGGACCAGTGCTTAGTCACACAGATATTAATGAGGCATACAACGATTTTCTGAACGATTTCACAGTATTGTATAATCATTACTGTCCGCTTCGCCGCGTTAATAGTAACAAGAAGAATGAACAAAAAACCCTTGGCTCACGAATGGTCTCAACAATTCATGTCGGAAAAAATTAAGTTATACAAACAGTTTCTTTCGAATAGAAACAACGATACCGAATTAAGGTATAAATTGTACAAGAATAAACTAACAACCGTTGTACGATTTGTTAAACGGGATTATTACATTAAGTTATTGTCAGAGCACCGGGGCAACTTATCCGGGACTCAAAAAAGTTTGCGTAAAATCATGGGGAAATCTTGACTTGACTGCAATTACCCTACACAATTTGATAACAATGATACTATTATCGGTGACATGGCTACTATGGAAAACATGTTTAATAAGTATTTTACATGTATTGGACCAGAGCTAGCTAGACATATTGAAACTCCACCAGGCATCTCCGTTCTTGATTACATGGACAAACGCAATGAACGTTCTATATTTTGGACACCAACCGATAAGGAAGAGGCTATACGCACCGTTAATAGTTGTGGTAATAAATATTCGGCCGATTGTGATGGCATTACGATGAGTCTCGGTAAAAATGTAACTGAATATATTTCCGAACCTATGGCGCATATATATATATATATATATGTATGTATGTATGTATGTATGTATGTATGTATGTATGTATGTGTGTATATATATATATATATATATATATATATATATATATATATATATATATATATATATATATATGTATATATATGTCGTTTAAATGTGGAGTTTTCCCGCACAAGATAAAAACAGCTAAAGTAATACCTTTATATAAATCTGGCGAAAAACATTTATTTACCAACTAAAGGCCAATTTCACTTCTACCATAGTTCTCTGAAATACTAGAGAAACTACTTAATTCTCGACTTCAAGGCTTTATGAATTCTTGTATTATTTTAAACTCGTGCCAATATGGATTTAAAGAAGGCATGTCAACTTCGCACGCTTTGGTAGAATTGCTTGACGATATTACACATTAGACACAGAAATGTGTGATATGTGTATTTACAGATCTCAAGAAAGCGTTTGATACTGTTGACCATCAACTGCTGTGTAAAAAAGACGAAATTCGACACATGATATCGCCGTATACACAAGCTAGAGATTCGCTATGCAATGGAAAAAGCCGACGAGGATTATATAGTGTATTTTATGTGCACTCATTGCCATTTATTGGTCATTTCCATGTTTCTATACATGAATTTGTCGTTCATTTATACATGTATTTTCATTTGTATTTAAGTTTTACGTAAATAAATGGATATCAATAGCTGATTGATTTGGACTTGGCTTATTAGTGTATAAATCGTGACACATGGAGACACAAGACTTGAAGAACACACAATTAATTTTATTTTCACAATTGTGAACTGCCTCATTGCTTGCATTCTAAAACAAACAACTTCTCTCGGCGTCCTGACAGTGTCACTCCACATTGGACTATGTTAACGAGTCGTAACACACCGCTACGTCTCCAGCTTCCATCACACTATCTACCTCTACCTGACGAGTCCTCCCAGCATTTAAACACAAACACTGCACAAAGCGTTCACAACCCAAGCGCTGGATTTATCATGTTTCACAGTTTCACGTTCAATACAATTCCAGTCTAGTTTCACAACGGGTTAGCGTGCCTTCGGCCCCCAAAGGAATCGGCAAATGTGGTTGACATTTCTCAAACAAATTATATTTTACTCGGGATGCATGTCATTAAAGGCATTGTTTATTACAATTTCTCATCGACAAATACAGTACAGATTTTGTATTACATATTTGGTGCCCCATCCATAAGGATATTTCAGACAGGTGTTTTTCTTTAATTTGTTTTACGTTTACATATAATGTCTCAACGATTAGAAATGGCACATTGAAAAACATACCATGAAAAAGCAGCATTGATAAATACATTTCCAACGTTTTGCCTCCGAGACAAGTCGTTTCTCCCATGTTGCCTTGATCACATCTGGGAACTAATCCCACTCTCCTCCCAATTGGGTAGGCCCAGTTTTGTGATGTAAATACATCCAGGACATGTGTCGGTTTTACAGAAACCACCACATTGTAAGGGAGTTCCAGCCTCATCCTATAATCACTGACAACATTACTAGATTACATCCCAACAAGTGCCAAGACTCGATAAAATAATTACACTGACACACACACATATATATATATACATATTATATATATATACATATATATATATATATACATATAGAACACTCTCATTATATATAATCATTGAAACAAAAAACACCGTCTGGGGCAAAAGAGGTGATATTATTACACAATTTTTTTAATCAATCAATGAATAAACGATTGTGTTAACACACCAAATTATTGTGCAACATCAATTTATACATGACAACATTCCAAGATCATTTATATAGGGTATCTACAAATGTGCACCATCACAAAGATTCGTGCATTGTTAGGGTTTTGACAAACGATGATAACTGCAATACAAATGCCTATGTCAACTTCCTACTTACACATACCCATAGATTCATGTCTATGTTCAGACTTTCTAAATGTGGGATAAAATAATCTGATCTTTGAAAAAAGTTTTGGGCTGCATCACACATCAGTAACAATAACATGATTCATGCATATAGCATTTAGTGGAAACACCTAGAATATTCTCAATTATTGTTATTGTATGTGCAACATTGCCTCGGTCATGGTTTACAATTGCATAACTGTAATCAGCTTTCAAAGATAAACTGCAAGTAATCTCCACAATTTTCCAACTACAAAAAGATGATAAAAATTGTCTAAGAGTCTGAACATTGTTCTCTTAGTTAAATAACTTGTGTATAGAACTGACTAATTGAAATAAATCACAAATGCTATGCTTGTAGCCATTATCATACAAAGTGCTACAGTAAAGTTCTAACAACTGAAAACCTGTAGTTTAGTTCAGAAAATAACTTGCACTTTGCACGTTGTTGTCAATCGTGTCATTAATCCTAAAATTGAGACAATTCACGAAGATTGCAGAAGCAATGCGATTGTTTTATCAATTGACACACGCCCGTAACGCCATCTCGGCAATACATAGCAAAAAACAAAAAACTGCAATGTTAACACTCATTAAAAACAAACAATTGTCCAGAGTATCTGGAAAATATTGCACGATAGTTATCAAAACGCATTTGGAGTGTGGCCCCATTATAATCAGAGCAGAACTGATAAACCTACTTCCAGAATCTCCTTCATGGGCACCAACAATAAAAAAGTCATTCAGTTAGTAGAGCTCTATATAACATCACCTACACGCAAACAAACAACAACTATCACAATAAACCATACAGAATCGATCAATAAATTCTATTTCCTTCTCATTTCCACCATCGAATGCACTCAGCATTTGTTTTCAGACTTTCGTCAGCCTGCCAAATCGTTTGTTGCTCACACTCTATGTTGCTGAATTGCTACTTGTAATAATATTCATTTAGATACAACATTAGGCCAGACAAACTTTATGATTACAGCAAATACAGGTGTATATTCACAACCACAATGAAAGTTAGTTAGATAGTTAGTTTGTACCTACTTAAACAAATCTTCTATTGCAGCTACTTCTGAAGCAACGTTAGATGGCAGATTAAGGGACTGGTTATTTACCCCAGAGATACTTGCAACAATTCACAAGTCCACAGGAAGAAAATGTCAACCTTATTAAAGCGTTGAAAACTTCAATGTATCCTATCATGCACAACAAACGTGATAACTTTTTAGGGGTGAACAATTTTCATACAACGTCAAGAGCTTCCTAATCGATTCAAAACGTGCATGCAGATTTCTAGTCATTGATGGCGCTCGTGCACATGCTGAGTTGAATCACTTCCGCTGCCGGATGTCGTCAGCCCCCTTGTGGTCATTTGAGTTAGTAGTGGTCCTAGGAAGAATAAAGGGTACAGTGGTCAATTCATATCAGGAAAAAATATTCAGATTTTATATAAAACAAATTTGTTACTTTAAAATTATTATTATTAAAATGATGACCCATTATGGAGCAGGAATGTAGACGAGTAATACGTGCACGCCAGCCCATACACACGCATGCAAATATGTAGTACACTTAACAAAGTAAATTGTCAAATTTTTTTTATCAAAGAAGAATTTTTTTTTTCTGACGAATACACTGCCAAACTGAATTCTGTTTTTTATCCATGAGAGTATTTCGCTGCCAATTATCCTTGAACCATTATTATACAGTAATTGCACCCTCATACCCTACGTAGTTACCCCATCATTTGTCAGAATACAGCTGACTCTCCATCATTCTGCTGGCAACTGACCTGCCCTACATCAATACCAACTCTTGCTATTTGCCCTTAATTCTTATATAATGTCTTGGATTAAATTTTCGTCCAATCAATCAGTTTGCACAGAAAGCTTCTTTTGAGCATGCACGGCAAACCACTCGACATCGATAATCGTATGGATTTGGAGCATACTGATTTATACTACCAATCAAGGTTAGTATCAGGGTTAAAAAAATCATGATTTAAAAAAAAATTGTATTTTTTTTTTTAATCTGGTATATAGACATTTATGTAGATGTTTATATTTGTAAACTTTTTCACACATGTTCTATTCAAATCGATTTGGGTTCTTGTCTTAACAGAGGGTACCTGATTTTTGCTTATATAAAGACATTAGACAATGTCCACAAGGCCTCACCCCCTGTAGTTGCATAATCTGTCTTGGAAAGGAAAGCATGCTGTGTGTCTGTGGTTGTAGCAGTGATAATTATTGTTTGATGAGAGGGTGGATTAGCACCTGTCCAGGGCTCTGTGTACTCTAAGGGTCTCTAACCAGAATACAAACTGGTACAGTATTAAACAACTGAGTCAACATACTTTAACTCAGGGCTTCTGACTTGAAAAGATACTTCCTTTGGAAGACAAGTTTGTGTGGCTTCACTGCATTCAGGAAGGGAATAGCTCAAACATACACAATGTCATAAAATATTTGACTATCAGGCTATCTGATGACAATACAGTGTGTGCACTTTGTGTTTTGTATACAAAACTTTGTTGATCTCGATGCTTGTAAACAATTATTTGTGTTAAATTCATATAAATCAGCGATTAAAAGAAAAAAAAGTAAAAAAAAATCATAAATCAATGATTTTTTGTTGTTGAGTGATTTAAATCATGATTTAAATCAAACAACCCTGGTTAGTATATGTCCAAATGATACATTAACTAATAGTTTAATAAAAATTTGACATGATTTAGTCAGACTGATTAAACAAATTCAACACATTGCTGAAACCCAGAACTGTACATATAAATATTTACTAACACAAACTTTGTTTTGAAAGGCCCGTGTAATAATTAAGATGACAATGTTTTCAATGTTTATAGGTACAAAGTGTAACTATATTTGTCATAAAATCATGTCATGTAGCATAAGCTAAATCTATTCTAGCATCTTGTCTGCCCGGATGTGTTTAATGATCCACACTGTTTTAATATAATTTGACTGTTATCTTTTTAATGTGAATGTTTTGCCATGATGATCATATTTAATGTTTATTCATTTCTACAGCACCAAATCTATACAATGATATTCATTGGTGCTGTGCAAGTTAATAATTAAAAATAATAACAAAATAATAATATTACATAAAACAATTATGGTGATAGGATAAAAAAATAAAGATATATAACATCTAGACAATTAAATCATATGATACTATATACAATACAAAATAGGAGCATTACTTAAACAATTATGATGATAGAATAAAACATTTTATCCAGACAATTATGTCATATGGTATAAAAAGATAGCAGGTAAAATAGAGTATGATATGATAAAACAATTAAAAAGATTGAAACTATATAAATAATAACTTAATCGTATGCTAAGTTAGTAAGTTTTTAGCTTGTTCTTAAAAACTTTAACATTGTTAATACCTCATAAATCTGTAGTGCTTTCCACAATTTTGGTGCAGAGACTTTGAAAACACGGTCTCCCGGTGTCTTTACATTGCATGCTGAATGGCAAGTTTAATATTCGCAAACAGATAATGGTATAATTAAATAAAAAAATTTGGTTAATTAAAATACATTTGGTCAGTAAAGATGTTAGGACCGATACAGTTGATACTATCATTATAACATGACTTTGCAATAAAAACAATCAGACATTGTACCTTTAGCCACAGCAGATACAAACACTTGACACTAGGGGTGTAACCATACAGTGAACCATTGATGCATTGCAGTAGTCAATGAGACAATGCAATATTATCGATAGTAAACTTAACTCTCGATAGTTAGCGACTACAGTACATTGAAATATCAATAGTAACAACAGTTGGCAAACAATTCCGCAGGGCTACTTGTGTCACTGTAAAAGTATAAATGTTTGCTTTTTAAACTATTTTGGATAATTTTATTTATTTATCAACAATCATCGATTAGAGCATCATTTAATTTATTGAAATTTTATTTAGGTCAAATAATTGTATACTGCGATATTGAGTTAGGTTTTTACTTCTAATTTGAATTACATATATTTAATTAGTTTACCCTTAAATTAATTTTATTAGCATTTAACACAATTTTATATATATTTTATTTTATTATTTGTGCGTTATTACTTATTTAATGCTTTTTATGTAAAGCGCATTGAGCTTGTTAAGGAAACAGCGCTACATAAAAATAGAGTTATTATTACTACTAAGACTGTCTTCCGTGGTTACCCCAACTTGTCACGTGCACACACGGCATGCATGCACGCATGCAAGCGAGCACTCACATGTGTTCTGCTTCCTCCCGCATATCTTCTTGAGCCATCTTCTTCGCCCTCATCTTCTCGTAGATAAAGATGATGGTGCACAGGATAATGACTTCAGCGCAGATTCCAAGGAATGGCCACAGTGCCGCCAACTTGTCTACAAATAAACACATTTGTTGACATATTTATGGTTTGTTTACAATAGATGCTACTTTACCCTATAGCTTTATTTGTTGAACGATGATACAGATGTCAAAATGTTTCGTGTTTATTTTCCAAGCTACAAGTTGAGGGACGAGGACCACATTTGAAAATCACTAACTTTCTAGGGAAATTACTTACTTTAGTCAACCAGTAAATATTGTTATAAAAATATACTGTAAATGTTCTCATGTTTTGCTCATGACAAAGCATCTAAATGGCACGGAGCTAACTTTGTAGATGCCTTGTATTCAACTACAGGCCATAATCATCACAGCCAGAGTACAACCCTGGCTGACAATTTTTTAAGAAATACAAATAGATAAACGGAAATGGAGTTTTGTCAAATAAAATATTTTTCAGTTCCATCTTATTTCCAGACTACTTTTCATTTGCAAAATGGTGGTGTACATGTAAAGTAAAAGTAATTAAAGCAGTTTTATGAGCAGGATTTGTTCAACATCAACACATGCAAAATGTTATATACCCCGGGGGGTAAATGTTCATGGGGCAAAATGCTATACTAATGTAGGATAAAATGTCCACAGGCAAAATGCTTCAGGAATCGAAATTGTCACATACACCACATATTGTGACATTACACCACACATCAAAATACCAAATCATCATTGTTAACAATTCCGATCAATACATTTCTTAGTTGTTTTGCTAACATAACAATTTGCTTTCCTGGTTTGCAGTTGGACACGGCCTAATTTTGTTTAATTTTCCTGCAGATTTTACTCATAAACTGTGATATACCTTTAACTCGGACGAGGATGGTGCTGTTGTCAGTTCCGTACTCATTTACACCCTCGCATGTGTAGTCGCCACGGTCTGAGAACTCGATCACTGCAATACTGAGTGTCGCATTCCCCTCATCCGCGAACGAGATGCGTTTGCTGCTTTGCAAAATCTGGCCGTCCTTATACCAGGTGTAGTTCACGTGTGGATAACCCCATGCATCGCATTTCAAAGTCAACGGGTCACCATGAACAAGATTCTTCGATTTGTCAAATTTCTTGACATGCGCTCCCGCTGCAGAAAGAAGATGCAAGTTGACGTTGCAACACAGCGAATAATGTAATCAACTGTGGATGCTGGTTTTCTGGGTCTAAAGTAGAGAGGACCTTTGCTATAAGGGGCCATTAAAAAATTACATAATGTCAGATGTTACGGAGCTTAACAAATAATAATTTACACTTACCCAGTATGTTCCTTTTGTGAGAGCCCACTTTATACCTTCAGCGCTCAAACAATTCATCCCACAGTTAAAAAAGGTAAACATATGTTCTTATCTAGCGCAGTGTTCAGTCCTTGGGACTGTTCAAAGCACTTTAAACTTCGCCCTCTGGAAAACCTGTTTATTCCAAAGCCATGCTGCAATTACTGCGCGAAGACTATTCGTTCACCAGGTATACTCATCTGTACAGCTGAGTGAACTGTGGCAACACAGAGTGAACGAAATTGCTGAAGCTTCAAAACGATAGAAAGAGGATTCAAATTCGAGTTCTCTCGACTGAGAGTCCGGCGTTCTAACCACCATGAACCGCGCGCCCCCGACAGACAATGGCCCGGGGCTGAACATCAGCCTTGTGCCCAAACAATGGCCCGCACATCAGACGATGACCCCCCCCCCTATATTGTTATTTCATTCTGACTACTTTTGTAAAGTTAACGTACATTTCAGGTGATTTAGACAAGTACTGGATGACGACTCACAGTTAAGGCTTGCACTCCGACTGAAGGTCTGCTTGTTCAGTGTCACTCTACATACGTATTCTCCAATTCGCTCGCGATCTATTGGAGGGAGGAACAGAATAAGTTATACAATACATAACACAATTATTTGGTACATAGTGAACTGTCTTCATTTCAACTTCACCAAATTTACACGCATGCACGCACGCACGCACGCACGCACGCACGCACGCACGCACGCACGCACGCACACACACTTAAGGTCACTCTCAGGACTGGACCAAAGTGACCTACATAGCGAGGTGACCATATTTGACGAACTAATGTCCAATATTTTACTCTTATGGAAATAATGGCGAGGTGGTTGTATTACTGAGGTGAATGTAAAGCGAGGTGCGACTGTATATATACATATAAATATATATACATCTATACTGTATTTATATGGAATGTATGTATGTGTGTGTATATTGTGTATAATTTCAAACCGATGCCACAAAAACAAGACTGCGTGTAACACAGGAACAGAGAGTATATGTTAAGTATGCAAAATGTTCTTTAATAAGCAAACATAAGCCTTATCCCAGATTTCAGTTTAAAAAGAGCAGAGCAACAATTTAACACATACACGTGGATATTAATATTTTGAATGAAATTTTAAATGTGTCAGTTATTACAGCTTCGAATAGAATTGCTTCAGTAAGCTCTTAATTTATGAGTTTGGTTAAGATGAAAAGCTTAATACCAAAAGCAAATTAATATGAAAAATGCATAAAGTGTGAAGCTGATTCGGAATTGTCCATTTTGTTGGAGGTTGATGGATGATTGCACGTTTGACAGTCTTCATAGTTTCATGAATTGGTATATTTATAAAAATCCTGAATATACTGAGAAATACAAAATAAAATATTATGATTTTAATGCTCCATGTTTATTTCTGCCAAAACCTTTGATATTATTATTAGTGAGCGTATTTTGATAACAATAATAGTAATGAAAAAAAAATTGCCCCTGAGGCACCAAATCTGAATTGGTTAACTGAATTTTCATTGGTTAAGTGGAGGACTGTTTTACAAACATTGCAACGCTGAATTTATTAGCATTTATAACATATCAGTTGCTTAAAAATAACATTCAAACAAAACATGTTGTTACTGCGATCTTTCATTTCTTAATATTTGGCAGATAAATAAAACATTTTTTATTGGTTGGTTTATTGCTCTGTTAAATTCCTGTTTTTTTTTTACAATTTCTGACAATAAATATACCACAGCAATAAAGATTAAAACACAAAGTATATCACTGTTACTTAAAAGTTCACCAATTACAGTCGCGCCTCGTTATTATGCGCCCCGTTATTACGTGGATTCGGATATAACGCGGTCGGTCGTGGACCCCGATTTTCTGCCGCCAGGGGAAAATGCCAAATGGGCCTGCTTAAACCTACTTAGATTTGCTTTGACAATTCTCAAGAAACATTAGGCGAACAATGTCAAAAGAACGAGTATCAACGTGTTGTTTGTTTTGCGCTGCCGCCAACCTAAATCGCTGTCGTCGCTGGCTTTGCTTCGATGGTTTGTAAATTGCAATCGAGATTCACAAATACGCCTCGCGTAAGAATCAGATCAACAGTTTTAAATGCATTTAGCATGCAATACCAACATAACACTTGGGTGAAATTACATGCTTCCATTACATCGTAAATTTAATCGTTTCCGCGACGCAAAACCAACATGCCAAATTCCTAACCTAAGGTTCTACCGGTGCGTGAAAATATGAATTCATCATCTGCATATGAAACGACGAATCAATTTTAAAGGTGCGTAATAAATTTATGCTTCGGTCGAGATTGGTTTAAAAATGAAGTGAAACAATTATTCATTCGACCTAATGTCGTTTTCTAGTTTTTTATCAGCTTACATGCTACGTTTGTCAAATCATATATGTTTTCGGCTGCTCAATTGCAGGTTATTATTTTCGATTCGTAGGCCTATTGGTGTAGTACATCATCGTCGTAGTAGATCTATTCCATAACGGTATATGTACAAGTGTTTTATTCAGTTCAAGAATCAACAGGGTGTGACATTTAAAAATAATACACGTTGATGCTACTATAAGTTTAATAAGTTCCATAAACTGCATGTTGGCGTATAAAACAGTGCTGCAAGCACACAGGGCTTCATCAGCGTTCATGGACTTGGTGCAGCAGGCGGCGATCGCTGTTGTTTAGTAGCTCCCTGGTGGCAGATATGGGAACACCTAATGCGCTTCGCGTACAGCGCGGTCCGAAGTCATGGACCCCGACCACCGCGTTATAACGAGGCTCGACTGTAAAATTATTATCTACATTCCCATCAAATTTCAAATGTTTCTGTAGCTTTCTAGACAGTCATTAGATTATTCAAACAAGTTGAAGTGAGATGGAATAACAACTGGAATAACAATTGCAATAACAACAGGAATAACAACTGCAATAGCAACTGCAATAACTGGAATAACAACTGCCATAACAACAGGAATAAAAACTGGAATAACAACTGCAATAACAAATGCAATAACTAACCAATGTCGAGGATCTTAAGCGTGTTGTTTCCGCTGTAAATCTTGTAATGTTCGTTGCCGCTGCTGATGAGGTCCTGGATATCTTCGTTGTCGTGGAGCCACACCGTGGATTCCACAGTAATGGTGGCGTCACACATGGCGGTGGCCGATTCTTTGATCTTCTCCACAATGCTTGGGCTCATTGTTACAATAACTGAATAATTCAATAACAAAACATCTTCATCTGCCTCCAAGCATAACACATTGGAGCACTTCAATACAAAATGATGTGACAGAACGATAAGTAACGTTCATACCAGCACAGTTAAGACAGCTCAAAGTGGTTTACAATTTAGAACATCAGTTCAACCAGGTTGTAAATGTAACTGTAAGTGCCAGATACAACCTTGTTGCAGTAAGTCATTCCATTGCTCTGCATGAATAAAACTGTGTTGAACTGAGCCTCGTAGTCCTTGTGTCAGTATAACACTGGCTGGCATGTTGTGGTGTATATTCAGATGATATGGTGTATATTCAAATAGTTGCAATGGAAAAATGTAATAGTAGTAGATTCATATATAATGCTGATAGTAATATATTACTTTGCTTTCAGGATGTAACAGTAATAGTAATCGAAAGGAAACAAAGTAGTAATAATAGCTTACACTGTAATGTAACTGACCCAAGGCCTGGTTAGAATGTGGTTTGTCAACACTAGAGACCAGGAGACTATGAGGAGACCAAATAGAAGTGTTTAAAATAGTGAATGGTTATAAGGATATTGATAGGAATATGTTCTTCAAACTTAAAGAAGGCAGTAGAACCAGAGGACACAAAGCAGCATTAGTTAAGGAACAGTGTAGGTTGGACATGAGAAAGTACTCATTCTCATAGAGGGTGATAAATGATTGAAACAAACTGTCAAATGATTGCTTAAATGCTAGTAGATTGAATACGTTTAAAATAGAATTTACAGATATATGATAACGGCAGGCTACACATAGATGAGAAAATCATTGGACTCTCGATAAACCAATGACTTCCTTGTCCACTTGCCAGCTGGAACTAGTTTGGGATGGCAATCTTGTTAAATCACAGATACACTGGGAGAGTAGACAGCACTTTTGACAGCACTATTAGCATGTAGAGGACTTCAGAATTACAAGAACCCAAATTTGGCAGGAATGTCAGTCACATCCTTGTTGCACTGATACATTCCAGCACACTTATTTATTTATCTATGAACTACAGAGGTGCAGACTACTCATGCCAGACTGGCACGAATATTGTGGTCAGTCTGTATTTGTGGTCAGTATGTGTGGACAATATTGTGGTCAGTCTGTATGCGCACATTTGTGTTCAATCAAAGGCTTTTAAGAGTCTGACCATGAACTCAAAAGGTCAGCTACGGGCAAGTGTATTTTTGGAATAAAAACAGTGTAAGCTGTAGCAGAACAGTAATAACATAACAAGAAATTTATTTAACAATATTTAACAAGATTGCCCAGATGGCAAGTGGACAAGGAAACCTGGCATAACGAGAATCCAACAATTATTCACCTACGTGTAACCCGCCTTCTGAAATATTTGTCAATTTTGTTTTTAAACATAATCACTTTGCTACAATTTACTGAATCAGTAGACAACTTGTTCACTGAGCATGAATATTTTGCGATATTTACAGATGTACATACTATTAAAGATGTTCACGACCACATTTTTATATACTATTAAAAATGTTCATGGCCACATTTTGACATACTATTAAATATGTTCACGATCACATTTTGACATACTGTTAAAGATCTTCACGATCACGTTTTGAAGGTCATTTTCGTCATCCCCATTCTGACAACGATACGTGCCCTCGTCCTCCTTTTGGGTGACCTCAGCAGTCAACACACTGACCGTCTGACCCTCCTTCATCTTGTCCTCGATCTTGAACCTGGGTGTCTCAATACTACTGCCATTCTTTGACCACTTGACTTCTTTTCCCTCCTGCTGGATGCATTGCAGACTCAGTTTGTCTCCGTCCAAGATGTGGACATGATTACTCTCAGTGACCATTGATGCTGCAATTAAAAATGATAACATCGTTCATGATAATAATATTAATCTTTATTTATATATAGCACTGTATATCTGGAAATACAATCTATTCAGAGACGTTTAAAATACAAAATAATAATTATAATATTTGTATAAAATAGTGTATTGTTCCAATGATCGAGTATGGTCAAAAGTCAGTTGGTTTCAACAAACATGTTTGTTCATGAAATTTAACCATAGATTTAATAAAAACTACCCCATTTTGTTGTCTGGTTTTGATGTTTTAATTCGTATTATTTTACATTTCTACATCAATATCTACATCAAAACATTATTGCTGAATCAGATTATTGCATTAGTTCAGATAGTTAGACGTTGCAGGTTTTTTACAGTCAGAAGTTTCTGATGTGATGTCATCAGTAACCGCCGTCAATCTTCATACCCCAAGGTGAGAATTTCATATAGAAATACTCACCCCCTCTAATCAAATTTGCACCCCATTCATGCCATAATTTTTTTATTAACTATATGTGTTTTAGTTTAGGCAGGGTTGTTTGATTTAAATCATTTGATTTAAATCATTGATTTAAATCATTGATTTAAATCATGATTTAAATCACACAAAATTTTTTTAAATTTATTTTAGATTTTTTTAATCACTGATTTATATGAATTTAACACAAATAATTGTTTACAAGCATCAAGATAAAAAAAAATTATTTTAATATACACACTTGTGTAGTTGTATTGTCACCAGATAGCCTGATAGTTAAATATTTTATGACATTGTGTATGTTTGAGCTATTCCCTTTCTGAATGTAGTGAAGCCACACAAACTTGTCTTCAAGAGGAAGTATCTTTTCAAGTCAGAAGCCCTGAGTTAAAGTCCACTTAGAGCTTGTGCTAGTTGTTACCAATTCAGTATGATGACTCAAGTGAGATAGTCTTGTTGACAATTGTTTAATACTGTACTAGTTTGCAGTCTGATTGAAGACCCTTAGAGTACACAGAGCCCTGGACAGGTGCTAATCCACCCTCTCAGTAAACAATAATTAGCACTGCTACAGCCATAGACACACAGCATGCTTTCCTTTCCAAGACATATTATGCAACTACAGGGGGTGAAGCCTTGTAGACATTGCAGAATGTCTTTATATAAGCTAAAATATATTAAGACAAGTACCCAAATCGATTTGAATAGAACACGTTTGAAAGAGTTTATAAATATAAACATCTATATAAATGTCTATATACCAGATAAAAAAAAATCTGATTTAAATAAAAAAATTCCGATTTTGTATATATATTTGAAAAAATCATGATTTTATTCAACTCTGAGTTTAGGTTATAAGTACAGTTTACAGAATAAGTTTTAAATAAAAACTAAACATGCAAAATAGTGTTGTTCTCAGTACAATCAACATCACAGTTACACATCTTGTGATCTGTGAATAATCAAGTTACTTTCCAAATATAATTAAAGCATTCTGACCTTGCAAAAATTGCAATATATTTTCCTACATGGTTTCGATTTATTTGGCATAACAAGATATGCACAAAGCAGTATTACCTAAGTCCAAAAGCAAAGCATTAATTGGGGGGGGGGGTGAATATTTCATTAGAGGGAGTGAACATTTCTAAACGAAATCCTCACCCATGGGTGAATATTTCTGGTTTTTTTCATGGGGTGAATACTGAGAAAAAAATAGTTGTCAATATATAATTAGCTGAATAATTTTTGCTTTATCTTGGCTACATTAGTACATATCCTATTGTACATAGGGAAATACAGCTGCTTATCTGGTGGCAGGATGAAATTTGTTAAATGTTTTCCCACAATGGCCGCCCACAAACCGATTATATAAACGATCATCGATTGGCCAAACTGATGATCGATAATGAAAATCAATCAAACCGAATCCCAACACTAATCAGTGTGTAAATTGGTATCGGACTCGGCTAGAGTCATACTGATGGCATCGAGAGTCAAACATTTTTACTCTATGTGTAATCCACCCTCCTGAGATATGCGTCAACCTTGTTTTTAAACATATTCACGCTGGTAGCAGTTACACAATATGTAGACAATTTGTTCCATTCATTTATTGTCCTCTGTGAGAATGAGTGCTTCCTGATGTCCAATCTACATTGATCCTTTACTAATTTTACCTCATGTCCTCTAGTTCTGCTATCCTTCTTGAGTGAGAAAAACATATTTCTATCAATATTTTCATACCCATTCAATATCTTAAAAACTTCAATCTGATCTCTTCTTAAATTCCTTGTCTCTAGAGTTGTTAAACCACATTCCTTCAGGCGTTCTTCATAACTAAGGTCTCTCAGTTCTGGAATTATTTCAAGCGTATCTATATCCTTCTTACGATATGGTCTCCATGCTTGTATACAGTATTCTAAATGAGGTCTAACTATTGCTTTATAAAGAGGTATAATTAACTTTTTTCCCTTGTATGTTATGTTTTTTCTAATCAATCCATGAATTTGATTACCCTTTGAAGCTGCAATACCACACTGCTCTGAAACTTTCATATCAGCGCTTATTGTAACTCCTAAGTCCTTTTCTTTTACAGTAGTACCCAGAACAGTATCTCCCATTTTATAGTTTACATCCAAGTTCCCATGTCTTGTATGTAGGCATTTACATTTCCCAAAATTGAACATCTGCCATTTCTCAGACCATTTCACTAATCTGTCTAGATCGTTTTGTAAATGTTGTTTATCACCATCAGTATTACCTTTCTAAACAGTTTTGTGTCATCTGCAAATTTCAGTACGTTACTTGTTATACTGTCGTCCAAGTCATTGATATATATTAAGAATAATATAGGTCCTAATACTGATCCTTGAGGTACCCCAGATCGAACCTTGCAAGGCAGTTATGTCCAGAGTGGGGTTACGTCCGGTCACCAACATGACTACATTATAATACTCTCTAAAACTAAATGAGGTCATAGCCATATGGGAAAGTAAATAAGAACTTGCAGGAATCGTGTCGAATAACACGTAGGGTACAGGGCAGAACCATAGCACAAAACAATCACTTCAGTGATGGGATTTTAATTTGAAATCCTGCACCTGTTGTATTGATTATTTATTATTAAGAGTGTCTTTTGCAGTCTTCCATTCAACTGTTCCGTGTAGCATTTGCCACCCGGTCTTGCTGTTGGCGATCCAACACATCTGACCCAGGTCAAGTCTTGTCTTCAGCTGCATGCCGAAGTGCTGCAGGTCAAGAACGCTGGGGGGGCCGGTTCTGTTGTTCTGAACTTGAGATTTTCAGTAGGCTTACTTATTACAGTTTGCAGCAAATATTCTGTCAGTATAACTTTAAAATGTTGGCACACAACTTGTTGGGTCCCTATGGTCCTGGTAGGTGACTGGACCATGGATGTGAGCAGGAGACTCAGGGCTGAACTATCGGGTCAAGAGGTCCAAACAGAATGATTGAGTCCACCGCGACAGACAGTGTTAGTAGGTGTTGACTCAAAGGATTAAGTGCATAAATTTTAGCGTGACTGAACTACAGGGGGAGTTGTCAACAGGAGAGCTATAGTTCTACCAGGGGTTGAAGTGTCAAACACTATGAGTAATCTCAGATCTGTGTACAGTGAGCACTGTGTAAGGACATTGTAAGAACAGCGCCTTTTACTCTGCACATACAACAGTAATTGTCATCGTAACCACATGACAAAAACAAAAAATTTTCTGAATTGAAAATAGTTCACTTGACATCAATGGACCCCATTATACCACCACACTACCCGGTGGATTATAATGGAATTTAATGATTCGGGTAAACGAACCACAGGCATATACATTAAGCAACGAGATGTTCTCTGAGTTACATGAATCTTTAAGTTCCATTATATCCAGCAGGTTACATGATGGTAATGGGAAGGGTCTGACTTATCCACTACAAATAAAATTTTATTTTGCTGGCGGCACGCTTAACCACATTGAATAACAACAGACTAAAGAAATGTTTAATTACATAATCATTGTGAAATTATTTTATTGTAATGAACAGGATGGATTTTGTTCAGACTCGCCAAGGGTGACAAGGTGTCCTATTTTATAGAACTATCTGCAAACGATGACTGACATTTTGTGGTGACTACTTTATTTGTGTCTGCATAAATGACAATCTTTGATCACATCCATCAAAGTCTAAATGATAACTAAGAGTTATCACCATCAGTGACTGATAGCGTATTCTGGCAGCCACATTTTGTAATAATATTTACAAAAGCTGCACAGACCATTGACTGAACAACAAGGTGCTGATAAAGTGTCTCCTGCTAATAAAAAAAACTAGTTTTATGTACTGTGACAACATGCCAGGATAGAGGTGGGGGGTAAAAAGATGTTGGGGAGGGTGACAGAGAAAGGGAGAGTGGGAGGGGAGAAAGCACAGACAGCGTAGGTGGGGAAAATGAGAGAAATTATGTATAATACCATCCTAATCTACATCAGTATATGTGGTTTAAAGGTACAGAATCAGGACTGTGTTACTGTAAAATCATGTTATTTCATATAAATTTAAGTTAAACTATAGCAATAATCTATTCTAACATATTGAGTCATTGACTCCCCAAGTCTCTAAATAATGCCTAATAAATCATATTTTGTCATATAGTTTGATCGTTATATGTTTAATTTGTTTTCTTAATGTTTTGACTGGAACATCATATTTACTTGTTCATAAAGATGTAACAATCTAATTATATCTTAAAATTGTGGTTCATTAAAAAACAGATGCTAGAATATAGTTTATACTTAACTATAATGTTTATGACATAATTTTATAATAACAACACTATCAGACTTCGCACTATTAACATATATATGTTTATGCTAAAATCTTTCTAACTGACGCTTTAAAGATGTTGTTGTTCCCTATACTGACACTTCGGCATCCCTTTTGTATCTTACTAATGATTGGAATTGGTAACATTTTCATGATCGATCAATGGTTTATCTAACTGACTGATTATCAATCAATAACCTGTGGCATTGTGTCGGGCAGACTTGTGTCCAAATATTTTGTTACTTCAATCGTTCTCTGCCACCTCACAAACCTCCGACGGGAATCAAGAAAGTGACCTCAATTCTTCTTTATAATCGCAAAGGGACTGTATTACCCCAGCGACCATAAAGCAAGTTTCGACAGTATTGTCTGTTTCAAAATAGCACCTACACCATTTTATATATCACTATAGAGGTCCAGGTACAATTTAATTTATTTATACGCAATCTGATGCTCCATTATTTATTGTATTTAATGTTCTGTAAATTTGTTAATAGTCAAAGTCTAATGTGCAATACAAACATTGCACAATTTAAATGTCAAATGTTCCCTTTGTGTTTACTAACTCTTGAGACTGCAGTATTTCTGATAATGTAATCGCATACTCTAGACAAGAAAACACAGTAGTACATCAGACAAGAGTTACAGTCTGAATAATAAAAAAAGTAGTCTGCTCCAAGGTTTATGTCGTTTATCAGTTTACAGTAATAAAGTACAACCACGTTTATATACATAAACTATAACATCAACATTATTTAGTAACATTTCCATCAACATCCTTGCCGCTAAATTTACTAAATCCTAACATGACTTGATTCCAGTCAACAAATAAAACTCTGTTTACACCTGCATTATTTTACTTATATAAATTGCGCAACCTTTTTCAGGTTCTGTTTTTTTTACACACCTCCCATCCTACATAGTAATCAGAGGTGTGCGAATATTCACAAAAACTTTCACTGATACACCACTCTGCATCAACACAGTCACTTGATGTCAAACACACAACACATGCACAGGTTTAAGAGGAGCACTTTAAGATGGTGTCCCAGAGAAAGGCGTACGTGACAAGAGACGTTGATGGGTAAAGGCATCATCTCATCAAGTTTAATGGTGTGTTGGTTTCAGTTAAATACTCTTTTTATGGATGGTATATATAGCAAAATAACAAAGGATAGGTGATTTAACATATCCCCATGCAGTCGAGACTGTCAGAGACTGTCGTGTCCACATTCACAAAACGAGATAATTTATATGTTTATCAGTGGACCAGTGCTGGGCTGTTTACCTGACCTACTCAAAATAAATTACTCAAATATATGTACCTGCTGTTTTTATATATACCTTAAATACCTGAATTCGTAGGCCAAGCATACACATCGTTATATAACAACCGGACACAGCTAGCTTTTAGATTGTTGAAGTGATTCGGGTTGATTGAAGTCGAAATGGCATAACGTGTATGCCGGGCTTTAGAAATGCTTGAGTTCATAGAAACAGTCAACACCTTAAACTAAGCAAAAAAGGGCAAAGGTACCACGTAGATAATGTGCTATTCTAGTGCCTTATCTGTTTCAATCTCTCTTACGTAGAATGCACTGTAACCACAGGTCATTTGACGGTCTCCATGGAAAGCATTCAGTCACAGTGGCCCCACCATACAATCATATAATTTAATGATAGCTAGTGCTTAAAGGTCCCTCATCTAATAAGTTTCTTTTGCTCGTCTCATGTCGGACTCACTTTACCAAAACGCTAACCTATCTACGTGGTAGTATCCACTATGGCATGCTAGCTTGTTACGTTGTTTGAACAAATTTGTTATTTACTTTTGGTGACATCATCGGACAAGAAATTAAATTATTTTAATCTGGTCAAAATTCGCCAAAAAAGTCTGGCTCTATATATGAGTGTATAAAGCTATTTACACTTTTGAAAGTCACCTGATCAAGACAGTTCTTTCAATATTACTTAAACTATTTATGCACTACAAATCTAATGACAACAGCCTCATCTGAGTCAAAGGTATATTGCTGTTTATCAACGAACCTGATTCATAATGGGCTAAATGAATCGATGTAGGAGCTTTAATTCTCAACTCACTTGTGTAATTATTTCCCTTGTGTACAACGAGATTGCCTTGTATACCAGTCTATTACTCCCAGACATGAGAGCTAGACAATTCATTTGAAAGTTCTCAGTGTGCAACATTTAGAACAATATGTGTACCCGGTGTACCATAATGTTCTGTGTATAATATGCATTGTTCACCTTTATTGTGTACTTATAGTCCACAGGTGTGTATCATGCATGGGGCAACAAGACAAAACAATTTTTTTTCTAACCGAATATGCGGTATAACCAGGTTATTTACGCCACTGAACAACATTCTTACCCCAGCTTTTTCTATGCCAATGTATTCATTCAATCATTCTGTCCGATTTGAAAAATAAGACACGGTGCTCATTATACTTTGACGTGTATATTATACACAGAAAATTACGGTATTTGCAATGACTCTACACAACTCGTCTACTATTGGAGCGCACAGCCCTTTCTCTGTTTGTGTAACCTACACAACTACTGTGTAGGTCATAAATGGGCAATTCATTATTGACATTAGACAGGCATGACAAGGATTGCTGCTGTACATACATATGCACACACACACACACACACACACACACACACACACACACACACACACACACACACACACACACACACACACACACACACACACACACACACACACACACCCACACCCACACCCACCCACCCACCCACCCACCCACCCACCCACCCACCCACCCACCCACCCACCCACACACCAAATTATTATGTCACATAATATAAAATGGTTGAGACATTTTAATATTTAGGACTGAGACCAGTATGCTTCATTACTACAAAGTGCAAACATTCCCGATGCTGTTACATCTTAGCCTTAATCATGATTTACATGTACCCCTGTAATTGTATTCAAGTGACAAGCTTTTACACAACCTGTACTTTGAAAAACTTACAGGATTCTAAGAAATACACTCTGGTTAACGCAGCCCCATTGAAGCATAAACTGTAACTACAATCAAGAATATCACACTAGTGGTGTTCTAAGAATTTATTAAAAAAGTGGGAGAATCTGGTCAGGTCTTAATTATACTGGGGCTGACCTGTTTTAGCGAGGGATCAATATTGCACCAGGCAGTTCCAAGAAATCAACTCTACTCAACCCCTAATAACAGTATTTCCTAGGAAACTGAGAATTTTGCTTTATATCAATCAATCAATCATTCAATGTGAGTTTATTTGGTTACTCATTTACAATGTTGTTACAAGTATGGTCATAATTAATATAATCTGGTAACTCAGGAGATTCTCTTGAAACCCCAAGGGGCTTATTACAAGAATCACTTATACAATGTAATTAGGTATAGTAATCGTAATCCAGCATAATCTAGCATATGTTATATGATTTACATACTCTTGAGTGCCAAATAAACGTATAGGCCAAATAAAAGTATAGGGTGGAATATCAGTAAAATTTAATAATAGTATAGTGCAGAATAACAGTACAGGGGCAAATTGTTCAAAACAAATAATAGTACAGTGCGAAAAAGTCACTAGTATATTTGTCATTTTTAGCACCAAAGCAATTTTTACTCGACATGAAACCAAGGCTTCCCTAGAAAATTACGTGGATCGCTGGGTGTTTTGGGTTTTTTTCTGCCGAATATGCATAAACTTTGTGTGTATTCGTGTCACTGCAGATATAGTAATCACATTTTATAACTGCCGAAAACCGGGGAATTTTCTGGTTTTAAATGGACGTTAAAGTTTTATTGAATTGAATACGCAAGCCCGTTTCAGAGGAAACCGTTGCCAGCCGGTTACGACCGGTTTGAGGCGCTGCACATGGCGGCTATTTACGGTCGGTTTACGCGGTGATAATGGCGTTTTAACTAATAATATACCATGTCGAGCTCCAGAGAACTAAGGATTCTGACCGATTCATCTATTCATGGAAATTTAACGGTCTAACGTTTCGGGATAAAAAATCTAGGATACTCAGAAGCATGTGATCCCGCTAAATTCACGACTGTCATTCGAAAGGATAAGAACTTAGCCGTCAGAGGGAGCTACTTGCAGTTCCAGTTGGGAGCAAGTGATTTTAGCGCGAGCGGTAAACCGCTCCGTGGATGATTGATTAGTGCTAGCAATAGGGAGTGAGAATGATTGCTCTCCTAAAAATTATACCCTGTATAATTTGCCACGATTATCGGAGAATATAGGTTGGCACAAATGTTAAAATTTAATAATAGTATAGTGCCAAATAAAGGTTCGTATAGGGTGGCATTTTTCATCAAATAAATACGCATATAGGGATGTTTATTCGGCACTCAAGAGTAATCTAGCATAGACACAGTCGCCTTGGACCTCTTCCGCCAACTTATAAACCTGGTGAGACCCTCTCGACACATGCATTCTGAAGCTTTTCAACTCCCCCTAATCACTAAGCAATTCATCCAGTATAGCGGCAAGTGGCAATCTTTGATGTGACCTGTACTTAGAAGTTTGAAAAACCTACAAGTTTCAAAGAAATGCACAATGCTGACTCAGCTCAACCCCTAATAACAGTATTTCCTAGCAATCTGAGAACTCTGCTTTCGTACTAACTGCTGCCATACAAATTACAATGTATGGCAGTATACCATGCCCATCCTCAGTGGGAGGGAGTTTAAACAAACCCCTCTTTTTGAGAGAATATGTTTTAACCTTAATCTTACTAGTTAACCCCTAACACGCATTTCAATCAATTGCATTGTAGTATTCGATTTTTCTTTTTATATCTTATTAATTTCACAATAAACCTTCTGGGATTTCTTGAGAATCTCTTCAGTTACACTGTGATTAAATTAATTTTGTCGTTTATGCCATGCAATATTTTGTATACACGTAACTGAAATAAAGTTCTATCTATATATATATCTAAACTGTCTAAAACTTTTCAGAAATCATGCTTGAAATCCACGGCTGGTTGTGTATGCCCGAACACCCCGTTTCAAAACCTTGAACCTGAGGAAGGGCCTGGTATATGTAAATGTTTTCTTTTTTATCATGATCATCTATGTCGTATTTTCTTAAATCCATGTTGACCCCTGTATAACCTTTTGTAAGTTTTGGAAGAAAATCAGTTCAGCAATAAATGCGTGCAGGAGGATGTAGACATATACCTAAGTTGCCCAACCCTCCACCTACCTCGGCGACTGGATTAGCGATTAGCTAGTCAGCCTGTAAGGTCGGGTGAATAATGCACGAAACCTCGGGCTCGGCTAACGTTATTATCGTTAACCGTGCCCGGTCGACTAGTTGACAACAAACTACGGCTCTATTGCTGCCAGTCCAATATACGGATTAAAACATTACGTGAATTAAAATATGTATAATGGACAGCGT
The DNA here is from genome assembly GCA_963662155.1 of Lamellibrachia columna. NCBI lineage: Eukaryota > Metazoa > Annelida > Polychaeta > Sabellida > Siboglinidae > Lamellibrachia > Lamellibrachia columna. The sequence continues at coordinate 24,714,466 of OY759273.1, read as the reverse complement.
AACGTTACTCCATAAAAACACAACCACCAGTAAGCAAGGCACACACTCTCGCCAATGTCATGGATGATGCATTAAATCAGTCGGCTTAGCAAGCCCGAAATAAATCTGACGGATATTTTATTCCATTTTACGTACCTTTCGCAAGCTCCAAGAAGCCCACGATCGCGCAGATCACTGCGATGGTAGTAGATTGTTGCATTGTTGTATGCTAGATTTGAAATATAGACTTGAGATGTGGCAAATCGTAGGATTCCAACGTAATTTACTCAGCCGAAGTGCGCTAGCATCGATCGCTGATCAGTCTGACATATTTGACAGCTGAAAAGAAAATCATGTGACTGTTCACGTGACCAACACTGTTCATTTAACAATTACTTAGATTAGTTGAGATTATTTTATTTTCCCATAAAAAATATTCCGTTTTATAGCTACATTAGTGAAATATTCTTGTTGGATGATGTGTTTCCGTGAACAAGTGAGTTTTGGCAACATTATTGCTTTGTGACGTCAGAGATAATTGTATACGTATTTCTAGACTCGAGGCAAAACGCCGGATTGTACACGCGTGTGTTTACGTAAACTTGTGAGATTCTGTGTGGGAGTGTGCATGAACTCTGCATGACTGTACACGTGTATATATGTGCATATTCGTGCGCAGCAAGCCACGTTTGATGTTATTCGGGCTCAGCGCCGTCTTTCTCTATGTTTACCATTTTACTCGTCGCTGAATAAAGGGACACTAATGGAGTTTCGGAAAGGAGCATAAAGTATCAGGAATGTACAACGATTTCCATTGGTTGACTGGTCGACTTTTACAGAACGTTGCAACACGGAATATAATATTAGTGTTTGTAACATCTTGGTTTGGTTAACAATGATATAACTACAAATGTTTTGGCTGCGTGTATTCCATAGACATAAATAGAACACCCCTTAGTAAAACAAGACCGCTAAACTCTTATCAGTTGACACATGATAAAGTGATGCCGGCATGGACCAGTGACATTCATGCTGCTGCACGGCAAGAACCCACTGGAGGCCCAGTGTTTATACTGTACAGCACCCAGTCTTCATTATATATCTATAGGTATACAGTACTAATAAGAGATTAATACTACATAGCTATACCTAATACCTTATTACTTGCACAATCTATCCATGCAACTTGTATATCAAATATCATAACATATTAACTATAACAGTGGCACCACTAAACATGATCGAAACTGAACTTTCTGAAGTGCTCTATACATGTATTAGATATAATGACTGCAAGAGGTCAAAATCTCATTAAGCCCTGTTGGACATTCTTCTCTAAGGTCCCAAAAATATTCTTTTCCCATCTTCCAACACATTCCCCAGCTGCTCCATCACAGCTATTTCCACCTGCAGATCAAGATTTCTCGAATGTTATCTGGCCAACTTGCCCAAGGACATGCCTCATGTAAAAATTACATGAAAATAACGAGATGTTAGATCCTGTCTTCTGTTGATTCGTACAGCTGTAAGCCACACAGGAAATAACCATATTCGTTGTCCCACAACTTTCTCCAGCAAGCCTCCAAGATGTTTGTCTTGAAGAGTTTAACACTAATGCACGTAAGAACAACCCAACTGCCCACACTTATAACACAACTGCTGGGACCACCCTCACCCAAATTATTTATCAGTCTGGTGGCCATGCCCCATTATGAACAAATGACAATGACAAATCTTCAAGTTAATTGGTTCCTGGTGTCATCGTCACTGGCTACTAGCCCGATAAGTTTATACTTCTCTGGTAGCCACCTCATCTTCATTGATTTTGTTTGCCTTATATTGTACATGATGATGGTGAGGAGGAAATACATTAACTTACTTACTTACATATGTTAAACAACTATTTGTAACATGCTATGTTCACACTATAAACAGTACTACCCTATGTGTCATGCAGTGGATGCAACTGTTTCTGCCGTGCAATGAAATGCCGGCCAGTGGTCCACACCCGCTTCACTGCAGTGAGCTGGCTTATCGCTCTTGTTTATAGGGGGGTGATTAATGATGTAACTCTATGGTGTATTCTAACTCACATTACTCCCAATTTAAAGAAGCGTGACCGGTCCCTCGATCGAGTCCAACTATCGTCCCGTCTCGATCTCCAAATATACATAATACATGTACTAAAATCCTGGAACACAACATGGCTTCCGTAGTAAGCATTCCACATAATATCAATTAATACTCGCCACACCTGACATGGCTTGATCACTGTTTAAATAAATCCCAGGTTCATATGATTAATGGATTTCTCAAAAGCCGTCCCCATAACCGGCTCCTAAACAAATCAAACAGATATGGCATTCATGACAAAACACACCTGGATCTCTAACTGTCTCAAGTGTACGTGTATCTCAGGTGGACCTCAGGGCACGTTGTTGAGGCGTTGCTTTTCCTGATATACATTAATGAATGACCTATTCACTCCATATTATAGTCCGTCTGTTTGCTTGACTCGCAAGGGCTACAAAAAGGTCTAAACACACTAGTGAAAATGAGAAAACGACTGGCAGATGCATTTTAACCCATTGAAATGCTAATTAAGCACTTTAGCTACACTATGGGAGATTGAAAACTAGAGAAAACTCGCAACCACCACTAACCACGGGTTTAATATTTTAATTTAATAAAATTGTTTTTACCCACATAAAATATGATTATTGGCAGATAATTTTAGACCAAGATTATATATCTAGTAAGGAACTAATGTGGACTTTTGGAGAAAATTATGTAACTAGGAACAATCGAAAAAATATGAAACTAGAGCGTTGCAAATAAATATACGTAACTATGAACTACGAAGGTTCTCATGCATAAATCGTTTTGCTAATACACTATCCACACGTACGACACCTATCGGCTAAGAATAAAACTACGATTGTGGGACATGAATGTGACGTCATTGACGTATGTTTGTGACATCATTGCGATATGTTTGTGACGTCAATGCGATATATGTTTGTGTGTCATTGCATATGATTGTGATGTTACTGTAAAGCCTGAAGCTGTTAGATTTTGAAAGTGATCATACACATATTTGTTATTATAATTTCCTATTGCGGTTGTTTTACTTAGGTAAATGCGTATGTAGTCAGTTTTATTATCTGCTGTCATATACTATGTATTTTTATAACACGTACGACACATGTTGACTAAGAATGAAACCACGGTTGTGGGACGTCAACAATATCTTGCTAATGCGCATGCATCGCGAATATCATCTATGACGTAGACCCTACGTGCATTAATTGTCCGCAACGCTTTTCCTGTTTTCAATAAAATCAAATAAAAAATATTTTATTGTCTGTCTTAAAAACATACATTTTAATACATAAAATTTTCCTCAGACTCTTCCATTGATTAATTCATTGATCAATTAGCTCTGTCAATTATATAAAAAATAAAACACATACACAGACACCCAATACTATTGCGTACACATATAAATTTTACATACATGTTTTGAAATTTTACGAGTAAAATATATAATTTCTACGATTGTTCCGAGTTCAATCACTCACTCAATCCTCTTCGTGCCAGATGGCACGTAAGGCTTCAACATGAGAGCGCCACTGCTGTTGGTCTGCAGCCCGTTTGGTAATGGTGTTCCATGTCGGGCCGCATTCTTTAATCTCCTTTTCGTCTCTCCACTATTCGTCTCTATGTTTCTTTCGGGCGACCACGTCTCCACCCATCGGCTGTCAAGCGTAAGACTGTCTTGGGCATTGCGCCTGGTGACAATCGGCAAAAGTCATCTCCATCTTCGCCTATTGATCTGTGTGGTCAGGGATGTTGCGTCTGTTTTGGCGGAGCAGCTCTTCATTGGTGACGATGTTGGGCCAAAATACCCGTAGGATCTTCCGTAGATACCTGTTTTGAAAGGTCTCGAGCTTGTGTGCTAGCTTGGCTGACAGTTTCCCGCACTCGGAGCCGTAGAGAAGTACAATGAGAACGTTACTGGTGTACAGTCTCAGTTTTGCTTTCAATCTCAGTTGCTTGGATTTCCAGACAGACGTCAGCATACCGAAAGTCTGGCTTACCTTTTTGATTCTAGCCACGGCATCTTTTTCAGAGTCTCTGTCTGTTGTGCTTGTTCTTCCAAGCTATGCAAAGTTCTGAACCTCTTCGAAGGCATCACTGTTGTTTATGGTAATGGGGTTAATTGTCTGTCTTGTAGTTGTTCCTCATCAGTTTGTTTTTCTGTGTTCAGCCTTAGCCCGATATGTGGTGCTGTTGTGAGTTTGTCCATCTTTTCTTGTAAGTCCTTGTGCCTGTTAGGCAGCAGTCCGATATCACCGGTATAGTCCAAACCTCCAGGATTGAGGTAAGTGTCCATATGATGCCCATATTTCCACCTTTGGCAATTTCTGTCATCAGCCAGTCAATGGCGAGGATGAACAGAAATGGTCAGAGAATTCATCCCTGCTTTACTCCGGATTTGATGCTGATCGAGGTTGTCTGTCAGGTGACTGTTACAGGCGACTTGGTACTGGACGTCTGTGTAGAGTATCTTGATCACATTTACCACCTTCAGTGGGGTCCCGTACTGACGTAGTATTCTTCAAAAGGATTCTCGGTGATGGTGGTCGTGAAAAGGCCTTTTCAAAGTCAATGAAGGCAATGTAGATCGCATTGTTCCATTCCAAGTTTTGTTCCAAAATCTTCCGTAACGTGACAACTTGCCTCTCGTGAACCTGACGATCGAAGGATTGTGTCAGTATAGCTGTTGATATTCTCTTCGTGATATGATGCGGCTGAAAATCTTGTATTCCAGTGATAATAATCTACGATTGTTCCGAGTTACGTAATCGTAGATGGTTTTCATATTAGCTTCTTTGTACGGTACGAAAGCTTCGTGAAACCGGTCTCCATAGATGCGTGGTTCTTTATTTCAGATTGAATCGAACTCGGCGATTAATTTGATCTACGCACACACAAAAGAGTGCACGCGGAATAGGGACCTAAAATGGTGGGAGGTTGGCCACAAAATAAGTGGGAAGTTGGATTAGTGGTAGTTGCATTGCCTCTCAGAAACGATGGGAGCTAAGAGGTTGGCTCCTCAAGCTTGTGAGATGTGGGAGATTGGTCCCCAAAACATTGAAGGTTGAAACAGGGAACTTGAATCGAGTGGTGCCATCTCGTGGATGAAGTGCTGTTGAATTTGCCGCACTCCGAATACCCTTTCGATCCTCTTTGTTGTCAATCAATCCAACATGGCGACAGAACAACTAGGAGTCGACTGTGGCATAGATTCGATAGATGCTCTCAGTCGTGAGGCCGAGTCATTGAAGGCCAGATTAGAACAAGAGAGGTCACAACTGAACGATGTTGACCGTGAGTAGGCGTATCATTCGTATAGTGTATGCAAATTAAAATATAATTAATATTTGTTCACCATTGGCATTACCAGGTGGCAGGTCATAGCTGTCACCGTCACCGGCAAAGCCAACGACCAAAGTAGGACCGGGTCCGGGCGCACCGAATGTAAACACTGTCATGTTAAACCTCTCTCCCGTCAACCAGTTATGGCGCGGTAGCGTAGCGGTAAGAACTACGGTCTCTAAATCAAGAGAGCCCGTGTTCGAATCCTCATGCTGGGCACCGTTTCAAAGCTTGGTCTTTGACTTTGGGCAATTTCATTCACCCCACGTTGCTTCAGTTCACTCAGCTGTAGATGAGTACGTGGCTGCAGACAGTGGTGGGTATGTGAACAAATTGTCTTCATGCAGTAGTTGCAGCATGGCTTAATACTTCCCAGAGAAGTCGTTGGACGGTTGGAAGGAACAGGTCTGCCAGTGGGTGAAATGTAAAGTGCTTTGAACAGTCCAAAGGACTGGATATCGTGCTATATAAGAATGTTCCAGAGACTAGGAAGACAGACCAAAACAGGGACCTACATTTGAATGCCAAATACTTGTATAGGCCAAATAACAGTATAGGGTGGCAAATCAGTCGAATTTAATAATATTATAGTGCCGAATAAAAGTATAGGGGGGCAAATTGTTCAAAACAAATAATAGTAGTTGTTCTGCAACATAAAAATATACCTTAATCTTCATATATATGATTGCTTTCCAATATTGAAAAGTTGCATTATGCCAAGTATGTTTTATATTACATATGCCAATTGTGGTGCCACCATCGTATGTAGCACCTACTGAAAGCTATTGGCCGTTCCGTCACTGTTCTGTGCTCATTCCAGAAAATAGGCAGCACCCCAAAACAGCAAGAATGGGGACGTCAAATCGTAGAACTCTGGGTAATATTGGGCCTGTATTATTATGTGGTGCGATGGAATGAACATTTTGGAATTAATAAAATGAGGTAAGGATAACATAAACTTACAAGTTACAGTCATAATAATATGGGTCCAGTAAGCCTAATAAGTAAAGGATTACCAAACTCTGACTGTCTGTGATGGGCAATTTCACAGTAAATGGGGCCAAAACTAACAACTTAATAAAAGCCCAATACTGAGACCTGAATACCGGGACTGTACTCAGGCAAACTTTAGCTACAAATATATAATCAATAAACATATTTTAAGACGTCAATTACAGAAATATAAACAAATAAGAAAACAGACTATTTTCATACCACAAGCACAATTGGAAGTCATAAAAGACTTACCGTATTCGCCCTAATAAGCGTACATGCTCTAATGAGCGTACACCCCCTTTTTTGCGAATCCAGGTTGCATGGTTGCGTGTCCCAACTTCATGTGTCGCTCAATTCAAAATGAGGAATTTATTTAACCTTGCATACGCAAATCAATTAAAAAAATCCCACTCGTGTCTAATTGACAAAATGAAGCTCGGCCAATATGTTATCATTGCTAATAAATATACTGTCACAATGCCACTCGCCTCTCGAACTGAACAATTACGTCGATGGGTGAATGGGAAGGCTGATCGTGTCGGAGACTTGGCGGTGATGCAGCATTTTCAAATTCCCATTTTATAAAATTTCAGTACGGTACATATACTTCATAAATAAAGATTAAAGAATAGTAATAATACTAATTATTAATACCCCCCTGGTACACTTCCAATGTAGATCTATACAACACAATAAAATTAAAAAACTTCTGTTGCACTAAGATCTTTAGGAAACCCAAGCTCAGCAGCGCACCCAGACAAGGGTTACTTCAGGTAGTCGTTTTAACAATTCCAGTTGCAAACAGTGGGATCAGTGCACTTATGAGCTATGGACTATAAGTAAGTTTAAACAGGTGGGTTTTTAGTTGATGGCAAAATGTTATTATATTTCTGGCCGACTTAACGCTAATAGTAATGGGAAGTGTGTTCAACAGTTCTAGTCTATGGCATTCTGATATTAACCCTGAAATTAATATGTGATTGCGAGGGGTAGTGGCATGTTATTGCTTTGGATGGTTCTTTCAACAAGCACACATGAATTACGTTGCCGATTAGGACCAACGACAATGTGGTTTCTTCAGTCATATGTTCACCTTCGTCGAGTGGCATTAGTCAGCTGCGCGCCGAGTCGTTGACATCGCCTTGATCTACATAGGTGTATGCTTATTAGAAAAAATTTCATGACTTTTTTTAAGTGTACTGTCAGCTTTTTAGGACGAATACAGTATTTGTGGGACATGAGAGATGATATGTTTTTATTAAAGTTTTTTTTAAAGAAAAAGTTGAAAAATTTTGGCCACACATGTAGGGATGCATAACAAATATAGAGAACATTCAAAATTATTCTGCCATTTTATCCATAAATAAGACTGTAAATATATCCCATTGTCAGGTTACATCTAAAACAACTAATCTTAATTTATGTTAGTGAAGGTGGTAACAAAATTGTTATTGGACATGACTAATTGGATTGTCAATTTCCTTCCCCTGTCTTCATGGCAACAGTAAGCGAGGTGGCGCAACGCCTTGATCCGCTGCCTCCGTTCGTCATGAAGGCCCGTCGCATCTTGAAAGGCCACCAGGGGAAAGTGCTCTGCGTCGGCTGGTCAACTGATAAGCGACATGTTGTCAGTTCTTCTCAGGTAAGCTTCATTTCTGGATTTAAAAGGAATGCCCAGGAGTTCTGTTATTGTTAACATTACCAAATTCTCTATTTTTTTCTCTATATCTAAATCAATCTAAGCAATATAACACTTCATGTTTTATCTTTATTGATGTAACTAGTAGATTTACCATCAGAAATTGTATAAAACCAGAATTTGACAGATCAACAAAATATGTGATGAGAAATGTTATATTTCATATTCGAAAAAGTGAAGATATATTTGTCGGCCTTCTATTGTCAAGCAGAAATCTAGAGGTGTAGGTATATGTCGTAAAACTGACATATTATATTTCATTGCCACATTGTGTATTTTCTCAAATTTTAAGACATGAAAGATCATGATGGTGACATGTGTTGTATCCATTGTTATTTTAAACAACCAAGATGTTATACATGCTAATAATTTCGGTGTTGCAATGTCCGTAACACTGTTGTTCAGTTAACCAATGAAAATCGTGCCGTAATACAGTTGTTCAGTTAACCAATGAAAATCATTGTACCGTAATACAGTTGTTCAGTTAACCAATGAAAATCATTGTATCGTAGTACAGTTGTTCAGTTAACCAATGAAAATCATTGTACCGTAATACGGTTGTTCATTTAACCAATGAAAATTGTTGTACGTTCACATTAAGCTGCAACCTTGGGGGGATGGTTTGTGCATGCAAGAAATAAATTTGCTGAAGAATCTTTCTGTAGAGCCAGTGAAATCCTACGGATCGTTTGTTACCTTCATATTTCACCATCTAGGTGAAATCACTATTATAGCTAATTTGTATGATTGCCGTTTGTTTGATGAAGAAGAAATTTGCCAATTATATAATGAAATTAGGTCAAATAAAAAAAGAAGAAGGGAGCACTTATTATTTATTTAGCATGTTTTAGAAGATCACTGGCTGAATGAACGACATTCTATTGATTGTCTGATGCAATCTAATAGTACTTACTTCACATGCCAACTTTTGGACCAAGATTTCTTCACAGAACCAAAAACTGTTAAAAATAATAAATTCTTTTTTCTTCAATAGTAAATAATAGAAATGGAGATGGGGGCAAAAAATGAAGCAGACGGGGATGTGACACATGTTTCTTTTTTACATTGCCTGATAGTTTTGTTCCATGTTTCCATATGTAGTGATACTCTCACAATGTCACAACATACCGTATATAGAGTGGACTCCGCTTAGCAGAATCGCGGATCAAGCGCGGATGTCAGAAACAGCTGTTTAGTGAAATAAAGCTAGTTGAGTGAACGGGCCACTTAATTGAATCAAATTGCTCTGGGCCTAAGTGATTCTGTTAAGCCACATCCACTGTATTGACCTGTTGGTGTTTACCATTTATTAGAATAGGTTGAGAAATAATCTACTGAACATACATTTACAGTCAGTGTTTTTTAAGGTCGATTTGCCCGTATGAGATTTATATGTAATATTTACTCACTAAAAAATAGAAGATGAAACAGGTTTTGCCTGTATAGCACTAAGCACTTGGAGTAAACCACTTGAGACTTGAGACTGCCTGTATGAGTTGAACCTTAAAACATATTATATATAAAATATTGCTTCATACTATCTTACGCCACGATGCCACAAATTCCTTGTTCATTTTTTAAAATGTTACTTGGCAATAAACCGTCTGAATCTGAAACCTGGTTTTATATATCTAAATTTCCTTACCGATAAGAAATATTTTTATGCAAAGTTTAAAGGGACTGATTAATGCTTGTGTTTTATTTACCTTGTTCCAGGATGGCAAATTATTGGTGTGGGACGCATTCACAACGAACAAAGTAAGCTGGTTTTGTAAGATTTTCCATGCTTTATACAAATAATTTTGTGCACAGTACACATGTTGTATATTCTGTGAAATGAATGGTTTTGCATTCTACAAAATATATTTCTTATCTATGTACAACAAACAATCTGACATGGCTGGCATGAGAACTGTCCAAGCTCTTGTGAACAAACTTGCTAGATAAGTAAGATTCATGACGAAAAACTGACCCTCTAGGTAACATTAATGCTCTCCAATATTACAAGGAAAGAATAGCCTCAGTGATGAAACAACCTAAAATTGAAAGTGAAATCAGCTCTAAATTGTGGCTAGACCACCTGAAAGACCTAGTTGTGCAAGGAGATCTACTCAGTCTTGCCCAGGTCCCAGTCAACTGGCGTAGTTCCATCGGTTCCAGGTCACGTTGGTGGCGACATTCTTGAACACTTCAGTGAAATAATTGGTCGCTTTGGCGGTGAAATTCTTGGACGTTTCGGTAAATTAGTTGGTCGATTCGGCAGCGCTACAGATGTGTAATGTGGCATAGTCTGTGTATGTCGATCAGGTTAGACTTGATTAAGTTGTATTGATTTGCTAATTTTCACTCACAGTTGTGAGTGAGATGTTATTTACTGTTGATTTTTTGCGTCACGCATGACATTGTGGATAATTGCGATTTGAGCACCCAAAGTCTAATATGCTTTTTACAACTAATACCTAAAGATAAATTAATATTTCCTATGTGTCAGTAAAGATTATATAAAAAAACACTTATATAAAAAAACAACAAAAGTGGAAAACTAAGAGAGATCTTAATGCTAATTAACAAAACTGTAATTATTTATTTAAAATGCACTGCAGTAAACAGTTTAAAAATGAATGGAATCATGCAATTCTTTCAAATATGTGCACAGATACATTCTTTTAAATATGTGCACAGATACATCCAACCATAACGCAGTGGTACAATTGATCATTACAAAAACACTTAAAAATAACTTACCATAGTTGCAACCTTTCATAAAACCATGCCACTTTGCTGAAGTGACCAAAATTTGCCGCCGAAGCAACCATATTTTCTGTGGCAATGAGTGGTGAACGAAATTGCCAAATTTTCAAAACCGCAGCAAGAGGATTCGAACCCAGATTCACTTGATCGAGAGTCCAACTTTCTAACCACAACGCTACCACGCCCACTGTTCCCTTCAAAACTAATATTGAGAAAGACCACATATTCCAAATGAACAAATATGCCAAACTGTTCCAGGATATTAGCCATAATGGAGTAACATCAGCGTTAACATAGACCAAAGACATCCTTAAAATCACTTGCTTTAAAACTATCAGTGAAACAAGTTAAATATGTCAATCTATGTCAATCTTTTAAAATGCTAACCTGAGCCACAATGGTTTGACCATGCACAAGTTAATTGAAATTGTGACTATTCACTGATTACCAGTAGTAACTGTTCATTTCCACTTGAGGATGATTTCCACAAATGTGTTTATCATCTATGCCTTTACTTATTATTGACCCTTAGCCTGTTGTGACGAACTACTTAGTAATTTACTTAATTTCTTCATTTTATAATAGATGTACCATATTCGACCTATTAAGCGTACATGCCCTAATTAACATACACCCCCCTTTTAAATCAGCAGAATCCACAATGATTGTAATTTGACTAGTGTGTAACAACTAAAAAGTGTCGCCATCTGGTGTTAAACAGTTGGCACTACTTTTCGGTTGTCTACACTATTCACCAAATGACACCACTAGTATTAAATAGTTACCTTATTTTCTAGAGAAACAAATTTTGGTGTATGCACATATTTATGCTATTTTTTATGTTTTTATATGTAATTAGATTATATGCAATTAGTTTTTATATGTAACTTGATTATATTACGTTGTATATGCAATTATATTCCTGTACAGTGCTTTGAGCATTGGTTTTGGAAATGGCGCTTTATAAAAATAAATATTATTATTATGTTGTAAGAACAGGTTGCTAAAAATTTTTCATGGCACAATTTTTTTTCGAGCCTTTTGTGTGCTTATTAGATCGAATGTAGTTTGTACATGTACATCTGAATAAAGTGATAGTCACTCTTGTAGTATTATTTTAATACAGTTTTAAGGTTGTTGGGAATATACTGTATCATACTGGTCCATTTTAGGAGGAACAGTAATGTTATGGTTTCTTGCATTTTTATAAAAGTTGAGGTCATTTGTGATATAAATGCAAATATGTTGAATTTTTTATGAGGAAAAGCTGGTGTGATTTATAGCATCCACATCCTGGCTATGAAGGAGACAGTTACATTTAAATGTGCAGTGCTTCGTGTAGAACTTGATTGAATAATTTACCAACAATTAGCAAAATATGCCATATGATCATCTTACAGCTAATGTTTAGCATCACCACAAGCTGCCTCAGGCAACTTAAAGTGCCTATAGCGCTGTCGCTTTTCTATCACTCAAAAGAACATTCGTTCCATGGTGGTAATTACAAACTTTTCTAAAATAAAACTATTTACATATATAATTTACCAAAATTAACACATGAATTAATTTTAGATTTTTATGTTGTTTTTTTATGTTTACTTAGAATATGAGCACAAATAACAAAAACCATGTCATAGGCACTTTAATTATAGTTAAACATGCTGACATCATTTTGAAATGTGACATAGTCATGCCATGAAGACATGGTGTAATAGTTTTCCCAAAGTTATTAAAATTAGTACATTCATTTGTTTGTTTTAGGAGCATGCTGTTACCATGCCAACCACCTGGGTGATGGCATGTGCCTATGGGCCATCAGGCACAGTGGTGGCTTGTGGGTAAGTTCAGCTGTGTAGATTGCCATTCATAAAATTCACTCTGTTTTTGTTGAATAGCTCCAGCACATTTGTTAATGATGTGTTAGTTTGGTAAATCTGTTACTGTCACTTGCAGTTTTCTCAAATGTCTGACTGATTTAATCGCCTCCAAACAAAGCTTAAAGCAAAGTAATGAATCTTTCCCATGATTCATACAAAAAAGCCTGTCAATTTCACTTGGCCCAGTTCATATTGGTTTGCCATAAATCCACCTGATGACGCCACTGGATTAAATAACTTCCAGTTATGTACATTATCTCCTCTTTGGGTGTTTCTCAAAATAAAATAAACTGGTACTTTGTGGAATTGTGGTAATTTTGTCACATTTACCAAAAACTCTATGTGGTTATTAAATTAGGGTCATTCCATATGAAATCAACCAACAAAATTGTTTACCCCCTCCGATTTTAAATACATTTGGCACACATGTTGGACCTGTTTCAGACTTGTGATTGAAATAGTTTTACTGTTAGTGCATATTAATGATAAATAAATTGTGTTACCTTTTAGTATGCATGTAGACACAACTTTGGCCCGAATGATGCTGAAGTACTGATATTGGTCTTAAAATGAAGCTAAGATAAATAAGTTGTCCTATCCACATAATAATTATCACATGGCAGTTGACAAAAATGTTGTTGTGAAGGTCACATACCTTGACCTTTTACCCAATATACCCAAAATGAGTAAACCCCGATTTTTATTTTATTTTATCCTTTGCAAGGTCATTGTATCAAGTTTCGTTCCAAAAATTAGAGTGGGCCCATAATAACATACAACAACTTTAAGTGAGTTTTTGGCCATTTTTATGCAATTTCACGTTACGTCTAAACACTTATGTATACATAACTTTGCTCTAATTGTTATCGAGTGATGATTTTGGTCTTAAAATAAAGCAGAGACATTGCCGTATCCATAGATATGTATAATATATATGTAATATGTAGAATTGCAACTGATATAATGTTATTGACCCCGAATATGCACAAGGGTGATTTAGACACCAAACATCTGTTGTTACGTTGCAGTGGTCTGGACAACAAGTGCACCGTGTACCCCCTGAGTCTGGACGAGGACCCGGCGGCCAAGAAGAAGCTCGTTGGAACCCACACGAGTTACCTGTCCTGCTGCAAATTCACCAACTCTGACCAACAGGTATATCATATTCGACCTATTAAGTGTACATGCCGTATTAAGCGTACACTCCCATTTTTTTCAAGGCTCAGTGACAATAGAAGAGCAAATGTTACACCTATATCAGCAGACTTCGCCATGTGGATGTATTATAAATGGCTGCTAAGTCCAGCCCCGACCCTTCCTTGAAGCTCTTGCCACTCACTTCCATTGAGTATTGAGATGTGTCCTAACATTTTCACATGCCCTGGTCATGGCCATGGCATGGCCCTGGTTGACAATAACTACATGAGATGTTAATGGTTTAGAATGGATACTACACACCTGTCATGCTGGTCGTTTTCCTACCTCACCATGGCTAACTTGTCCCCAAAGTTTGATTCATAAGTAGATTTAAATGTACGGTAACCATAAATGGTTGACTAAAATGGGTTTGGTTCCAATTCAAGCAGACGCATGGTTTCAATGGCCATTAACAAATAACTTGTTGATAAGATTGTGTTGTGGTGCCAACTAGTGACCATTAAGTGTGGAACACCGACAAGCGATGCCGTCTAGCGTAATCACATATTTTTGAGAAACATGCTGCTATGCTTTGGTCTACACTATTTAGAGCATAATTTGTGACATTTTTCAGCGCCTCAAATTTGTTCAAGCGAACTGTATGCATAGGTTTGCTCTTGAAAAAGTTGGAGGTTGTTACTATGATAAAAATTTTCTGCAGATCTTGTCAAAGACAATAGTTTGTCCTATGATTTTATCACAACAAAATAACAAATTTGCACAACACACGTTAACATGACATCATAGTATATACTAAATAAGTTCAGTTGTTCACAAAATGATTCTAAAACAAAACAAACGGAAAATGCACTTGAGGATTTACGTGAAACTGACAGCGTGAATGTGCACCTGACTTCAGATCCTCACGGGCAGTGGTGACAGCACATGTTGTCTCTGGGATGTAGAGAGTGGTCACATGATGCAGTGTTTCCACGGACACATAGGAGATGTCCTTACTCTCGACATGTCGCCGTCTGAACTCGGCAACACTTTTGCGTCAGGGGTATGTAAAACGGGCAGATGCACGACACGTTCCGCAGTTTCATACACATTGTCTTAAAGTTGTACCAATAGAATACTTGTTTCAAACTGCATAACAAATTTCAATAATGCCAGCAGTTGATTTTATAAGCTGTGTAATACAGTGGAACCTCTCTATTACGGTCACCCTCAGGACTGGGCCAAAGTGATCTGAATAGCCAGGTGATCACCGTATTAGAGGAACTAATGTCCTATACTTTACTGTTATGGAAATAATTTGGGACTGTCCCAGGGTGACCGTAATGGCAGAGTCCCCTTAATGACGAGGTTGCTATATTACTTTAAAGCGAGGTTCAACCCTATATACCACTTTGAAATTATTGTTAAGCATTTCATAACACTGTGGTCCAGTACATGCAGAATCCGCAGTAGACAAGCAAGGTGGAGAATAATCGTTATTATTAATCTTAATAGTTATACTGACATTATATTTCTGAGTTTCTGACATTAAGATTTATTTTCCTGAAGGAACTTTGAATTTGTGCCCATGAAATGGTGTCACTTTGAATTTCCCTGTGATGATCATATATGTTTATATTAAAGTTGTTTTCATTCCCTACCAGCCACAGGTAGCATGTCACTGCTGATGTCACCATAATGTCTTTGTTGTGTTTGTGACAGAGCTGTGACAAGAGCGTCATGGTGTGGGACATGAGGAGTGGGTCATGTGTCCAGGTGTTTGATGGTCACGAGTCGGACGTCAACAGTGTAAAATTTTACCCCAGTGGTGATGCAATTGCGACAGCATCGGATGATGCCACGGTGAGTGTTGATTTTGCAAATATCAAAAGTACAAAATCTGATAGTTTGTATTGTGAAATCATGTCATATGAACTACCGTATTTTACCTAATAAGCGTACAGTATGCTCGAGAAAAAAAATTTGGGCCATGGAAGATTGTCAAGGAATCTGTTCTTATAAGCGTACACCAAAAGTTGTTTCTCTAGACAACAAGGTAACTGTTTAACACTAGTGGTGTCATTTGGTGACTAGTATAGAACAACTGAAAAGTGGTGCCAACTGTTTAACACCAGATGGCGACACTTCAGTTGTTCCACACTAGTCAAATTACAATAATTATGGACCCTGCTGATTAAAAAAGGGAGTGTATGCTAATTAGAGCATGTAACCTTAGGGTATGTATATTTTAACATACTGACTCCCCAAATGTGTTTTGACGACCCGCAATTTTTTATATATAATGTAACCATTATCTATTTAATTTGAATCTTTCAACTTGAGTATCATGTTGAATGGCAAAGTTGCTATTAATAAATAAATAACGGTCAAATTATATGTAATAATTGTTAGAATAGATATAGTTTAAACAGTGTAATATGATTGTATGATAAAAACAATCAGAATTTGTACCATATTTAATTGACCCAGTAGAACTTCATAATTGTACATTTTCAGTGCATGGTAAGTCATAGGCAATGTAGACCATTTAGTTCATGTTATTTTTTTTCTGCAAGCTGGCCAGTTTTGAGGTACCAAAACTCATGCATGTATTAGTGTTAAAAAGTTGTGATTTTTAAATGTTTCAGTCCTGTGTAATAACATAATTTGTTCAAAGTGTAAAACACATTTCCATTTCCATAGCAACCACAGAATATAATCACTGTAAATCAGTAGTACTATCTTGTACTTTTAATACTGCGAATATCGAATAAAAAAGAAATTTTGATGAAATGTGTTAAATATGTCATATTAATTATAAAAAATTAATAGTAGTGTTTTAGCAGTTTTTGTATTAAATTAATTTAAACATGTAAAAAAAGCAATATTATAACAGATACAAGTTTATTCATTTCAAATAAATTCAGTGGTGAACAAATCCTATGATGTGTCTACCCATTATGCAACATTATGATATGATTACAAAATAAAATTTCCAGTTTCCACGACATTCGCAAGTGTGTTTAATGGTCGGATATGGTGTATATATTTTTCTTAACCCACTCTCTTTGTATGCAGTGTCGACTGTTTGACCGGCGGGCAGACAGAGAGGTTGGCTGTTACAAGAAAGAAAGCATCATATTTGGCTGCAATGCTGTAGACCTATCACTCAGTGGTAAGATTTGACACTTGTCACTCAGTGGTGAGGTTTTATGACACTTGTTGTTACTCAGCAATGAGTTGTAATGACACCTGTCACTCAGTGGTGGGTTTTAGTGACACTTGTCATACAAACAGTTAATTGTAATGACACCTGTCACTCAGCAGTGAGTTTTATTAACACCTGTCACACAAACAGTTAATTGTAATGACACGTGTCACTCAGTGATGGGTTTTAATGATAACTGTTACTGTTTTAACGACACATATCACTCAGCAGTGAACTTGTATGACACCTGTCACTCATTGGTGATTATTGTTGTAAAACAGTTTACTTGGGTGACTCAACAGTGAGTATGATGATAACAATGACTAAGTAGAGTCATGTGAACGTTGTTGTTACAGGCCGCCTGTTGTTTGGAGGTTACAACGACTACGTGGTGCACATCTGGGACGTCTTGAAGGGTAACCGCGTTGCGATGCTCTACAGCCACGAGAACCGTGTTAGTTGCCTTGGTATCTCACCAGATGGCACTGCCCTATGCACCGGAAGTTGGGACAACACTCTAAAGGCAAGTCCCATGACATCAATTAATTCCATTGTTTGGATCGTCATGTGATGATTAAATTAAACAAGCAATAAGCTTCTACAAAATGTCTACTTAAACAAGCAATAAGCTTCTACAAAATGTCTACTTTGTATACGTGCCCGTTGTCACTGCTTTGAGTCAACATGTTTTTTAAGAAAAATAATAATTTCTTTCTTTTGCAGTCATATAAAATTAAAATACAATTACTAAATAGGTAGAAAGTATTTGTTAAAATTATATTCACCCGTTTTAGGTTTGAAAATATTTTACTACTAGAACAAAGGTAAACATTAAAACATTTATTACATGTATAGTGTCTATATTGTACTAGTAGAATTACCCAGCATTGCACACCATAGGTACTTTCCTCTGATTTACATTACTATAATAAATTATAGGTCTGGTGAAAATTCTCAAATGTCACTAATTATTAGAACATAATAACAAATTAGTAAATAAAGTGTAGCAATGTTGAGTTTGTTTATCTAAGGGAAATTCATGTTTGTCTTAATTCACCCATTGCCATTTCTGTGGTTATTTAAAGGCGTTGCCATTGTTAATAATCATATTCGATAGAATTGTGGCAAATTTTATATAATGATAACATACGCTTATTGAACGAAACTCGGATTTATGCTAGAGGTGCTTCAGAATGTTGTATTGAGCTTGCGAGCCACATACAACAGTCTGAATCAACGAGTGTGTAAATCCCGTTATTGTTCTATAAGGTATTTATTACTTTGGTTTATAACTAACGTTTCAACATATTTTAGTGCAATAAAATGGTAATTTAGGTATTATACGGTGCACATCAATTTGAATTAATTGTTTGGCGCTCATGCATGACAATGCAGTACTGGTTTTTACTGCACTGGATATCACACCAAGCAGGACAGCCTATGTTGCCATAGACAACGTGTTGTCAGTAGCAATTGTTGCCATAGACAACGTGTTGTCAGTAGCAATAGCCCATGTAATAATTTTTTATTATTAACCAAATACAAGTTTTTTTTTAATATTGAATGGTTATGAGTATATTGATAGGAATATGTTCTTCAAACCTAAAGAAGGAAGCAGGTTGGATATGAGGAAGTACTCATTCTCACATAGGGTGATAAATGGAACAAACTGTCAAATGATTGTGTTAATGCTAGTAGTGTGAATGTGTTTAAAATAAAATTGACAAATATCTGATAAGGGCGGGTTATACATAAATGAACAATTTGTAGGACTCTCGATAAGCCAATGGCTTCCTTGTCCACTTGCTATTTGGAACTTATTGTTTGGGATGGCAATCTTGTTATATCTTGTTAAGTCTATATATTATTGATCCAAGACATTGCAATGTAAGTCCAGGTAACAGATTTATTATCTTTCTTTTTAAGTCAACAATTTTGTTAAGAATTAATTAGTAATTTGTTATGTCTATATATTATTGATCCAAGACATTGCAATGTAAGTCCAGGTAACAGATTTATTATCTTTCTTTTTAAGTCAGTCAACAATTTTGTTAAGAATTAATTAGTAATTTGTTATGTTGACAGACAGACTTCATTTTGTAGCAAAAATATGGCTTTAAAGTATATCGAACGAACACTTAAGTGACAATGTTTAAATGATTTCTGTTCCAGATTTGGGCATGAGAGGTCCTATCACTCAGTTGAAAGGTTCTTCATCACTGGCCGTTGTTACGTGACACCATTTAACGAGTTTCCTCCGAGTCGGAAATTCACGTCCGAGCTGATCAGATGCTCTTGTGACATTGGTGTAAGGTCACTGAAGGACACAATTGAATCCGGATGACTTCGACCCATGTAGAATAACTGCTGCCAAGTTCTAGTGGAATTGAATTGAATAAATCCAATTCATTTTTTAATTCACCCCAGCCCTGGTGGATATGAGGAAATTAGTTTTGTGTTTCTGTGGAGGTAGTGAATTGTTTTATTTCATCAGCTATGGCAGTTGCAGATTTCTGCATGTTGGTTGAGATATGGATTTGTTATTTGATAAATGAAGTAATGGGCATCCACGAGCTGAAACTGTCATGCTTTATTGGGTGTTTGAACGAGATATATATATATAGATATATGCACACAGGCACAAAAATGCACACTAATGGGATGGTGCAGAGATGTCACACGTATTAATTGTCACAGTGTCATGGCACATTAATTACTGTCACTTTGTCAGAGTCCACATTTATTTAGTGAAAATTTTCCCCAGGTCTTGAAGGGTCGCCCACACATGGGTGTAATGGTATGGATATGTGGAAAGTGATATTTTGAAAAATGACGACGTGTTGTGAAGTTTGACTCGCTGTCAGACTTGCTGTTTGGTTTTTGCCAGATTGTTAGATATTAAAGGTAGCAATTATATTTATGGAGAAAATGTTTACAAAGTTCTGAGCAGTATGGATACCTTTTGCAGAATTAGTGTTGGCGTCACGTTATCCTCCTCGAACATTAGAAAAATTTTAAGAATCTCAGTAATTTATGATGTTTTATTTATTGTGTAGTTGTTATTTATTCTGTAAAGCTCAACAAGTATCCTCTTCTGAGAAAGTGTTCTTGTGTATACTATTTATTTAATTTGGTTAGCAAATAAAACTGCCACGAGTAAAGATTATGAAAGTTAGATGGTAGTTTGCAGTACTGTTTTGAAGCTTACTTTTTAGGCTATCGTTGTGGTACAGTCGATCACCATTTTGCATGGTTTGTTTGAAAGTCATTTTACAATATTTATTTATAAAATCTTACTGTTGTTTTTATCTACTTTGTCGCTGTATCTGTTTTGGATGTATAGTTTGTGTTTGTCCTTTTTCTGGCTATTGCCAGACGTTTCGTCTGTGGATAAGACATGAATTTATTTGTCACCAGAAATGTTGATATTGGTAATGTAATAGTACAGATTTTGGATCGTGTAACTGTAATGTCGTTCATGATTTCTATAAGCAGTACTGAGTAAGCACATGCTTTAAAGGTGCAGATATTTCTACACAAGTACGTTAGGCTAATTCAAGTTGTAATAGGGATATGTCATAACAAGTAATATTTGATAATGGTGAACCAATCAATGCCTATCAGAATAATATTTGTGTTTCTGGTTACCCGACGAACCCTTTTAAACTTGGCCACCTGGCCCATTCTCTAGCTATCAAAATATTGTGAGTGAAATCTTCAGGTTTTTAAGTAACCTTAACTGTGGTAGTGTACCATGCAGTCACTAAGTGTCGCCAGTGTCTGGGGAGAAGGAACAGCATTGCTGTCTGAATTTACACAAAACAAATTGACCAAGAAAATACTCAACTACCTACCCACCCTGAAATATGTTACCACAGGAAAATATTAAAAGAAAATCTTTCCTAACATTTGACAGCATGTAACAGTAAACACATCATTCTGATAGGCCCAACTAACAAGCCTGTAGCTTTATTTGTGGCGCCATCTGTTGTGTTAAATATAATAATGCTTGTTGATACTTGGCCCTATTGGAGGTTACCTCGTTCTCCCCTACTACCGTGTTTAATGTATCATATTGTTAGTGGACCACTTTTAGACTGTTCATTTGATAGATATACAGAGTTGTCATGGTTATGATTAGGTGTATAGTTAATTTATTAATGTACCCATACATTTGATTGAATGAGGTAACAGTGCAATGTGTACATTTTAGTGCAATGTGTACATTTGAGTGCAATACGTACATTTGAACGCAATATGTACATTTTAGTGCAATATTGGGTGGTATCCATTGATTGTGTGTGAGTAAAATTTGATAGGATAGTTGCTGGTTGAACACGTAAGAACTTGGAAAACTTTCTGGAATGCAATAGACCTCACTTGCATTAGTGTTTGTGGCTGTATTTATTTTGATATTTGCATTAAATTTATGTTTTTTGCAGCCTGAAAAAAATGCAGTGAAAAATGTATTATGGACAACCTTTGGACTAGGATTATGCATATGCACGCAAACACCCACCCACCCACACACCCACCCACACACACACATTGACAATGCACTGAGGTTGCTAGATGTGTTAAGCATGGCATGGACATGACCAGGAACCAAACTGACTGTTACAGCTGACCTTCATTATGATCACATTAAAAGTTGCACTTTACTATGCGTATTGTAAACGTGCACGCACACTTCATATAATATAGAATCAGCATTGATATTTACATGAATTAAAAAATTTTGCTTTAAAACTACTGCAACTTTCTTTTAATGACACTTTCATTTTGCTTTAATAATGCATTTGATTTGTGTTAATACTATTTTCAGTGTACATTTTATTCTGCATTTACATTAATGTTAACTTTTTGTTTTAAAGCTCTCTTCTTTTACTTTGATATCAAAATGCTGCATTCTGGGACAACAGGGGATGTGCGCGCCCCACAACCCCTTTGCCTCTGTGCCAAATAAGTCCTACATTACTATTTGCCATTGTAGATGGTGTCAATATTGAGAATATTACAAAAATGTTGAGAGAGGCTTAAATGTCTTTACCCGGAATGTCATGTTTTTGATCACTAGATTGTGTCTGTGTATAAACACATTGCATCGTGGGATCAATTTTTGATGGAAGTACAAGTTGTCCTTCAAATTAGCGAGTCAGAAAGAATTAGTTTCAGCAAAGAATACAGCGTACTAACAATAACGCTTAATGATATTAAACAGAAATCACAATGCTAGCATCAGGATACAAAAATTGGCTGATCTGACGTTTGAATAACTTCAAACATGATTGACCATGCATTGGCATAGATATCCAATTGTTTCATTGCATGGCAGAATATTTGTACAAATTACTCGCTGCAGTTCCATAGAAAAATTCACGCGATTTCACCTCTACGTTAGTGTTATATTATGCTCAAGACACACCACGGGTTATTCCTGGTATGAGTGCTGTAATAATAAATTACCCACAGTCAGTGCAATGTTCATTGTAATTCTTTGCATTCTGCAGTTTTATAGATCTTTGCGAAATCACACAAATTAAGTGTGTCAGCTGTGGTTTCCATAATTTTCTAGTGTAGTAAGGTGTCTAGTTTCTTAAAATAAGAACACAAGTTGGACATCACACACTGACATTGAACATTGTGTATGTTTGCCTAACCTTATAGAACATGCATTTTGTCATTTTTTAATCCTTCATATTTAAAACATCAAGAGATAGACTGCAGTGGCGTGCTCTGGTGTCGGCCTTATGTGCACTTCCGCACAAAGAGGAGGTAAGGTAAAGGAATACTTCCCAGAGAAGTTGAGATGGCCTTGGAATGAACAGGTCTGCCAGGGGGTGAAGTGTAAAGTGCTTTGAGCAGTCCCAGGGACCAGATACCGCTATAGAATAATTTTAACAGTTGAGCTAAAATCCCATCTCAGTAGTGCATTTGTCCTGCATTTTTATTCTCATTCAGCTCTACAAAAACTTACTCGATATTTCCAATTTTGGTACAACCACAAATCTGGACATAGAATATGAGTTGATCAAAGGCACAGTGTCATAACAACAGCATGACCTTTAGGGTGGTCCTTAAATTGGGCTACAAATTAAAAGTCAATATTTCTATCGGGACACCCTAATTTTTTTACTATCAATCAAAAAGTTAACCTGCCCAAATTTTATTAGTATTGTTCAGTGCTTAGAGGTCACTCAATGGGTGACATTCACGTCCATGAGAGCTTATATACAATTATATGATACAACACACATGAACCAAAAAATGCGTATTGGTTATAATGGGCAGCTATGTTAGTGAACTAGAATCCTTGAGTAACCTCTAAATATAATTTTATTGCATTGAAATTGTTTTAAGGGTGTAATGAAATGAGAGTGTCTCAGTGGAAACAAACACTTTCACAAATAAGGACCACCTTAAAAGACCACAATATAAAAGCAATGCTGTTTGCATAGAAGAAAAAAGCTGTATCAACAAAACAAATAAATAATCTGTTGGCATCGACTTAAAAGACCAACAGTAAATAAGAGTATAAGGAATATTGTTGCAGCTATATTTATAAGTTTACCTGATCCCAATAAACCGTTACATGACTCCACAATTAACTCAATGTTATATGACATTTAAGCATATATATATATATACATATACATATATATCATATATATATATATATATATATATATATATATATATATATATATATATATAGAGAGAGAGATATGAAATATATATATATAGAAATATATATATATATAATTATGAGATATATATATATATATATATGATATATATATATTATATATATATATATATATATATATATATATAGAAAGATATATATATATATATACATATATATATATATATATATATATACATATATATATATATATATATATATATATATATATATATATATATATATATATATATATATATATATATATATATATATGAGAGATATATATAGAGATATATAGAGATATATGAGGCAAACAAGGAAAACATTTCCCCTCTGTAAACAAATCCAGTATTTACACATATTGACAACAATAGTTTCATGATGACTATAGTTGACTGAGAATTTAATAGAATCACTTCCGGCCAGACCAATTTGAATCGATTAAGCAGCTGAATCATTTAAAATTTTGATACAGCTGGAATAAGGAATGATTCCGTTCCAGCCAATATATTTGATTCGACTAAACGACCGATTCCGCTACGCGATTCTGTTATGTGGATTTTATTGTTAGTACAAAGTTTCTGTTAATTGGTCCCGCACGGTTAAACTTCCACAGCACAAAAAGTTATAAATGTTACAACATTTAAAATGTGTGCAACCAATATTCAACAAATTCAAAGCAACACATACACACCAATATGCATTGATGGCATCACCATGCAAATTAGAACTGAACATTAAATTCAGTATCAACTTAGAGGTAGACTAGTTCTCGAAAACCATATAGTGTTTAATATTTGTTCAGACCCCTCACCCACCCACCCCCAAATATGTGGTGTGGGACTTAAGATTATGCAGATATTGCCAATCAAAAAGCACAGCCAACAGCAGCCGGCTTCCTATCCATATGCAACCATGAACATAAACCATAACAAGAGATTAAAATATGTATTTGTCAATTTATTCAAACATTTAATTAAAAATATTATATTAAAACAAAAAAGAACACAAAAAAGAACACAAAAAATGCAAAGCAATGCAGAAATGCCAATTCTATTGTATTCGCCTTTTAAAGAAACAGTTTTAAAACAATTTGTATACCCGAGTGTCAATGTGAATTAATATCCATTTTACTCTTTAGGTGGTGCCACTGCTGCAGAGATTCGCTTGTCCCATAAAACATGCGATGACTAAATACCACCCACCAATACGTAACGTTTTTGGACCTTGACAATTGATGCAATGACCCCTGACAGAGTGTCTGTCTATAGAACGTATACACACAACATACGTTACATAATTTTTTAATTATATAGAATTATGCTTTGAAACTTTTTAAAAACATATAAGTATAGACAAGCATAAGCATCTAACCTTGAATAACATAAATAAGTTGACTGCTACTGTTGAGAAGGAACTGGTGCGCCACCTTGTGAGCACAGCAAGAATTAAGGTAGCCATATAAAGCATCTACACAATTCCACAGCAATCTAAATGTGATATTAAACAGTGGAATATGGCAAGAATTGGATTACTATCAACAGTGTGCAAATTTAGTGATGATATTTTTTGTAGAACTACAGAAATAAATAAACATGAATAATTAACACCGCGTGCTGATGTGACAGGTAGTTAATTTTCATTCAAACATGATGTGCATTACAGTGGGCAAAACAGTCAAACGTCTCAATTTGAATCGATTAAGCGGCTGAATCACTTAAAATTTTGATACAGCTGGAATAAGGAATGATTCCGTTCCAGCCAATATATTTGATTCAACTAAACGGCCGATTCCGCTACGCGATTCTGTTATGTGGATTTTATTGTTGGTACAAAGTTTCTGTTAATTGGTCCCGCACTATTAAACTTCCACAGCACAAAAAGTTATAAATGTTACAACATTTAAAATGTGTGCAACCAACATTCAACAAATTCAAAGCAACACATACACACCAATATGCATTGATGGCATCACCATGCAAATTAGAACTGAACATTAAATTCAGTATCAACTTAGAGGTAGACCAGTTCTCGAAGTCCAAAAACCGTATAGTGTTTAATATTTGTTCAGACCCATCACCCCCCCAATATGTGGTGTGGGACTTAAGATTATGCAGATATTGCCAATCAAAAAGCACAGCCAACAGCCGCCGGCCTCCTATCCATATGCAACCATGAATATAAACCATAACAAGAGGTTTAAATATTTATTTGTCAATTTAGTCAAACATTAAATTCAAAATATTTTATTAAAACAAAAAAGAACACAAGAAATGCAAAGAAATGCCAATTCTACTGTATTCACCTTTTAAAGATACGGTTTTAAAACAATTTGTATACCCGAGTGTCAATGTGAATTAATATCCATTTCACTCTTTAGGTGGTGCCACTGCTGCAGAGATTTGCTTGTCCCATAAAACACGAGATGACTAAATCACCACCCACCAATACGTAACGTTTTTGGACCTTGACAATTGATGCAATGACCCCTGACAGAGTGTCTGTCTATAGAACGTATACACACAACATGCGTTACATAATTTTTTAATTATATAGAATTATGCTTTGAAACTTTTTAAAAAACATATAAATATAGACAAGCATAAGCATCTAACCTTGAATAACGTAAATAAGTCGACTGCTACTGTTGAGAAGGAACTAGTGCGCCACCTTATGAGCTCAGCAAGAATTAAGGTAGCCATATAAAGCAACTACACAATTCCACAGCAATCTAAATGTGATATTAAACAGTGGAATATGGCAAGAATTGGATTACTATAATTAACACAGCCTGCTAATGTGACAGGTAGTTAATTTTCATTCAAACATAATGTGCATTACAGTGGGCAAAACAGTCAAACGTGACCAAAGAAGTATCTTTTTAACTGCCATTAAAAACCCAGTCTTCCATTCATTTGTCCCACCACAAATCAGGTTCATTGATGCTCAAATCTTTAGTGTGTTAATAGTTTAAAATCATCAGAGGAACTGACTGATCGTTATATCGGGTAACTTGCGAAAGTGTGAACAACCGTATGTTATAGTGTATCGATCCACACCTCCTCTGCCCTTTTTGCAGAATTTTTACTGGAAATATAATGATCATGCGAATCATCTTCAGAAAAATCCAATCCTTGTCATATCTTCTCCAAAGAAGAGTTCCACTTCCTGTCTACATGACAGCGCACATGTTTGACGTTGTCTTCTTCTTCTTCTTCTTCTTCTTCCGGTAAGGGAACGGATCAAATTGGTCCTCCCTTTCTATTCCATACGAGTCCAGATGTAGTTCCCTTATCTCTGGGTCATTAGGATCATAAGGCAACCTATGGAATATAAAAAGGTGTGGCATCAAAATTAATTTTGTTTTATGTCAACCGGTAGAAAATAAATGTTAGTTCCATTATATTATAGAGTAATAATTTAGAGTGGTCGTTATTGTTGACTTAACAATATAAAATTTGCTGAATTATTAGTGAATAAACTCTCACCTTTATTCAACAATTATTGTAGTTTAATGTACTAGTAAGTTTTACTGTTGAATGTCATACATTCAAAAGTTTGTTAAGTAATCTTACTAAGCTTTAAGGAATTTTTCTTGCATGAAACAATAAAATACTTTTGTCTTATTCACAGCTGTGCATCTGGCACATAGGCAACCATGACCAGATGACACTGACTGTTATTTCGCCTGCAAGAAAGCCCAGACAGATTCGATTATCTAGTTCTGATTTTGTTTCCAGAGTTGAAACAAATATTGGAACTATGGCTTTTGCTGTTGCTGCGCCAATTCTTTGGAATTCACCCCACATAAGTGTCAGTTGGAAACACAACACAATGTTGCTTAATAAGCAGTCGCTTGAAAAAAATACCACGGGCCACGGAAAAATGTCAAGGAATCTGTTCTTATAAGTGTACACAAATTTTTTTCTAGACAGCAAGAAAACTGTTTAACAGTAATGATGTCAGTTGGTGACTAGTGTAGAACAATTGAAAAGTGGTCCGAACTGTTTAACACTAGACGGCAACACTTTTCAGTTGTTCCACACAAGTCAAATTACAGTAATGATTAAAAAAGGGGGTGTACGCTAATTAGGGCATGTACGCTTAATAGGTCGAATATGTTTTTTTGTTTACCACGTTTTCCCTCCCTTTCTCCCAAGCGTATCTACCCTTCTGTTGACAACTTTAACATTGTATAAAAATTTCGAGTTTGTCTAACTCTTTCATTTTCCGGCGTCTCTAAGCTCAGGCTTAGGAGGGTTTAGGTATGACATAACTTTTTATATTATTATTACATGTAAAAAGGAAGAAATAAAGGAGAAAGATACATAATCGGTGGGTTTGTCCAAGAAGAAACAACGCACCCAGCAGACCTGCTTGGCGATGACGGACCAGAGTTTCTCTGAGGCACTGGTGGCGCCATCTCATATGATGTTGATGGCATTTCATTGTCCTCAGAAAAGGATGCTTTGTTTCGGTTCACTGAGTGAATTGTCACGTAGCTTGGGTCATCGTCATCCTTACCTATGAGGCAAAGTGTTCAATTTATACTGCGTATCCTTCCAACACTCGTTGCTTGGAACACATCACACTTTGCCCCTGGCAGACTTGGGGCTGGTTTCATGAAGCATTCATACCATACGAAGAAACTTACATAAAAGTAGATTGTGTAACTTGGAACTATCATAGAAACCATGCATGTGCATAACCATGAACTGCTGAAGGTTCATATGGTATGAACACTTCGTGAAACCAGCCGCTATTCACGCAAACACCATTTCAACTTCTATTGAAGCATTCAGCCATGCTGCAATTGCTGTACAAAAGCTGTTTGGTCTTGTAATTCCATCATTCGAATCCCATCACTGTCCATAGCCAGGTACTCATTTATATTGCTGAGTGAACTGAGGCAAATTGGGGTGAACAAAATGGCCCAAGTTTTGAAATAGTGGCAAATGTAGATAATTATACGGGTTCATTTGCGGGTCTTATGTACTCATGTTACCACTCTGGGAATTGTTAAAGAAACAAGAAACTTTTGTTTTGGTGAGCTGCTGAGCTTGGGTTTCCCAAGGATTTTAGTGCAATAAAAGATTTTGTAAATTGTATTGTATATATGAGTGATTTTACGTCATTTTTGTACTTTGTCAGAGAAACGTGGCTCTGAAATAATTTCCAGCCATCTTACCATCAGCATGCTGGTCTGATGAAATTGGTTTCTCGTATGTTGCCATCAGCATGTCCGGGGAAGGTGGAGTTACGTGCTTGGGAACAGGAGGTGGACTAGGCAGATATCTGGAAAAGGGGTACGTAAAGAAACGGGGGTGAAATGGAAGCTGAGAACAAAAACAAATCAAACAAAGCAAGTGGACGCAACCAAACTGCAGGAAACAGTGAAGCCAAATGAACTGAATGTTAAAAAATTCAACGGAGAGTGAGGGAGGCTATGGGTTTGGTATAAAATTTAATTTTTTGAACAGGCAGAAATACAATGTGAGAAAAGAGTGTACACACAACAGTTATCATGAAATTGTTTTAGTTTGTTATGCGTGTCGTTGCCATGGCATTGCCCTACCAAAACTTGACTGGGCATTGCAAGGCATCATAACCTCTCGCAGTGGTTGCCTTTTTGTCTAGTGCAACGCCGGGCGACTCGGCTGGTGTCCTATACATGCACCATGTCATAACATTGCTAGTTCGATATATTTTTCAAACTGGTAAATTAGCAACATTTTTAAGTACTAATTCCGGGAGGGGGTATGATAGTTAGCATGCTTTGTACGAATAGGTAGATGTTAACAATTATGAACGGCCCCTTACCTTGAGCTGTCACCCAGTGGTCCAGGTTGGGCAATGGGCTCCTTCTTCGGGTTTGTAGAGTTTTCCCTGCCGACATCCTCACCAGATTCATAGTCCTGCGAATCTGTTACATCCTCATCTGCCATTCCCAACTGCTCCGCATACCTTGCAACAGTGTCCATTGAACTCCCAGAACTCATTGAACTTTCAGATGAATCTGAACTTTGTGACCTTTCTTTAGCCCCTGACCTCTTGGGGTCAAATTGATCATCATGACTGGTTTCTTCATCAGAGCTACTTGTGTGATGATGTCGTCTGCCTCGCTCTGATGGGTGGTTTCCATGGCGACGGAGTTGTCTGTCATCGACCATGCTTGGAGAGTTGTGGCGGCCATGATGTCTCTCCTCTGAAGAAGTAGGGAAATGGTGGAAAAAAAATTCTAAGAGGAAGTTTAAGTATGGATTGAGAAGAAGATAAATTCAGTGCTTGTTTTCTTAATAACTATGTATGTTTTTAGCGTAATCATGTTATTAGTAAATGAAACAAATTGACAAATGGTATGAATACATGTGCTGCGATGAAGAGGAGAGAGAAGCAAGAGGGCGAGGGAGAGGAGTGGGATGGTAGAGGAATAGGGAGAGGAAGAGGTAGGGGAGAAGGAGAGGGAGGTGGGGGTGGAGAGAGAGGAAGAGAGGGGAGAGGAAGAGGGAGTAAAGCGGAAGAGAGCAGGGAGAGGAA
Organism: Lamellibrachia columna; assembly: GCA_963662155.1. Lineage (NCBI taxonomy): Eukaryota > Metazoa > Annelida > Polychaeta > Sabellida > Siboglinidae > Lamellibrachia > Lamellibrachia columna. The sequence continues at coordinate 24,684,152 of OY759273.1, read as the reverse complement.
GAGGGAGAGGGAGGGGATAGGGAGACGAAGAGGGAGAGGAAAAGGGAGAGGGGAGTGGAAGAGGGGGAGGGAGAGGGAGAGGGAGGGGAGAGGGAGAAGTGAGGAGGCAGAGGGTGAGTGAAAGGAAGAGGGAGGGGAGAGGGAGAAGGTCAGCGAGGAGTGGGAGAGGCAGAGAGATTTATTCACACACATTTATAAGGTAACCCAGGTAATTATGTTGAAGAGTAATAAAACACACATGATGAACAGATCTTTGAGCCATGAAGAACAAGATTTTACCAAATGCAAAGAAATCAGAAGATACGTCAATGCAATGATTATTTATCCACAATGAAATTTGTTATTCAGCCCAGCAACTTCAAAGGAAAATGTGGGAAAAATCTTTTTAAAAACAGAGGTAGTCAGAAGACCGAATTTGTTAAAACGCTAGGAAGCCTGAAATGCGACAGTGCCCTGCCAAGAACATGATAATTAACTGTATATACGAATGTATATAAGAATAGTCCCAACCTGAGTCAGATCTCTGGTTTGTGCTCCGATTGCGTACATATTTCCGTTCTGACTCAGCTCGCTCCCTTGTAGAACCATATTTGGGCTGATAGCTGACCGCAGTGTCTGACCGGTGTCCATCATATCTTGTCCTGGAAATAAAAAAGAGAAGATGAATCTTTAGTTTAGGCTTAAATAATGTCAATGAAGGTGCTTTGTGGAGGGAAGGTGGTCGTGTGTTCCAATGTGTGGGGCAGGATGTTCCAAAACTGCGTCTGCCAATGGATTGTAGGATACATGACACGCCCTAGTAATTATGTCCAATACAAGATAACAAGATACACTTATGTCTTAGTGTTCTATGAATGTTTGCCACACTCCAGAGTCCACAACATGTTGTTGCTCTGCTCTGTATCCCTGTAGTCCAGGGAGAGGCTGGCACCGATGCTAATCATCGATTTTGTTTTCTCTTCGTCTTTGTCACTGATCTTGTTTCACTGCCAACTCCACCACCCATCTCCACTCCCCTCGTTCTCCCACTCCCTCCCAATCCCACCAAATCTCTCTTCACACAGTCCTCCCATCTCAGTCTCAGTCAACTGTTCCCTTTCCATTCTTAATGCAGCTCCTCACCAACTCCTCGTGATACTCTCTCTCAAACCCACTTCCTCCCTCAGCTCCTCTATTCTTCCCTTGTCTATTCTTTTCACTCCCACAAATCTTCTCACCCAGTTATTCTCTCAAACTTGCAGTTTCTCTTGTTGTTTTTTTGGCGTCACCATGGTCTCTAGGCCATATAGGTAGGTGGTGTTAAGCATGCGCTAAACACATTCCCTTTCAGCTTCTGAGATATATGTCTTGGAAGGCATATAAAGGAAAAATGTGCCTCCGATTTTTCTCTTGCTTTAATGTAGGTTATAATAAAAATTGTGAACTTCAAGTAATTTTCCATTTGTTGTGACAATCTGGTGAAAATTTAGGTAGATTACATAATTCTGAACAATAGCTATGTACAATTGTTAGTAATGCTACCACTATTATGTCATTAACATAAACCGCCTGATCAAACCGGCAGTTGTACAAGATTTTTGAGGTGTGAAGTTATTGAAGTGAAGTCATTGCCCATGCAACACAGGGCAACTCAGCTAGTATGCTATAAAGTAAGACATGGTTCATAATGTACAAAGAAGTTTTCCGTCCCACCTTCTGTTGTGTCGGCGTCGATGTATAACGGAGTAGTCGGAGTCGCTGACGTATTCCCCAATGCCCAGTGGGACTCCTTCAAACTGTCGTTCCACCTTCCGTCCTAGCCGCCACTCTCTGTACAACATCGCAGGAATGAACAGCAATTTAGACATGTCTCATGATACAGATTTCCCATGTGCCATACAGATTTTGGGAGGTATTCCCCAATGCCCAGTGCGACTCCTTCAAACTGTCGTTCCACCTTCCGTCCTAGCCGCCACTCTCTGTACAACATCACAGGAATGAACAGCAATTTAGACATGTCTCATGATACAGATTTCCCACGTGCCATACAGATTTTGGGAGGTACACTGCTGTTTGTATATGGGTTTGTTACAAATGGGAAAAGTCGTAATATGTACCGTATTCAACCTAATCAGCATGAAGTATTCTTGAACAAAAATTGGGCCATGGAAAAATGTCAAAGAATCTGTTTTTATAAACGTACACCAAAATTTTATTTCTCTAGATAATAAGGTAAGTGTTTAACACTAGTGGTGTCATTTGGTGACTAGTGTAGAACAACTGAAAAGTGTTAACACTCAATGGCGAATGGTGAATATGTACAATTCCACATCCATTCAATACGGCTATATGCCTCAACACCAGATGGCGACACTTTTCAAATGTTCCACACTAGTCAAATTACAATAATCATGATCCTGCTGACTAAAAGGATGTACACTAATTAGGGCATGTACGTTTAATATGCTACATATTTTCCTGTATTCATCACACGTGAATGACAAACTTATAGCGGCAGAAGCACACATACTTGTAATGCTAGGCAGATTTCCAGCATAACCAAGTGGATTTTATTTGATGTAGGTATATTTTGAAGCCTGACAGACTCAGACATTATTTATTCAACCTATTATATCATATTTGAAAATAAAATAAAAAGTCCATGATAAGGCCGGGGAGGCTCCCATTAAGACGTTACATGCAGCTATCATGGGACCAACCCTATTAATGTAAAATAAACTAAATAAAAGTTCAAATGAATGCTTAAGTATGTACATTACATATTGAGAAACTTGGACAGGATAGGAACAATATAGGCTGATTAACCAATGAAAAATTTATACATAATATATAGTTATATAATTATTAGTTACAAAACACGTGCAACTAATAAAACAGAAACAACTCGTAGAAATATGTAGGATCAAACCAAGAACAGATCTTGAATATTGATGTTACTATACTGAATACATTTAAGAAACTATTCTTCAAAATTAAACGGAAAACAAACATGCATATTACACAAACTATAAACACCCATCTCACTTGCAAAAATGGAAAAGCGTGAATATTAAAACACTAAACATCAATAAAAAACAAAAGACATTTACTGCTGCATGTTATAACAAAATATTAAACTTAAAGGAAAAAAGTCTGATTGATGTTACAATAGAACCATGTGTAGTATAAACTACATCTTTTCAAACATTTTGACTGCCCTAATGTCTTTTAATGAATAATAATTTTGAACATTATCTGCTTACAAATACTGACCTTACTGTACTGACATTCAGTACAATTGGGGACAACTGTCAACAATTTCCAGCGTTTGTGGACAACACTTCATAGGGCCAGGTATTCACGGGACGGGCGTACCATTAACACCCACAAAATTATGTTTCCATCTGCATTTAATATAAACATGATATTTGCCCCAAATTTTCAAATTAAATAGTTTAAAGTCAAATTATATTTTAATGCAGTTCATTGAAACATATTTGGGCAATCAATATGCTAGAATAGATATAATAAACTAAATAACATAACTGTATGAAAAAATTATCAGAATTTCTATCTTTAAATTGAGATATATTGGATTGATTAATTTGTGAAGGATGGAATTCCACCAAAAGTTCTAATAGAAACCATAGAACAAATAAGTATATAACTTGTAAGAGTGTTTAACTTGTCACTAAAAGAGGGAGTGGTTCCTTTTGAATGGAAAGAAGCAAACATCATACCATTATTGAAAAAGGGTTCGAGAAATAAGTCAAAGAATTACAGACTAGTGAGTTTAATATCAGTGATTTGTAAATTATTAGAAAGGTTAATTAAAGACCACTTCTTTGTTAGGCATAAATTATTAAACCCATCTCAACATGGATTCCTAAAAGTGAGGTCATGGTAAATAAATATGTTATATTTTTAGGAAGAAATCACTAAGTTGTTACATGAGCGATCACCAGTAGATATTATCTACATAGATTTTCAGAAAGCTTTTGACAAAGTGCCACATCAAAGATGACTACTTAGATTAAAAGACCATGGTATTGGGGATGGCATAATTGACTGGATAAAAAATGGCTGACTGACAGAAGACAACATGCTGTAGCAGGTGGGGAGGTTTCAAACTGGAAATCGGTTTTGAGTTGGGTACCACTAGGATCAGTATTAGGACCTTTATTATTCTTAATAGATATCAATGACTTGGACGATAATATAACAAGCAACGCACTGAAATTTGGGAATGACACAAGTGATAGAAAGGTTAGCAATGATGGTGATAAACAACATTTACAAAACGATCTAGACATATTAGTTAAATGGTCTGAAAAATTGCAGAAGTTATTCAATTAGGGGAAATGTAAATGCCTACATACAGGACACAGGAACTTGGATGTAAACTATAAAATGGGAGATACTGTTCTAGGTACTACCATAAAAGAAAAGGACTTAGGAGTAACAATAAGGGCTGATATGAAAGTTTCAGAGCAGTGTGGTATTGCAGCTTCAAAGGGTAACCAAATTCTTGGGTAGATTAAGAGAAATATAACATAAAAGGAAAAAAGATAATTATACCTATGTATAAAGCAATAGTTAGGCCTTATTTAGAAAACTGTATACAAGCTTGGAGACCATATCGTAAGAATTAACGATATAGATATGCTTGAACGAATACAGATGAGAGCAACTAAGATGATTCCAGAACTGTGAGACCTTAGTTATGAAAAAAGTCTAAAAGAATATTGTTTGGCAACTCTGGAGACAAAGAGGCTAAGAGGAGGTCAATTCAAATTTTTAAATATTGAATGGGTGTGAAAATATTGATAGAAATATATTTTTGACTCAAGAAAGATAGTAGAACAAGAGGACGTAAGGTAAAATTAATATGTTGTTTTCTCTCAAGAAAGATAGCAGAAATACAGGACATGAGGTAAAGTTAGCAAAGGATCAGTGTAAATTGGATATCAGGAAGTACTCGTTCTTACAGAAGATAATAAATGAATGGAAGAAATTACCCACAGATCGTGTAACTGTTAGCAGAGTGAGTATGCTTAAAAACAAGGTTGAACATCTCAGGAGGGCGGGTTACAAATAGATGAAAAATGCTGAACTCTCAATAAGCCAATGGCTTCCTTGTCCACTTGCGATCAGGGCCTTTGCCTTGGATGGCAATCTTGTTAATTCTTGTTAAATCTTAATCAGTTTATGTGTAGGTGACCAACCAGAGAGCACCAGAGGGAGTAATGCAGGTAATTTCAATACTTACCTCAGCTCTTCCATTTGACGTTGCTCCTCCCTAGTAGGGGGTCGTGGCTCATCATTTACAAGAATCTGTGCTGGATCCTGTACCTACAAACAAGGCCCATTGGAATTTTTTTTTAATATACACATGATTTATTTTCATATTAATAAAATAAAGAAGGGACAATGTATGTAATTCTCCCAAAATAATTGCATTAATTTTATATAACATTTAAACACAAGACACAAAAATTGCTTCATTATGATTAAAAAATTGTTTACTAAGTCATATAATCTGTAACATAATTTTGGGTTGTACCCAAAATAGTATCACACATCTTAATTTGTTTTCAATGTTTCTATGTCCTATGTGTACATTATCTGCTGATTGGACTGTAAGAACAGATTAATTTGCTGGTGCTGAAATATTTTTCTGAAGTATATAATAGTACCAAACCAAATTAAAAAAATAAAAACAAATTATATTTAAAAATAACTATTCATTTATGTTACATGTATTTGAAATGGGGTAATTAGCGTGGATTAATTCAAATAGGAATAATTCTTAATTAGCCATTGCATTTTTTGGGTACGGATTCAGGTGTTTGTAAAAAAGAATAATTCTACCACTGGTTTGTTGTCAACGTAAATTGTTTCTTGCGTCATCAGGTACTTTCGGACATCCGTCAACTTCATAGCTATCCGGTTGTATGCAACGGAAGTGCTCTCCGGTGCTGCCTTCAAGGTATCTAATGCCATTGTGAAATATTTCTCTGCACGCTCCAGGTGGTTCTCGTGAAACGCAACGACACCGGTTCCTTCCATTGATTGCCACTGGTCGTGTTTCGATTCTGCAAACATTACAACAGTTGCACATAGAAACAAACTGACGTTTACAATGCACCATGTATCCCAGGAAAGACCTGCTCAAACAGAAGTTATAATAAGTTTAAAATAAGTGTACAGTCAGTTTAGAATAACTTTAGAATAAGTGTAGAATAAGTTTAGAATCAGTCTAGAATCGGTTTAGAATAAGCTTATAATAAGCTTAGAATAAGCTTAGAATCTGTTTAGAATAAGTTTAGAATACGTTTAGAATATGTTTAGAAGACATTATGAATAAATTTAGAATAAGTGTAGAATAAGCTTAGAATAAGTTCAGGATAACTTTAAAATAAATTTACAATAACCTTAGTATAACTTCAAAATAACTTTAGAATATGATAACATTAGTTGAAAATACTGTATTCGACATATTAAGCATACATGCCCTAATTAGCATACACCTCCTTTTTTAATCAACATGATCCATAATTATTGTAATTTGACTATTGTGGAACAACTAAAAAGTGTCACCTTCTAGTGTTAAGGCATACAGTAGTACTGGACGGATGTGGATCTGTACATACTCAGTTTTAAATTGGTGTGGAGAGTTGTGGATTTCGAGTTAAGGGACAAGTATAAAAAATTCAATAATAAAAAAATTTGGATGTGGGTGGATGGGTCAAGTGTCCACTTGGATTATCAAAACAAACTGGGAAAGGTGTAATTTTCTCCAGGTTGAAATTTTGCAGTTTTCTGGATCGGGTTGTAAATCCAACCCATTTTCTTCCTTGATGATTTGTACCAGGTTCTTAGACAAACCTGCGTCCTTTGCCGCTTGCAAGGCATGTAGGTAGAACTCTCCGGCCTTGTCGTAGTCACCAAGCTGGCTGTGGGCATACGCCAGGTTCAGGAAACACTTCCCCTGAGACTTGCGGTTGCTTTGCATTGCTGTTGGAAGAGAAGAAACAATCTTCACTTCACTCCAATACATTGCACAGGTAAATCGGAATAAAACAGAAATAAATGGAAATATTATTGACTTGCTGTTGCAACTCCTTGTGAGATTTCGGTAATTTTGTTGCGATTATCGTATCTTTCTACACAATTTGTCATTCAAGAATACAAAATTAACTAAATTTCATAGCTGCTACACAGCGATTCACAGTGGACAAAGTCCATTTTCCCGGAAATTCACTAAAAATTCCTTTCAGTTCATTGATGTCCAAATATTTAATGTGTGAATGGTTTATGTAGCATCCACAGTTGATTTTAAAAAAATGCCTAGTTTTGCTAAAATCATTGGAAGAATTAACTGGTAAACACTTTGTGGGTCAATGCCAATCATTGGCGTGATCGACTTCCATCCACATGACAAAGTTCTGAAATTTGACCAAGGGTGAAATTCATGAGTTTTCAACATTTCCAATTTCACTTCAATTAATGTTTGACCAAGCATTAAGTAATTTAATAGTTTGTCTGATGATTTCACAAAAAATACATACAAAACAAGCTAGCATGTCGTAGTGGATACTAGGTAGGTTTGAATTTTCTCAAAATTTATTTGAAATGAGACAAGCAAAAAATCGAACTGAGGAGAGACATTTAAGATAACATATGCCAAGAATTCCTAATATGATCAGAGGTGTATCTTGCTAAAACTGACATCTTTTGTAAGATGAAAAACAGACCTACCATGAACTTTTGTAAGATGAAAAACAGACCTACCATGAACTTTTGTAAGATGAAAAACAGACCTACCATGAACTTTTGTAAGATGAAAAACAGACCTACCATGAACTTTTGTAAGATGAAAAACAGACCTACCATGAACTTTTGCGGCCTGTTCGTGGAAATGAAGCGCTTGCTGATATTTCCTGAGTGTATTGTAGGTGGCTCCAAGATTCTGTAGAATGACGGCTTGCATTTTGCTGCTGTCACCTGGTGGCACCCGACAGAGAGGGAGGGCCAACTCAAAACATGTTACCCGCTTTTTCGAACTCACTGCATTGTGAGTAGATAACACCCAGTCCGTTGTAGATGTGACCTGTGGGACATATTGTCAAGGTGGATTACTTTATAACATTTATAACTTACAACATACAAATATATTCATACACACATGCACGCACACACACAAACACGCATACTCGATCACATTGGCCAAGGCTATTCTATGTGTTAAATTAACATAATTGTACTAAAGCAAATATGCAGAACTTTATATATAGTGATTTTGTACAGGTGGTCTGGCAATGAACCCAGCAGGGTTTCCTTGGGGTTATCTGAGTTCCATAGATATCACTATGATAATATAGTATGATTCTTAATTCACTAGACATCCATTGTACCATTGCAACTGAACAAACTTTATTATTTTATTACAATTATTATTAAAGAGAGTTCCTCACCCAACGTCTCCTTCTCCTTCATGCTCTGACAGTTGACCATGCATGTGTCTGCCACCTCTTTCGCACCCTGTTCTCTCCCTCCTTCAAACAGTTGGTTGGCTTGCTTGCACAGTTGCACCACATACTTGTCAAACTCTCCTATCTGCTCATACAACTCTGCTGCCACTTGGTGGTTTCTTGCAGCCTGTGGCACATTTTTCAGTTTTGTGTAGACATCCCCGATCTTCGCGGCGAGGTCGGCTGTTATGAGTGTTTTATCTGGCTGTGTCTGGTACTGTTTTAGCGCATGTTTTAAGTTATCTACTGCCAGCTTGTCTTTGCCCAACAACTCGTAGGCGAGGCCATAGCTATAATAGAGGTCAGCCTTCAGTGTGATGTCCTCGATCCCACCACATCTCTGCCAGGCGTTATTGAGCACCTCCAATGCTTTATCCGGTTGCTGATTTGCAATGTACACTTGGCTCAGGTTAAAGGCAATGTTGCATTCACAGCTCGCATTATTGAGCTGTGTCGCTTGTTGGTACGCATCTTCGAATATCTCCACTGCTTGACGGAGTTTCTCTTGTTGGAACAGCTGCTTTCCCTGGATGGAGAGAGCTTCCACATTGGCTGTAGTCTTGGTCTTCATGGCTATCTATGAAGCCGCACTTGTGAGGTGCATTTTACCATGAGTTCAGTGTTGTCTGTATTCTAAAATCAAACAGTGCGATGCATGGCAAAACTATGACAACTGGAGTAAATTTATATTAATAATAATTGTAGCTACAAAATGTTCTACAACATAATCGTTATCGGTTCATGTTTATGGTGTTCATGGTTTGGTCAATCATATGCGATAAATTACAGTCGATTATCTAAGATCTCACAAAGGGGAGGCCAGTGGGGGCTGGGGGGGTGACCAGGGCTAGTCATGTAGCGACGCAACAGAAAAATATGGTAAACAATTTTTAACCCATGCCCTCCAAATATTCCACTGATAAATTGACATTTGATAATCACCATTAATTAGATCACCAAAACTGCTATGGCATTATTATACATGACAAGAGGTGAATAGTAAATGAGATATAATTATGCCAAATTTAAAAACACCTATCATGATTGAACAAAATTACAATCCAAAGCAACAGCTAAGCTCAATCAAACTATTGACTTATTGAGAGTCTAAAAATATTTCATATATCTTCATTATAAACAAACCTAACTGTTTATTGGTAATTACCATTAACATATGTAACGCATAACACATTCGAACAGGGGTCAGGCAAGGAAGCATTATCACACCAACCCTCTCTCCAAGACAGATTATACAATCATATTTCTTGTTCGAGATCAGCTCCCTCTGGCATTGAGCTCGAACAACACCTTGACAGAAGGCTCCTGGACCAGAGTCACCTCAAGGCCCAGACAAAGGTGATGAACACAATCATTGTTAACCTCCATCAGACAGACCACTTTATGGAGGAGCTCCAGACTAGCCTGGAGTCCTTTACTCAGGCTTACCCAGGGTTGAAAAAAATCATGATTTTTATTTTTTTAAATCTGATTTTTTTTACTTAAATCAAATTTATTTGATTTTTTTTATTTATTTGATTTTTTTAAAATCTGGCATATAGATATTTATATAGATGTTTAAATTTGTAAACTCTTTCAAACATGTTCTATTCAAATCGATTTGGGTTCTTGTCTTAACAGAGGGTACATGATTTTTGCTTATATATAGACATTATACAATGTCCACAAGCCCCTGTAGTTGTATAATCTGTCTTGGAAAGGAAAGCATGCTGTGTTTCTGAGGCTGTAGCAGTGGTAATTATTGTTTGCCTATAGGGTGGATTAACACCTGTCCAGGGCTCTGTGTACTCTAAGGGTCTCTAACCAGAATACAAACTGGTACAGTATGAAACAACTAGTGCAAGCTATAAGTGGACTTTAACTCAGGGCTTCTGTGTTGAAAAGATACTTCCTCTGGAAGACAAGTTTGTGTGGCATCACTGCATACACAATGTCATAAAATATTTGACTATCAGGCTATCTTGTGACAATACAGCTACATACACGTGTGCACATTTTGTGTTTTGTATTAAAAAACATACAAAACTTTGTTGATCTCGATGCTTGTAAACAATTATTTGTGTTCAATTCATATAAATCAGTGATTAAAAACAACGGAAGTAAAAAAAAAATCATAAATCAATGATTTTTTATATTTTTTTGGAGTGATTTAAATCATGATTTAAATCAAATGATTTAAATCAAACAACTCTGGGCTTACCAAAGCTTGGGACTTTCCATCAACATCAGGAAGCCCAAGGTCATCCATAAATTCACAACAGACTACAAAACAGGACTTCCTAAAATCAAAGTCTCTAGAGGAACCCTTGAAATCAATTAACACTTCCCATGGACCAATACCTAATGAGTCACCTGTCCCAAAAGGCAACCATCAAAGAGGAAATTCAGCAGTGAAACTGCTGTGCCAACATCTCCTTTAGGAAGCTGTGTCACCAAGGCTTTGAGAACCGTAACACATATATATATATATATATATATATATATATATATATATATATATATATATATATATATATATATATATATATATATATATATATACATATATATATATATACATATACATATACATATATATATATATATATAGGTTCCTTGACATACCCCTGCATCAAAATAATATTTTTGTGTGAATAAAACATGTTTTTCTGTTTCCATTGTATTCATTAAAATAATTATCAAAAAGATACAAAACCAATCGATTCTGCTAAACTTGTACTAGTCATTGACATATTGTGTATGCATGTATATGCTATAGGCAAAGGAAGTTTTGGTTAGCAGTTGAATACACATTTAACAGCAAGCTAGGGGACCAGCGATATATTGACGTACCCCTCGTACACATATTTGTGACCCATCAATGTTGGAATTTGACATACTACTGCATAATTTGTTCGTGGACATGAATCACCCATGATGCATGTTGCCCGGGAGTCAGGGTGCATCATGCAATTGACTGGTAAAAAAAATACTCCTATGTACATTAGCCCTGGAATTGGAGTTTAAAGATATAAGGTATATCGATGATCAATAAATAATTATTTGGAGGTGCATACATTTCAGATTTGTTTGTCCATATAATTATTACGATTTAGTTTTCACATAATTGCCAGACTGAGTGATGGAAAACTAATAAAACATAACTTAGTTAATTCATGACTGTAATTAATTAGTTGGTTTCAGTTTTGTTATTCATGGCTGAAGGACGAACCAAGTACAACCTCAATAGTCAAGCTTTACCTTTGTTACACTATAAATAAGTATGCAAGTAAGCAATTGCCAATTGAATGCCTATTATCAATGGCAATGACAATCGGCATACAATAAAGCTACGCGTACCGTATATTACTATTAGGCTATAATTAATCTCCCCCATTGTTATTGCACCAAATTACGTAATATTAATGCAGAAACACAAACGCCCCGATATACAGTCGACTTAAATCAAGCACGTATTAGGCAAAATCGATCAAAACAAAATCGGTGCAATATGTCTGTGCTGTGGCAGTGATATAGGCATAAAATGTGTGTCACCTTCGTCTTCGACGGTTTCGTCGATGAGCGCTGTCGGACGATGTACTCACTACTGCATCCGTTAACATATCCTAATTAACAGTGATGTCAATAGTGTACCTATGTCTGATTAATATATGAATAACTTGCAATAAATAGAAAAAGAGGCACAAGTTGCCAAATCTGGCGCCTGTGCTGTTTATATCGCTCGCTCCGTCGCACGCACACACTGCAAATTTACCTAGTAACGTCGCTAATGAGGTAAACATTTACTTTGTTGATACCAACACATCCACTAGGTGGCGCCATTCGCAATTTTTACTTGTCCATTGCCCGCTGCATGGCGCCATAATATAAACAGCGTTCAATCCTTTTAAACAAGATATAAAAAGATTTGCTATCCAAGCCAAAGGCCCAGATGGCAAGTGGACAAGGAAGCCATTGGCTTATCGAGAGTCAAACAATGTTCATCTACGTGTAACCCGCCCTCCTGAGATATGTGTGAACCCTGTTTTAAACATATTCACGCTGCTAGCAGTTACACATTCCGTAGACAATTTGTTCCATTCATTTATTGTCCTCTGTGAGAACGAGTGCTTCCTGATATCCTAATCTACACTGATATTTACAGATTTTACCTCATGTCTGATCTCCTTTTGACCTACTTGTCTTTAGGGTTGTTAAACCACATTCTTTCATGCGTTCTTCATAACTAAGGTCTCTTGGTTCTTGAATAATTTTAGTTGCTCTGCTCTGTATGCTTTCAAGCGTATATATATACTTCTTACGATTAGGGCACCACTCTTTTACACATTATTATAAATGAGGTCTAACTAATGCTTTAAACAGAGGTATAATTAGCTTTTTTCTTGTATGTTATGTTTCTCCTAATTAACCAAACAATCAATTACCTTTTGAAGTTGTAATACCACACTGTTCTGAAACTTTCATATTGTTATTCCTAAGTCCTTTTCTTTTACGGTAGTACCTAGCACCTAATATGTCCCATATAATAGTGTATGTCCAGGTTCCCATGTCCTGTATGTAGGCATTTACATTTCCCAAAATTGAATAACATCTGCCATTTTTCAGACCATTTAACTAATTTGTCTAGATTGTTTTATACGTGTTGTTTATCACCATCATTTCTAACCTTTCTAAACACTTTTGTGACATCCGCAAATGTCAGTACGTTGCTTGTTATTTTGTCGAAGTCATTGATACATATATTGAGAATAATAAAGGTCCTAATACTGATATTTGTGGTACACCACTCAAAACTAATTTCCAGTTTGAAACCTCTCTACCTACTACAACACGCAAGCTTCTGTTGTTCTATTGGCGATCCCTTGTCTATCCACTTAGTAATTTCTTCGAACAAACATAACATATTTGTTTAGCATGAAAAAATATATTTTTTTAGGAATCTATGGTGAGATTAATTTAATAATTTATGCCTAATAAAGGAGTCCACCACATGGTCTTTAATTAACCTTTCTACTAATTTCCAAATCACTGACGTTAAACTCACTGATCTGTGATTCTCTGACTTATTTCTCGAACCCTTTTTTTAAATTATATGATGTTTGCGTCTTTTCATTCAAAGGGAAAAACTCCCTCTTAATAACAAGTTGAACACTCTTGCAACCGGTAAACTGATTTGTTCTACTGTTTCCATTAGTAGTTTGGAGGAATTCCATCCACTAGCAGGTGATTTATTATCCTTCATTGCCTCTACTTTCTTAGTTACCATTTCTGGAGTTGCAATTAACTGCCACAAATTGCCAGATTTAGCCTCCTGAAATTTTGCATAAGGAACTTGTAATAAACTAATACCCTTTTTAGTAAACACTGAACTGAAGTAACCATTTAGGTCTTCCGCCATTAAAAACCCTTATTATATTTCCAGCACTGTCTTCTAGAGGTCCGACCTTGTCTTGTATGTTTTGTTTACTCCTGATATATGCATAGAAATCTTGCTGTCATTTTAATGTTACATGTTAATTTCTGCTTATAGCTTCTTTTAGATTGTCTAATTTCAGACGTAGCTGCACTAAGTGCATCTTTGTAATTTGCATAGTCTCCTACTTATGGTACGTCTATAAACTCTTGACATAGTTTGCTTGAACAGTATTTTTCTAATAGATTCTTTTGACAAGTGTTTCTTTATCGACCGCTTCCCTTGTTTTTTTCAAAGGAACAAATTTATTAATGATACTCTCAATTTCATATTTTAGAATGTTCCAACATTCAATTGCGGTCTTATTCCTCAGCATGCTATTTACTTTCTGATTTTACATTGATGCCTAAATGTATTTGATTATGATCACTGTTAACCAGTGGATAATGTATTTTTACATTGTCGGCTAATATTTTGTAATGACAAAACTATACCTAAAACATTCTCTCCCCTGATTGATTCTATCACGTGCTGAGTAAGAAATATATCCTGAATTAAAAATATAAATTGTTGGTCGTCACCCCCTGTACTCTCTATAGATTTTAATTGTTTGTGTCCATGATTAAAATCTCCCATTATGATACATACCCATTCATTCACTTCCTTAATAGCGTTTTTGTATTTATGTGTTATCCCCCTTCATTTATGCTTGGACTTCAGTAAACTAACCCAACAGTTAATGTTGAAATTCCTGAAACTATTTTGCACCAAACAGTTTCATCGCAATCTGCTTCTCTTTCTAATTTGATTTCACAAGTCTGAATAGATCCTTTAACATATAAAATACCCCCCTTTCTATTCAATCTCCCATACACATTACGTATCCTGTCAGTCCTAATTCAGCATCTGTTATGTCTATGTTGGCCCATGATTCCGTTTTACCCATTATGCTTCTACAATAATTTTTAAATAGTTTTTTCTTATTTACTATGCTCCTTGAATTTAAATACACGCATTCATAACCAGCTTCAGATATTTTTTCCGGACATTTAGTTATTGGTTTGTGTGTAATAATGGCCTCTTGTCCTGTTTGAGGCAATCTAAGTAACCCCATGCGCTTCTTGTTTAAACAATATTTAATACCAAAAATATTTGTTTTGCTACCAATGCCCCTATCTGCTGAGAGTTCATCCGCAAATACCATTTCATATCAGCCCTCCCAACAAAATTTCTCCACAAATCCACAAACCAGCAGCAGGATTAGCATGTAAATTGCCACCCCCGGCAATTTTGATATCTCTGACCACTCTTTCCTATTACTGGTAAAATCCCTGTCAAAATTACCTGCTTAACCAGCGTCTGCTTTAGTGTTCTGACTAAATGCCTGTATTTCCTAACTATGGCTAAACAGATCCACCCTTGTCCGAACCAATGTTTTCTACCCTGTCAGTTATCGCTTCAATTTCGGCCCCAGACAAACAAACCACCACGTCATCTTCCTTGTTTAAGACTCTGTCGGTCGTCCTAACTATCGAGTCCCCCACATACTACCTCGCTCTCTTCCCCAACCCCCTCTTTCACTACCTCAGAATAGCCCTTCCATTGGATCCCTTCCGTAGCATTCTATCCTGCAGTCTTGTCACCTGGCATATTTTATCAATCTCCCTCTCACCCATCAATCTGTCACCTTTCCCTCCCGTCTCCTGGCTAACTTGCGCTCCCGTCGCCTTCCCTCCCGTCTCCCTCGCTCCCATCGCCTTCACTCTCGTCTATTTCCCTCCCGTCTCTTTCACTCCTGTTTCCCCCACTCCCATCTCCTTCGCTCCATTTGTCTTCCCTCCTGTTTCTTTCCTTCCCGTCTCCTTTTGTCCCGTCTCCTGATGTCCCGTCTCCTTACGTGTTGTCTCCTTACGTCCTGTCTCCCTACGACATGTCACCTTACCTACTCTCAGCCTCCTCCCAGGCTAAGCTGAGCTTTCTCTAGTATCTCTCTCATCCTCTTCCCCAATTCTTTCATCTACTGTCGCCCCACCGGAACTACTGGCACAACCCACCTGTTCCCTTCCCACATGTGGCACAACGAGCAGCCTCAGCTGTTCCAACTCCACATCTAGTTCCTTCATCTTCGCACATCCCCTACATTCAAAACAAAAACTGAATCTCAGCCCAGGACTTCTCACACCTATACTATCCTCTGTAGCATTCTATAGTTTTCTATGCTACATTCTACTATCCTCCGTAGCTTCATATAGTTTTGTATGCAACGTTCTAGTATCCTCTGTAGTATTATATAGTTTTGTATGCAACGTTCTACTATCCTCTGTAGCATTCTATAACTTTGTATACAACATTCTTCTATCCTATGTAGTATTATGTAGTTTCGTATGCAACGTTCTACTATCCTCTGTAGCATTCTATAACTTTGTATACAACATTTTTCTATCCTATGTAGTATTATGTAGTTTCGTATGCTACGTTCTACTATCCTCTGTAGCATTCTATAGTTTTGTATACAACATTCTTCTATCCTCTGTAGTATTATATAGTTTTGTATGCTACGTTCTACTATCCTCTGTAGCATCATATTGTTTGGTATGCAACGTTCTACTATCCTCTGTAGTATTATATAGTTTTGTATGCAACGTTCTGCTATCCTCTGTAGCATTCTATAGTTTTGTATGCAACGTTCTACTATCCTCTGTAGCATCCTATAGTTTTGTATGCAACGTTCTAATATCCTCTGTAGTATTATATAGTTTTGTATGCAAAACTCTACCATCCTCTGTAGAATTCTAAAGTTTTCGATGCAACTTTTTACCTTCCTCTGTAGCATTCTATAGTTTCTATGCAACGTTCTAGTACCCTCTGTAGTATTCAATAGTTGTATGTGCAATTTTCTACTACCCTCTGTAGTATTAAATAGTTTTCTATGCAACGTTCTACCATCCTCTGTAGAATTCTATATATTTCTATACATTTTATGCATTTCTGCATATTTCTATATATTTTATAGAATTCTATAGATTTTTTTGCTGAGGGCTGATCTTACAAGCAGACTTTGTCTTGTGCAATCATCAGAAAAGCATGACAATCGGACAATCGCTAATGTAGCGCCAAATCGTATTTGTGAATGGTTACGTGTACAGCTCATTAAATCACAATTGGACTATTTAAAAGTCAAAGCTACGCGTTGAGAGAGCTGCACTTCAAATTACGGTTTTATCCAGCCTGAGCGTGATGACATGTCAAGTTGCTTCTGTGTCTTACGAGTGAAGAGGTAAGGCCACAGTGCAAAATTGCACTGGTGGCCATGTTAACGTTTTGTCTGATTATAAGAAAACTTGACCATCAAAAATTCTGAATTTTTTACCACAACTACCATCATCTCATTGACATGCTGACCAAGTTTTGTCAAAATCACATATATCCGCCAATGTCTACATAATATCCATGTATTCATGCGCCCACGTGGCCCATAGCAGAAACATTCCCGTAAATCCCTCCGCCTGTTAAGCTCTAAAAAATGCACCATTTCACAGTCAATAGCTTCTACAAACAAATCTGTGAATATGCCTGCTCGCTCAATTGCCTTTATGTCACATCATATATATGGCTTAATTTCACATATCACAATATAATACAGAGTCAGTTAGTGAATGAGATAGTGAGTCATGCAATCAGTCAGTCAGTCAGTCAACCATCCAGTCAGTGCACGCACGCACGTACGCACGCAGGAACGCACGCATTCTTTTTTGCCATATATATATATATATATATACTACTACTAAGTAGTTAGTACGAGGAAATATATACTACTAAGTAGTTAGTACGAGGAAATGACCGATCAAAAGAGGTTGCCAGTATGGGAGGGTCACGTGACTTCCGGTCGCAGAGCCTTCTGGGTATCCTAAGCGCCCTCTAGCGGCGACCTATATCCCTATGCATAACCATAGAGCGCCCCCTGGCGATTGGAACTAACCCTAACCGTCGTAACCCCAACTGTTTGATTGGAGTGTTAACCCTAACGCCTGACGACTGCCGGAGCTAACCCTAACTGTCGTAACCCCTCCCAGTAGACGTTTGCGGTCTTAACCCTGACGGAGTGACCCATACGCAGCAATTAAGAATAGGGTCATTATCAAAGGGACTAATGGAGACGAGAAATCAACGCAACACGGTATGGTACGAGTGCACACGTATTTTATTGAACAGCACAAGCAGCATGGCGATACAACAAGGGTAGCGTGTAATATCACCACTACGACTACGACTACGATGAATATGATGATGATGATGACTCGACTTGCGGATGTTGACCATCACGCCAGAGGTCGCGAGCTTAGGGGTGTCTCCATCTCGCCAGAGGCTCGAGGATGACCGATGATGACGATGACGAGGCGACTTGCGGATGTTTACCATCACGCCAGAGGTCGCGAGCTTACGGGTGGTTCGTCCACCTCGCCAGAGGCTCGATCGATGTACTACTACTACTACTACTACTACTACTATGATGAGCGATAATACAGTCTACCTTATCGCAGCTGTTTAAGCCAATCAAATAGGCGGCAATCGTTAGCTACTAGATCGGTGCCGAATAGGTTAACAAAAGTTCTCATCGGAATGCCGTTACAACGAAGCAATACAAAAGCTACACAATATTGTCCACAAACGTTAGACAGAGGACTCTGAAGCCTCTTGGTATTATGAGTCCAATCGGAACAATGTTCGTTCAGGAAGGTGCGGAACGCCGCGTGTCGTGGCGGCAGACCGTACGAGCAGAAGTAATCGCCGCGTCCGTCGGCGTCCAGGTACAGCGCTATCCAATGTTCGCCCGGTTCGTCGCTGTCGTCGGTGTTGCACACGAAGGCCGCGGGCAGAACGTCGTCTATCGTCGTGGGTAGTCCGTCTTTGGGTACGACGCCGCGAAATATCGATCTGGCGCGCGGGTCCATCGCCAGTAGTCTAGCGATCTGCAGGGTGTCCATCTCAATAGTCGTAGATGATGTTGCGGCTCTTGTCGATTTCCAGTACGGACTCGAGCTCGGCGTAGACGACGACGTTCACGGTGTTCAGCAGCGCGTTGCGGAAATGCAGTTCTATGCGCAGGTTGCCCTTTTGTACCAAATGGAAGCAGGGGCCGTCACACTGGTCGGGGGTCAGGTCGAAACCGAAGGTGTAGCCGTGTCGGTAGTCGCTGCGATTCAGTCCGTTCCCCTCGTCCTGCCACATCTTGCCGGTCGAGGAGAACAGACTCATGTAGCTCCTGACGAAGAGGTCGTCTGCGAAATTGGGTTGGAAAGGTTTGGAGGGTATCTGTCGTCCGTCCACGTACACCGCGTGGAAGTTGATGGCGTTGTTCTTGGCGTGAAACGGATTCTTGTCGTACGCACCGTTGTAGGCATCGTTATCGATGCAGCACAGCACCAGACGTTTCGGCAGGGTACCGAGGAACAGGTTCTCGTACGTGTGCGACCGAGTGCCAGCAGGAATGGAGTACACCTTGCACTCGACCGATCGCATCGGATACTTGACCGTGCTCTTCTCCAGAGCATTGATGTGCGCCATCTGCACGGTCGGATTCAGGGTGGCCTTCTTTGCAAACAAGGCGGCGTTGATGATTTGTATTTTGTAATCGGGGTTGGCCCCACCAGCCATGAGTGCAAAAGCAGGCTAACTACGCACCAGTCGTATCTTGACATCGACGCCGTTGATCAGGAATTTATCTTGCAGAAAGAGATCCACGTGGAGACGGCCCATCATATCGACCATGCGACTCCTTACGATGGTCTCTCGTCGATTCACGAACCCTTCGTTAGCCGCGGGTCCGTCGGCTATCTCGACGGCGTCTATGCGAGTGGCCGTGTCCTTGTGCCACAGCTGACTCGTCAGTTGCGTGTCCTTGGCATCGGGACCGTAGCTCAGCAGCGTCTCTGTGTAGGCGCGATACGCATACGTGTTGGTCGAAGGGGTCACGAGCGTGCCGTTCAGATAGACGTCGACTTGACTGAACAGCGAATGCAGCCAGTTATTCACTGGTCCCACGGGATCGGCCAAGTCGAGATCGTCCCCGTTGGCTCGTGTCACCTTCGCCTGCACGTGCAGCATCGTGTTGGCGAGATCCAGGTAATCGTCGCCCGAACCAGGTATGAGGAATTCTATCGGTCCACCCGAGTCCAGAGAGGACATGGGTTGATGTTCCACTACTTGACTGTCGATGGTGCTGGTCTGAGCGGGGGGTACGGTAAAGAGATCCAGCTCGCTCTTGACCCCTTCGCACGACTGTCTATGTACGAAAGCCATCGTCGTTGTCGAATATAACGGCCTCACGTTTCGCGGACGTCTGTCTCTTGCGTCGTCTCTTTGCTAAAGTGACTCCTTTCTTCGCCGGCGCGCGTTTTATACGTTTACGAGCTCGCACGCCAGGGGCCAGAAGACCTCGCATCAGATTCCTACCGGCATCCGCGACGCGTCGTTTGGTTGCTCTTTTTATGCTCTGTCCAGACATGACGTCGTCGGCTATGCGCACGCCGGTCTTCAACGCCCCCTTTCCCAACGCCACGGCACCTCTCTTGATGAGTGGCATGGCGCTATGAAACAGACCTCCGAACAGACTGCCTAGTCCGTGACCCCGCTGGTATTGGGCACCGGCGAAGTAGGGCAGTGCACCACCCGCCTGACGCGCGTAATAGTCGTTGTAATTCATCTTCAGAACAGTCCGATCCTGCGCCGTCGAAAATGAAGCGTCACCGTCACTCTACCGTACTCGAATGGCACGCGCCGTCCGGTGTCGTCTCTTATATCCATCTCGATCGACTTGAAGTGCGAGTACAACAGAGGCACGTAGTGAATGTTAGTGAACCTATCGGATACCGTGGCACCGTGAATTCCGCCAACCGGGAGGGCTCGCAACAAAGGAGCGAGACTGTCACCCACTATGCGAGACTCCACGACGTCCGTGTAGACGTAGATGGTATCGAACCCGCGAGTCATGTTCACCACGTCTTCGGCTACTTTACGGAAGGGATACGGAGCATCAGGAATGTGTGTAGCTGGCATAATCACGGTGGCTGACGGTGTGAGATCGATATCCGTTCCACTTAGTCTCGGGTGAACGTACTGGCGTGTGCTGTCTGCTGCTGCCGCCGCCGCTGCTGCTGCTGTCTGCGGACTGGTGACGACCGCCTTACGAAATCCTAACATAGGTCCCAACGCACTGTGGTACGGTATGGTGAACACGGTGTCGGATGACATGTGCAACGTCATTTTTTGAGTGATGACGCTGTAGCTCAATTTAGCTCGTACCTTGTCCGTCGACATAAGTCGCAGACCCCTGTTTACACGGTTCATCAATGTCACAGGACCTCTGTAATACCCAGAGGCTAACTTCATACTCGGGACAAGACCCGTAGGATTTTTCTCACCGAGGAAGAACCAGACATCTTCCTCTGTAACGTTGTACCACGTATGCGGGTACTGTATCTCTGCCAACCCACATTCCCACTCGCCAGTCAGATCGATACGTCGAGGTAAGTCGGTGATGTAATGAGCCAACGTATTATCGGGATACATCTTCATGGAAGCGTTGCTAGGTAGTGTCAGGTAGAAATCAGTCGCCATTACGTCTCAATGTGGGATTGGGGAGTAGGTAACCCAAAGAACTACTCAACAGGGCCGTCCACAGATTAGAATTCTCGTGACCTGTGGTCAGGTTGTAAATGCTTATCAGGATGACCGTGAACAAGACGAGGACCTGACACAGAAAGACTATTTCCTCTTTAGGACACGCGGTACCGAACAGATGCCAAGGAGTGCTGCTGCTGCTGCTGCTGTCCTCTGCGTTCTGCGCGTCAGTACTGTCCTCTGCTGCTACTACGTCCTCTTGTTCCTCCTCCTGTTCTATGACGATGGTGAAGTCCTGTGTTGTCGTGTCTTGTGTCATTTCTCGAATGAAGTGTCACCGTACGCGTAGCTAGTCTTTATAGTGGAGTAGACGAGTGCTTTGGCATCGATCCAGCTGTTGAATTTGGAGGGGTAGCCAAACCATTTCACCAAAGCCTCCGTTCGTCTACCTACCTTACGACGCTGCAGTACCGCTTCCAAGTAGTACAGTTTATCGGTGGGTACCGACACCTTCTGCAGCTCCATTTCGTAGAAGGTGCCTTCCAGCACTTCGCCGAGATCGTCCCTCAATCGATACACGGGTGGATCGGAGGGATGAACCTCGTGTATCGTGAACATCTCTTCGCTCCAATTCGCCGCGTAGCCTTTTTCGAACTTACCTTTGTACTTGCTGATGTACACGCGATCCGACACGCGCAACTTGGGCACGCCCTTACCGTCGTGACCGTACAGACGCTGCCACACCTGTTCTTTATTCTGGTAACTCACCTGTGATGGAGCCATGCCGATACTGCGGTGGGGGGTGTTGTTGTACGATTGCACCAAGTCCTCAAGGACGTCGATGTATCGCCACGTCTAGTGTTTCGTGAAGTATCGCCACATGCGCGTCTTCAACGTTCTGTTGAATCTTTCCACGACGCTCGCCTTCGTCTCCGCGTTGTGCGTGGAGAAGTGATGGATGCCGTGCTTCTTCAATAGAGCCTGAACGGATGTATTCAGAAATTCCAGTCCTTGGTCTGTCTGCAACGTCTGTGGCCAGCCTTTGCTGAACGTGGTGTCAAGCGCCGCTACCAACGACGCCGCGGACTTGTTCTTCACGGGAACACACCAGGCCACTTTCGAGAAGACGTCGATCACCGTGAGGAGAAAGGTCATACCGTCGTTGTCCTTTTTCAACTGCGACAGATCGACGAGATCGGCCTGCCACTGCTGACGTAGACCACCCACGATGACGCGTCGTCTCTTGAAATGACGTCTAGCCGGTTTGTGTAGGGTATAGGCGTCCTGTTCCGACAACCATTCTACGACGATTTTTCGTGGCATGCGCGCGACGCGTCGCAACGCATCGACTCCGCCGTAACTACCTACCCTTTTCGGATCGAAGTAGACCGTCCTCAGTGGTTGTTCTTTCCTCGGCGCCATTAAAAGAGTTCCGATGGATTGACGGTGGTGGTTGTGACGTTGACTCCACAGCACGGTTGTTGACGAGTGACGACGAGTATGCTGACGTACACCAGAACACCCACTACCACACCCACGACGATGACGAATGAGCGATAATCTAGTACTGAAACCATACCCTGAATAGCGACTGTTGTATAAGACTTCGAGCTATAGCGTCAGCAATCAAGTAAAGTCCACCGCAAAATGCTGCAACGATGACGGAACGGTACGTGTCCTGTGGATCGCTCGACATCGTAGCGCACACTGTGCTATGGACACGTGTTGCACCGTCTTAAATGTCTTCCCAACTAGCCAATGACGCCAGAGCCTTGCGTTGACGTTCTGGAGGTGGGGTGAGCATGGAATGTTCCATCTGACAGCGTCGACGAGCGAGGGGTGTCCAACTGAGCGATCTTCGTGCGCTACCACCAGAGCGAGGAGAAGCCGGTATTCGACGACGACGACCTGGAGTGGATGACGTCGCCGGCGTAGTCGCCTGACGTATGTAGTCTCTCCTGGCGACGTTACCGACCAACTCCATGGGCAGGTTCATGGCACGGAGTTGTCTTGCGAACGGTTGCCATCCCGTTGGATCAGTCTTTCTCTTACGCAACAGATCATTCACGAGATCCACCACGTTACTTCCGGCAACCGGCACACCCTCGTGGATCAGTTCGCCACGAGCGGTCCAAGAGATGTTTCTTTTCGTATGCTCCATCAAACGTCTGGCTTTGCCTTGCATGGTCTTGGGGACGGGGTCCACGACGTCGGCCTCTATCCCGCTAGTAGTAGCAGGAGCTCCTACTACTCCCTCCGCCGCCCCCGCCCCCGCCCCCGCCCCAGACTCGTTCACCGTGATGACGCGTGTCGGTTCCTTTGCGTGTTTATTGTACAAGACGTTATACCGTTGTAACACCTTATTATACAATGTTACCTTGGTCCTGTCGTCGAGGTCCTTTCTGTCGAGGATGGTCATCATCTCGTCATCGAGGGCTTGCACCTTCTTACCTAAGGTGTTCGTCGGGGGTGGGGGTGAACGAAGCGTGTCCAACATTCGTGGGTCTACCAAGGCCATCTTGCGTGCGTGTTCCATGTCTCTCTCTCTCTCTCTCTCTCTACCTCTTGAGCAGCACCTCCCGAAGCAAGGGTAGAAAGACCGAACTTGCCAACGGTGCTAGGAAGGCCGATAGGAAACCTGCGCTCTGT
This sequence comes from Lamellibrachia columna, assembly GCA_963662155.1. NCBI lineage: Eukaryota > Metazoa > Annelida > Polychaeta > Sabellida > Siboglinidae > Lamellibrachia > Lamellibrachia columna. Next base: position 24,659,939 of record OY759273.1, on the reverse strand, counting down.
CCCTCGCCGACCTGCTGTTGCAGCAAGATGCGTCTTCTCCTGGCGGCTGGCGTTCTTCTCTGACCGAACTCGCGCAACTTCGTCCTGTATTTATTCAAACGACGCCTCTGTAATGCGGTCAATGGAATGTTCTTTTTTAATATGTTGTAGGCACATTCGGCTAGTGCACACAGCAGATCGGCGTCGGCGTCGGCGATGATGGCCCTTTTCAATTTGTTGCTCTTGATTCTGTTCAGTGCCTGTATGCACACAATGTGTCTCTTCACCAGTTCAGACATCCTGCGAATGAAGAGACTATCCGCGCGTGCGGTCTTTTTATACCTTCGGCAAGTACACGTACTGAACACCGTCGTCTGGAAAGATGGCCGTGCGCAGACGCATGTCCTCGGGCGTGTCCTGTTTGAGATCGACCAATAGATAGCCGTACGGTACCGACGTGGCGTCTTTAAAAGCCTCTTGAACAAACTTGACGCGTCCCGGATACATATGTCGAGCCAAGTGCGACATCTGCGATGCGTCACGAGGATTCTTGAACACCACCATGTACTGAGAATTCAGACTGATGGTTCGACTCTCTTTGTTTTTGGGGAACAGGTTCTGTACGAGATACAGCACGGACGTGTTCCTGTGATGACTTTTTTTAGTGAACAAGGTTGTGACCCGTTCGTCCGTTTCTGCCATGAGATCGTCTATGACGATGAGGTTCCTCGTCGATGAATCGAACATGCTCGCGCTCGGCAACCCTTCCTCGAACCGCACGTCGACCAAGTCCATCGTTGCGTAAGCCTCTTTCCATTCTCCGTAACACCACGTGATCCGTTCGGGGGGTGGATCGATCATCGCAGCAGCGTGACGCAGCATACGCGTCACGAAAGTACTTTTGCCGCATCCCGTCGGTCCGGCGACGATGCACGTGAAAGGATGTTTCCACCGTGCGTCCATGGTCGCTTATGAAAGACGACCGCAGTGCATCGCCTTTTTCTACACGTCCACCGGACCCGTGCTCACCCCGTTCTCGTGCACCACGCGTTTGGCGTAGAAGTAGGTGAGAGCCGCTCGTTCCTGCACGTACGTCAACACGGTCGAGTGACGCACCCGGAACCCGCGGTTCTTTCCACTTCCGCTCCGACGGTTGGTGAGCACCTCCAGGAACGCGTTCTTGTCGATGTCGTTGTGACGTTTGCTCAGTCCTTTGGTGCTGTATTTGTCAGTGGGTCCGAAACAATAGTACGTCTTGCTACACAACCCCACGAATCCGTCACCGGACCACTCCACCTTGAACAGACGAGGTGTCCTCTTGTCGTACGCCCTGTGCGCCTTACAGCACGTCTCGTCGCCGACCCACGGTCTATTGGCGAGTCGACAGCGCACGTACTCGTTCCGATGGTCGTCGCAACATTCGGACGGCAAGCCAAGCCAAGGCCAAATAGGCGGAATCTGTATCCATCTCGCAGTACTGAAAAAGAGGGCGCTCCAGGTACCTGTCGATGAAGTCGTAATAGAACTGCAACATGCGAATCTTGGCGTACTGTAGAACGAAGAATCCCACGTGTACGGGCAGGGTGTACGTGACGGTTTTCTTGTTCATCTCTATCTCGTACGCGTCGTCAACGACGACGTCGAGTTGTCGGAATCGTCTATCGTTGACCATGAGCGATGCCGCTTTCTCCGTGCAGTAGTTGACGTCACAATGTCGATCCACGTTGGTGATGGTCTTTCCGTAACCCGAGTTCCCCAGCAACTTCATGGTGTCTGCGATGATGGCCTTGTGCGAGTGGACGTCTCCCTCGCGTCGCGCCGTGGACACTGCATCGCCGAACCGACGGAAGCACGGGACGGGATCGTACTCAACGACCTGATACACGTGCTTCACCTCGAGACCGTGGTCCATATACCATCGCAGCAGAGGCGTGGCGAGCAAGATCTTATCGCCTCGATAACTACCCACGAGCATGCGTCTCGGAGTCGCCATGATGTTGTGCTCCTCGGCGTATCGACGCATGAACGGTCCGAGATCGTCGCGTGTCAGACGGATGTTCTTGAATACGGGCTGCATCTCGGCAAAGTGTTCGCGCAATGCTTCCAGTAGGCAAAGGTCACACTCGATCAGACCGAACACGGTTCCGGCACGCACGCCGTTCAGGATCTGTTGCGACGTCATCGTCCATCTTGCGTGACGTCGTCGTGGAAATGCAGCATCCAGACACTTTTTCACGACAGGATCTCGTCTCGTCTTTTTCCACTCGCATTCCCACAACTCGACGACCTTGACAAAGTGACGGAGGTAGACGGTGTTCTTTCGGGTCTCGGCGAGCAGTTCAGTCATGGATTTCCCGTTGACCTCGTTGACCTCGTTACCAGTGGAAAAAACATCCGTGGTACTGATAAGCCGTCTTCGTCTCGCTGCACCACCCGTCCACCAAAAGTTTGCCTATTCTCTTCTCTCTACCGTTGATCTGGTGTCGTATGTCGCGTCCCGTGCGTTCGGATTCCCAAGTCAACCATTCCGCAGCCATCTGTCCGTACAACTGCGCCGATTCGGGTCGGAAGTCGTTCTCTTCCCGTCGTCGCGTGTACCATCCCATAGGCATGTATTGCATGAGTGACCACAAGTACAGGGCGTTGGCATCGTATCCGACGATGGACCGACACGGACGAGCTGCCTCTCCGTACTCGTTCTGACGTAGCGTGGTGACCCCTTTCTCGTGATAGCGATGAAAAACGAGCGAAGGTCCGCCAACCACGTGATCTTTGATGAGGTGATGAAGATCTTTATTCTTCTCGTTGAAGATGGTAAAGTAGGGCTTCTCTGGAAGGTCGTTGAATAGGTAGAGCAAGGTCAGACCAGGTACGCTGATGCCTTGCTTGAACATGTCTATGCCACGTTGCTGATAGAAGGCAAACTGTCTGTTGATGGCTTTCAGAAAGGGAACCACGTCCCTGTTGTTGTACCAGACGAGAAAGTCTCACAAAGTCGTCATGGCGTTGTCGCGCCAAGCCTCTTGACAACTGGCATAATCCTCGTCGGAAATACCTTCGTTCTTCAGTCGACTGAAAAAGGCCTGTTTCGATGGAAGTGCGGTGTCGTCGAGTCTCTCCTGACGGTCCATGTACTCGTACGGGAAATGCGTCACCTCGCATCCGTACGCTTTCAGATACTTGTCGTAGCTGAACCCGGGGGCTATGTAATTGATCATGTCTAAGAATGTCAGCTGATCCGTTGAAAGACGCATGAACGTGTTGTTGCGTTTGATGACGAAAAAAGACCCGATACCCTCGTTCTCTTCTTCTTCTTTGTCGTCTTGTTCTTCTTGTTCTTGTTCTTGTTCCCATGTCTTTGACGTGGTGGGTAGGAAGTAGGGTATGAGGAACTGTTTGATGGCATTGAGATCATACTTACCCGAATTGAACCCGATGACGGGTAACTGATGCATCCATCCATACTTTTTGTATGGATTGGTCGCCGGACGAGATTTCTTCTTGTCGACGGCTGATCGTGCAGTCTGCTCTCTTTCGTCCCAGTTCGTCAGTTCCTCTGCGAGTTGTGCCAAGACATCCTCGTACGAGTGTTTGATCTTGTCGTACGCGGCGTCACTCATCGCTTGTAAGATATACATCATTCTACTCACCAACTTGTTGGTGTCTCCATCCGTGACGAGACATTGCACTCGCTCGTGTCCGGGCACGTTGGATGCCACGCTGACGCTCAGTGGAACGTGACGCGCCACCCAGTGGACCTTGTCACTGTCCGACGTAAGTTGTTCCGTCTCGAACCAACATTCGAAATCAAAGGTGGCTCGATACGGATAGTAGCGCAACGATTCAGCCACGCTAATGTTCTCGTCGTCAAGACGTTCGAACACCGATGGAGTCGAATGGTACACGCCCCCAGGATAGACTCGACGCACACCCCCCGTACACGTGCGCTCGTGTCGATATCGCATCCATGCATCTTTATGCGTTGCGCTATCGCCGCGCATTCCTATCGTCTGGGCGTTGTTGACGAGCGCGCATTCCCGTCGCCTGGTTTTTTCGAATGAACTCGCGACAATTCACGAGTATCTGACCCAACACGTTCTGTCCAGACTGTCCAGTGTACGTGACCATGCTCCAGAATCCTTCCCTGCTTCTCACGCATTCCATTAACGGCGATGCATGTGTGTTTAACAATCGTTTGCGTAGTGTCGTGTCGCGAAATTTAATCGCAACTAACGCGGTCATTACAGATCGTCTGTTTGTTCCATTGTGCACGTAAATGCTCCTTCTCTCGAATGGTCTTGCTAAGGTATTTCGCCTGTAGCCCGGTTCGTGTGGCTAGCATCTTTTCCGCCGTCTCGGCATCGCCATAAAAGATGCATTTCCTATACCGGTGCGCAGCTTCAACGGTGTTAAAAACATGACCCCCATGCATGTATCCTACACGCGTAGAAGTTAGATAAGAAACTGTTTCCTCCTCTGAAGTATATAGGACGATTCATTCTGATTTTGTTGTTCAAAATTACATGCACTGTATTTAATACCGGTGATATTATACAACGTTTGCCAAGGACTCGTTGACTTGGTTTTTTACGCGTGATAGATGGGATTTCGGTTTCAGCGTGGGTTAGTTGACACTTCTGCAGCGGCCTTATCGCTGTGAGGGATTGCTTATTGTTTTACGACGAATGTCTGGAATTCGATGCAACTTTCGTCTAGGACTCGCTGACTTGGTTTTTTACACGTGATAGATGGGATTTTGCTTTCAGCGTCGATTCTCTGACACTTCTGTAACAGACTTAACGAACATGTTTTTCGTTGTGAGGGATTGCGTATTGTTCTAGCGGGTTTGGGAGTTGTTTTTTTCGCATTCCACTTCAATAAATTTTATTATTATTGTGTCCTAGCGTGTGTCTGGCGTTTCTTTTTCGCATAACTTTCTGACTTTGACAGATTTGTTATTGTGTTATAGTGGCTTATGTCAGCTGTCTGCATTGTTTAACGTTTGGTATATAAGGCCGTTCACAGACTAGGTATTTCTTTATACACTTACGGTCGTTCTGTTGCTGTCGTCGCTGTTGTTGCTTCTGACGTCACGATGCTGTCTAACGTTGCGCTATTCTCCGATCTGATGGTAGTCTACGTTGAAGTTGGGGTTGCGTTGACCCTGCTACTGCATCGCTCGTAAGTACATAATGTCTGTCGTTGTTTGCACGAATGGTAACTAATACATAAATTTTAAAAGCTTTTAAAAAGCATCTACATAACACACAGTTTAACTTTAAGAGACATCTTTTATGCGACTGTGGCCTATTTCGCAACGTCTGCTAGCCAGTTGCTAGAAGTCTACTAATAAAAAACACACGAGCCGGGCTGGGTCGTCGGGTCACTGTTATCGTCTGTGCATGGCCTACTTCCACACGCCGCTTGCTAGTCGGCTGCCGCTGCCGGCCTAGCCATAAAAACCACGAGCCGAGCCGGGTCGCCGGGTCACTGATATCGTCTGTGCGTGGCCTACTTTCTACACGCTTGCTAGCCGCTTGCCACCGGCCTAGCAATACAAACCATCAGGCCGACTTCGCTAGCGAGCCGGGTCGAAAGTACGCCTTTCGTCGCTCTCGGGTTTCCCATAGCTTATTAACACATGCATGTGTTATTTAAGAAACGTATATAGCATACTTTTAACAAAGTCTCGACTGTACCTTTAACAATGGCTCGATTTTTATGTGTCTTTCACTCTGGTTTTCAGCTTCCATCGACAACAGTGGCCAGCTGTGATGGAGGAACTGTGTCGCTATATACCGCGCATAGACAATGATGACGACGATGATGGCTACGACAGTCCTGCGGCAACGGAAAGTTGGGACGATGAATGTAATCACTACGCAGACTTCCTGGAACGATTAGACAAAGAGTCACTAGCATGCCTGCCGCGTACTGATCGCAGATGGATATGGGAGGCCGTAATGGGCGAATTAATCGAAGCTGTCAAGGCACGCAACACCCGATGTGAACAGCGACCGACCAAACTGATAGACAGACGCGGGAGGTCGCTGCCACGTCTGAAATTCGATTGAGATCGAAGATTGATGAACACTATGTTTTAATATATTCTGATATATCGATATTTTTAAATATAGCGAAGAACGATGAACAATATTTATATGACTATGCTTTAATATGATTTGATATATGGCTATTTTTAAATAAAGCGAAGAACGATGAACAATATTTATATGACTATGCTTTAATATGATTTGATATATGGCTATTTTTAAATAATTATATTACTATGATCTGATGTATCATTATTTTTAAATAATAAAGTTTCTTTGTGACTTCATTCAATGAGGTGTTGTGTCGATTTTATCGGTTAACGACGCTAGTAAAAGAAATATGACCACGTTTCACCCTGCTACCACATACAATAACGAACGGATGAATATTTATAAACAAACATCCATGTAGGCTACAGAATGCAGATAGGGTAATGCGGGCCACAACGAACCGGGTGGTTGTAGGCTATAGAATGCGGATAGGGTATCGCGGACGACAATGAGCCGGGGGTTAAATGCCTTGGGGTACAATTGCAATTATCTCGCTCCTTGGGGATCGGGGTAGCGGTCACGTTAGGGTAGCGGTCACTCCGTTAGGGTCAGGGGTAATCACTGATGAGGTCAGGTCGGGATCATGTCAAAAAGTTGGGGTTACGTCGGTTAGGGTTAGCTCCAATCGCCAGGGGGCGCTCTAGGGTTATGCATAAGGATATAGGTCGCCGTTAGGGGGCGCTTAGGATACCCAGAAGGCTCTGCGACCGGAAGTCACGTGACCCTCCCATACTGGCAACCTCTTTTGATCGGTCATTTCCTCGTACTAACTACTTATATATATATATATATATATATATATATATATATATATATATATATATATATATATATATATATATATATATATATATGTTAGCATATACGCATCCAAATTCATGTTTATATCAAGCGAGCTGATATCAAGCGAAGCGCAGCACAATATTAAAGTATAGTGTTCCATAACGTCCCGCCCTCTCCTAAACTCATCAGCCGAATACGCATGTGTGATTGCATTAGTAAATCAATGAAAAACGAAACTCCTGAAAGCAACCGTAATTGTTGGAATAGGTCAATACTTATAGCACACGTCTGTGGAATGGGTCAATATTTATAGCACACGTCTGTGACATACGTGACGTTTTGTCAATTCATATGTCAACAACTCCGACACCGACCTACGGATTCGTGTACTCTTCTCTGACCAGGTGGCTAAACTAGTGTATTGGCACCCAACTGAAACTGTTCAGGATATAATTAATACTGACGTCATTCGATATGTTGATTCAAGTCGAGCGACTTCTCTGGTGACGTCAGAATGAATGTGCATCGTCACTGACCATTGAAAGACTTAGACACCTAACGTCCGGCGCATGTCCAGTGCTCTCAAGTCCCAAGTAGTCGACACTCCATCTCACAGAGTGGTTCCCCGTATATCAGATTCAAGGAGTGACCCGCAGAACGCTGACGAAGTCTTGCCGAACCGTCCACAGAACGTGACATCGACAAACACAACGTGAGTAGTAGGCCTACACTAACCTGTTATTGTGTTATACATTTATAACAGCTAATCTTTGCCCGCACGCATATCGATTATTATTATGTTTGGTCTTATACGAGATATCGTATTGTGTCAAACACATTGGCTGTCTGTACGGGAGCATGCTTCAATGTCCTGGTTCTGGTCCACAGAGCTGTCAACAATTGTGGGCCAATGTTTATGTGCAACCTTGTCTCGATCCACACGCCTACCAGGTCCCTTCGGTCAGCTGAACAACATCTACTTGTCAGACCTAGAACAAGATGCAATGTCGGGAACGCGAGCTTTGTGGCGGCCGCCTCAGGCTTGTGGAACGCCCTGCCAGTGTCACTACATGAACTGACCAGAGAGGCCACTTATAAAAGAACTTTAAAAATACTCTATTTTAACTAACATTTTAACATCTAGACAGATTTATACTTTGCTTTCAGCCCTTTTAATTCTGAACTGTTATATCACCTGCATGTATTTGAGAAAAATCTACCGGCTATACTATTCAATTATATTACAATTGAGTTATTTATCTTAAAAACATTTTATTTAATATTAATGTAATTTAATTATTTAATCTAAATTGTTTATGTTAATGTCGCTCTATTTTAATGTAATTTAATTGTATATTTTTTTAATTAAATTTAATTACGTAGTTTTTAATGTAAATCGCCTTTAGTAGTTACATTAGATTATATTAGGCTAGATTTGGCGCTATAAGTGAACTATTTATTCATTATTTATTTATTTTATTATTTGCACATGTTCGATCTAGAGGTGCCAGGACTAAGTCAGTGAACGTTTTTGGCCGTGGCTATATATCATGGTCGGATCAAGACTCTTGGGGGGGATGCCCGGTTGCCCACAAAGACAACAGGTGTCAGGACTTCTAATTATCAAATGTCTACAGAATATATGTGCCCACACGCTAGCTCGCTCGCTCGCACGCACACTAGCCTATATAATGGCCACCCCTTCTGCAAAGTTGCATGGTGTGAGCAGGTGGCCTCTTGTGATGCAAACCTTGTAAGAAGTGGACCATTGTATCCACATAGCAACAATCTACAATACTTCGTGCATATGATATATAATCCAAATAAGTAAAAGGTTTCATAAATTCATATTTTTGCACATTCATACTTCCACACATTGTCGTGAAGATTCAATCAGTTTTAGTGTGATTGTGACCACCTGTGTAAAATTGTGGGATCATGTCGTGTACATCAGAACGATTAACTGGTTGCTTCCTGCACTTGACGCCCTGTTTAGCTATATCGAACCTTGGAAACTGCATGTTAATACTGTGTAAACTAAGGTGCTAGTATTCTCAAGGGGTAAGATTAGAAAATTGCCAGAATTTAAATATGCACCAAATAAGCTTGCCATTGTAGGTAAGTATAACTATCTAGGCATTAATTTTAACTATAATGGTAGATTTTCTAAAGCAATCAGACATTTATATGAACAGGCAAACCGAGCAATGTTATGTTTAATTTCTAAAGCTAGGAAGCTAAAACTTCCTATTGATATCCAGTTAGAACTATTTGATTCCCTTACATGCCCAATCTTGTTATATGGATGTGAAATATGGGGATGTGAAAATATTATGTTAATTGAAAAGTTACATAACATTTTTTTTTTTTTTACTTGGGGTAAACAATAGAACACATATTTATAGGGAACTATTTCCTCTATATATTAAAACAAACAGTAGAGTATTGAATTTTGGGGGAAACCATTGACAGGAAAGGAATCTAAACTGTATTGCATTATGTATAAATTATTATATAAATGATCTGTTAAAAAATATCTTTGAATCCCCCAGGATTACTCATGTTAAATGCATTTGAAATAGAATCGGTCTATCTAACGTGTGGCTTAATAAATAAATAGTGAATCCTAAATGGTTTAAAGTGGTTGTCAGGTTAAAACTTACTGACCAGCATCATCAGCACTGTAGCGGTAATATTTGCAATAGCGATGGGTGTACAACCTACAGAATAATTAATATGATTTTAAAATGGAGAAATATTTGCTAATGTTACCACCAAATCTATATAGACCTTTGTGTAAATTTCGCACTTGTAATCATCAGTTGCCGATTCAGCAAACCAGGTATAGTGGAATTGATAGGCGAGAGAGATGTTGTACTCTATATGATTGTAATCATATTGGGGATGAGTTTCATTATTTGTTTAAATGTACTTTTTTCAAGAAGCTAGACTTAAGTTTATTTCTAGAAATTATTTTGTTAGGCCAAACACTTTAAAAATGGATCAGTTGTTTAATTTGACAAGCCACGCAAAGCTAATTAAATTATGTAAATTCGTACAGGAGATTTTAAATAGTTTTAAGTTGTAATATGATCTTCTGTTATACTTTTGTGTTTTGTATTTTGGTAAAACCATTTACCAATGTAATTTATAAGTATTATTGAAGCTTGGGTTACATACACTTATAGCCACCTCACATTGTAACAGTATCCCGCACATAACATTGTAATTCTCGTGTAACAGTCATATTAAGGTTTTTGAGAATAAAGTTGAATTGAATTGAATTGCAACTTGCTTAGGTCCAATACTGTAAAAAGGTAAACACTGAAGACCCAATTTGGTAATATGCCATTCAAACCCATGTGATATTATTATGCAATTACGAACATACGTCATCCTGTTACATAGATACGTCAATCCATTACTTTAATATTAATATAATAGCACATGAACAATCTTACCATCGACGGTGTTTGAGACAAATTAAAAAATTGGCAAATAAAAAACTTCCAATGTCGTCAGAATCCAACGGAAATTGTTATGCAAAAACTATTGGAGTTATGGACAAGCGAAAGAAGTAAGAAACGTATGTTAATGCGAAACAAAATCTGGTCTTGGGGCTATGCATCTAAGAGACTTAATAAAAAATAATCATGAGCAACTAAGATCAAGAATATCACGCCAGTGGTTCACTCATAATGTGTTCTAATAGTGGGAGATTTTCTGGTTGAGTGAGAGCTGACATGTCAACCAGCGCGATCGTCAACCGCATGCGCAGGTCTATGAAAATCGGGTAACCTAGACTATGCGTGACGTAATAAGTGAGGCCGACATACACATAACCAACGCAAAATCTCAAACACACATGTTATTTAGTCAGACAGAGGAGTAATTTAGTAAACAAAGGTCAAAATATGTTACACAAGTTTAGTTTGGAGGTAAGGAGGATAGTGAAGTGTAAAATAGGAGAAGAACAAGAAGGTTTCAGAAGAGGGAGAGGTACGGCGGGCGGGTTGTTCACTCTGAGACAACTGGTGGAAAAGAGACTGGCGGGACAGGAGAATATGGCTTTGGGATTCATAGACCTTGAAAAGGCATACGACACAGTTCCAAGTGAGATGTCCATGGCCACATTGGGGTGGATGGGTGTCCCAGGGGCGGAGGTGAGGATGGGGCAGTGAAAAAAATAGACAAGCGAAGAATTGAGGAGCTGAGGGGAAGTTGGTGTGACAGCCTCACGAGGAAGCTGGTGAGGACCCGGCTAAGTTGTTGGCTGGACATGCGGAAATAATGGAAGGGGTATGGTTGACAAAGAGAGCGGGTGCGCGTAAAGTAGAGGGTAGAAGGAGAATAGGAAGACCGAGCATGATATGGAAGGACTGCGTAAAGAGAGAGTTGGCGGGAGTGGGAGGGGAGTAAGGAATGGGGGCTAGGAATAGGGGGAGTGGAGGCGGGTGGTGGCAACGACAGTGAAAAGGGACTAATGATGAAGAAGAAGGGGAAATAAAAATCAACGACCGGTTTCGGTGCCAGCCTCACCCCAGACTACAGGGATACGGATGAGAGCAGAAGTAAGGTTTGCAGTCATTCGCATTTCTTCTTTGCCGCTTCTCCGCCTCAATCTGTAGGCAGTCCGTTTCGAACCAAACCCAACCAAAAATATTTCAGATCAAGTGGCGCGCTCTGGCGGATAGTTCAGAGAACACATTATATATGAGTGAGGGGGGTTTGTCCGGAGAGGTTTTATCCAGAGGGGGTTATATTCGGATGGGATTTTGTCCGAGGGGGTTTTGTCCGGAGGCGGTTAATGATGTCCGGTTCCTCAGAAGAATGTGCATTTACTGTTACCCGACTCAGTCAATTTTTTTAACAGTATGTTAAATGCATTATTTATGTGAATGTATGCATTACACGCATTATTCGTGTTAATAAAATGTTCCATACCATTGATATTCCACATTGTAGTTAGGTAGATATGTGATGTTTCCCAGGCCGTAAAAGGGACAAGTTGTTACATCATACGGGGCATGTTGTTAAGAACGTGTGGATCGGAAAGCCAGTGTCACTCGTACATGTTACTGTTATTACGTTAATTGGATTATACACACTTATACTTCTTATACACAGGCAATGTGGGTGTTCACAGCTTCATTTATTAAGCTTTTCTTGTTTAGTTACCAAAATGCACTCGTTCCCCTGATTCATGCATAACAATCAATTGAGAACGAATGTATATTATTGGGTGGAGTAAGAAATAGTGAATGGCAATATATATGTAATGCAACTTCTACTTTATTGAATAATACACACGTACGCACCCCATCTTTCAATTTAACCCCTTATACTATATAGTAGACATGTTTCAAGTTTCATTCACGAAACATAAAGGGTGGCTGCGTGAGATGATGTTACATGGACATAAAGGGTGACTGCGTGAGATGATGTTACGTGGACATAAAGGGTGGCTGCGTGAGATGGTGTTACGTGGACATAAAGGGTGGCTGCGTGAGATGATGTTACGTGGACATAAAGGGTGGCTGCGTGAGATGGTGTTACGTGGACATAAAGGGTGGCTGCGTGAGATGATGTTACGTGGACATACCAAAACAGGTGGTTAAAAAGTCATTTTTTCCACACCTCGTTAACTCCTACAGTGTGTCTGCTTGTGGACTCCAGCCAACTACTGTTGATGGTATCGCCACATGTGTGCTGTTTTTGTAAAACGACTCTGTTACAACTTGCCCCTGTATACAACTAGACTCGGTCACCATTACTGATGTACATGTAAAATGTGATGTACATTGGAACAATAACGATAACGACAATAATCCAATATTCGCTGTGCCGGATCACGTTGGTGTAGCAGTTAGCTATGGCACTATCGGAAGAAACTGACCAATTTAAATTAAACACTGATTAAGCACTACCCTAAATATGTTCTCGCAGGAAAATATTGAAAGAAAACAATTGTCCTACCTATACCTATCCTAATATTTTACAGCATGTAACGGTAAACATATATCACATTTTTTATAGTCCTAGCAATAGAAATTAATTAGGCATACATCTATTTTATAATTGTTGTTTTTTGCAGCCTTTAAAGTGTCATCTGTTTCGGTGACGGTTTCATCGCGATGAGTTGGAATCTCGTGAGTACCATTCGCATTTATGCAGGAAAATCTTATCAGAAACCGTACAGGAAGTTGTAAAACAACGACCCTGTCTGACTGAAGAAAACCGTAGCGTTTATCTAGGTTTTTTTTCCTGAAAACGATGTGTTTCTTTTGTTGAAGATACACTTTTCTCTGTTGAGCTTGAGGTTGTTTGTTTTCATTCGTTCAAATACTTGACGTAGGTTGTCATCGTGTTCAACCTGAGTGCAACCATGCACCAGTATATCGTCGCTGATGTTAGTTGCTTTCTGAATTCCTTGTAGCGTTGTTTGGATGGCATTTTGGAACACTTCTGCAGCTGAACTGAGTCGGAACATCTCTTGTATCGCCAACGTTGTTTTGGTTCGCGTTGAAGATAGTAATTTACCTTGACTCGGGTGATGTACCTTGACTCGGGTGATGTACCTTGACTCGGGTGATGTACCTTGACTCGGGTGATGTACCTTGACTCGGGTGATGTACCTTGACTCGGGTGATGTACCTAGACTCAGGTGATGTACCTTGACTCAGGTGATGTACCTTGACTCGGGTGATGTACCTTGACTCGGGTGATGTACCTTGACTCGGGTGATATACCTTGACTCAGGCGATGTACCTTGACTCGGGTGATGTACCTAGACTCAGGTGATGTACCTTGACTCAGGTGATGTACCTTGACTCAGGTGATGTACCTTGACTTGGGTGATGTACCTTGACTCGGGTGATGTACCTTGACTCGGGTGATGTACTTTGACTCGGGTGATGTACCTTGACTCCGGTGATGTACCTTGACTCAGGTGATGTACCTTGACTCAGGCGATGTACCTTGACTCAGGTGATGTACCTTGACTCAGTCGCCAGTTCTACTTGATGGTATCCTTTATGCAAGTAGTGCTTTGGATAACACTATGACCCATTCAGTTCAAATATTATGTTATCAATTGTCGGTGTCACATGGCGTTCGCGTCTGATGGCTTTGTTGGCTTATGTCATATCGATACTTATGCGAAGTTCGCTTAGTTTCTTCGGTTTGGGCTGAGCAACTATCGGGCTCACCTATGGGGCAGAGCGTCCACCACTTCCTCTATGATGTCAAGTTGCTCCAGTTTCCAGATTAATTCTTCCTCTTTCTCTCTCATGTGGTTGAGAATTCTTAGGTGTCAATTATGGACTGACTGAACAGTGTCGTCCATGTGCAGCTTAACTTATACACATCTCAGTTTACCATGCATTGGCATAGATATCCGATTGTTTCATCATATGGCAGAATATTCGTACAAATTACTTGCTGTAGTTCCGTCGAAAAATTCACGCGATTTCACCTCTACGTTAGTGTTATATTATGCTCAAGACACACCACGGGTTATTCCTGGTATGAGTGCTGTAGTAATAAATTACCCACAGTCAGTGCAATGTTCATTGTAATTCTTTGCATTCTGCAGTTTTATAGATCTCTGCGAAATCACACAAATTAAATGTGGCAGCTGTGGTTTATCATAATCCATAATTTTCTAGTGTACTAATTGTCTAGTTTCTTAAAATAAGACCATAAGTTGGACATCACACACTGACATTTAACATTGTGTATGTTTGCCTAACCTTATAGAACATACATTTTGTTATTTTTTAATCCTTCATATTTAAAACACATTTCAGATTATTTATTAGTATAAAGGTTTTCCAGAATTCAAGCGTAGTCGAGCTGTTGGTGTTTTTGCCTCCCAACCAGATGGTCTTGGTGGGAGATATGATTCTTGTTGTAGATCATTTTAGATGGATATCATTTGATCACTTATGATGTAAACTACATTGTTAAGCTATCTATGTAAAAGTTATATTTCGTTTTTGAGTTTTGTGATTTTCAGGATATTTTGCCAGATTGAAGTGGCATATCCCTATTTTACTGCCAATGTGTGTGTTTAGTTGACTGATCAGCAAAGTTTTATTTCTGCTAAATATATTAATAACAAATTGCAGGTGTATGCAGAGGAAAAACAATCTGAAATGTACAATATAAGGACACTGATGTACCTTGTATATTCACAATGGTTCTAACTTATATGAACAACAATAGTTTACATTTTTTAGTTCAATAAATGTTTGATTACACATGTACATATGTGTGTCTTGTTCTTTGTAGTATTTCTATTTAAAGGTACTTTCAAGAATTCATGCCCATTTCGCCTACTCCCATTTCTCCTACTGCGGTTGTATGGCTAATTCTGACATAGATTCCCAGTTCGCCTACTGTCCAATTAAGTCCTACTCCCATTTCTCCTACTGCGGTTGTATGGCTAATTGTTACACAGATTCCCAGTTCGCCTACTGTCCAATTAAGTCCTACTCCCATTTCTCCTACTGCGGTTGTATGGCTAATACTGACAGATTCCCAGTTCGCCTACACACTGGATGTGGCTTCTTTAAGCAATTCAGTACAAACATTGGCTTTGTGGAAATCAGAGTGTTCCTCAAGATAAATTCAAGTTCTTTTTGGATTTAGTAGATGTTGTCTATAAATAAATAATAATTAAGAGGAATAAGAATTAACTAAAGAAAAATTCAGATTTCTGCAAAACATATTTTACATTTACCAATTTTGTTACAAGTATAAAATTAAAACGGTTATGTTGGTGGGAGAGGAGCCGTCATAATGCAGAGGATCAGTAGACAAAATGGGAGTAGGGGAAATGAGGATACCCCTTTCCAAGGATGTGCACCCACTTTGTTTATCATGACTAATCTCTAAAAGGGTAGACAGCAAACTAAAAAGTGTCCCCATCTGGTGTTAAACAGTTGGCACCATTTATCTGTTGTTCTACATTAGTCACCAAATGACACCACTAGTGTTAAACAGTTACCTTACTAGAGAAAAAAAATTTGGTTTACACTTATCAGAACAGATTCTTTGTAATTTTTCCATGGCCCAATTTTTTTCAAGCATACTGTACCATACTGTATGTTTATTAGGTCGAATATGGTATATATATATATATATATATATGCATATGTATGTATATATTATCGAATAGCCTTCATGCAGCAATTGCAGTGTGGCTGAATGCTTCAATGTTCTTAGTATCCTCCTTTATGGATCAGAATCCTGGAAAATGACAAAGACTATCAACTACAGACTTGAAGTCTTTCAGAACAGATGCCTTCACAAAATACTCAAGATATTCTGGCCTAACACCATCTCCAATGCAGAACTCCACAGAAGAACATCAACCCAGCCCATCACATTGGAGATAAAACGATGCAAATGGCAGTGGATTGGCCACGTCTTGAGAATGCCGCAGACAGCATTAGTCCGAACTGCTCTCAGATGGACACCAGATGGAAAACGGATGAGAGGAAGACCGAAAGAAACCTGGAGAAGAACGGTGGAGCGAGAAATGAAACAACATAACCTGACGTGGGGGAAGCTCAAGAAAACATCAAGAGATAGACTGCAGTGGTGTGCTCTGGTGTCGGCCTTATGTGCACTTCCGCACAAAGAGGAGGTAATTAAGGTATAGGAATACTTCCCAGAGAAGTTGAGATGGCCTTGGAATGAACAGGTCTGCCAGGGGGTGAAGTGTAAAGTGCTTTGAGCAGTCCCAGGGACCAGATACCACACTATAGAATAATTTTAACAGTTGAGCTAAAATCCCATCTCAGTAGTGTATTTGTCCTGCATTTTTATTCTCATTCAGCTCTACAAAAAAATTATTAGATATTTCCAATTTTGGTACAACCACAAATCTCGACATAGAATATGAGTTGATCAAAGGCACAGTGTCATAACAACAGCATGACCTTTAGGGTGATCCTTAAATTGGGCTACAAACTAAACGTTAATATTTTTTTCGGGACACCCTCAATTTTTTTATATCAATCAAAAAGTTAACCTGCCCAAATTTTATTAGTATTGTTCAGTGCTTAGAGGTCACTCATTGGGTGACATTCACGTCCATGAGAGCTTATACACAATTATATGATACAACACACATGAACCAAAAAATGCGTATTGGTTATAATGGGCAGCTATGTTAGTGAACTTGAATCCTTGAGTGACCTCTAAATGTAATTTTATTGCATGGAAATTGTTTTAAGGGTGTAATGAAATGAGAGTATCTTAGTGGAAACAAACACTTTCACAATAATAAGGACCACCTTAAAACACCACAATATAAAAGCAATGCTGTTTGCATAGAATAAAAAAGCTGTATCAACAAAATAAATAAATAATCTGTTGGCATCGACTTAAAAGACCAACAGTAACTAAGAGTATAAGGAATATTGTTGTAGCTATATTTAGAAGTTTACCTGATCCCAATAAACCGTTACATGACTCCACAATTAACTCAATGTTATATGACATTTAAGCATATATATATATATATATATATATATATATACATAGAGAGAGATATGAGATATATATATATATATACATAGAGAGAGATATGAGATATATATATATATATATTTAGAGATATATGATATATATATATGATATATATATAGAGAGAGATATATATATATACATATATATATATATATATATATATATAGATATAGATATATATATGATATATATATATATATATATATATATATATATATATATAGAGAGAGAGAGAGAGAGATATATGAGGCAAACAAGGAAAACATTTCCCATCTGTAAACAAATCCAGTATTTACACATATTGACAATAGTTTCATGATGACTATAGTTGACTGAAAACTTAATAGAATCACTTCCGGCCAGACCAATTTGAATCGATTAAGTGGCTGAATCACTTAAAATTTTGATACAGCTGGAATAAGGAATGATTCCGTTCCAGCCAATATATTTGATTTGACTAAACGACCGATTCCGCTACGCGATTCTGTTATGTGGATTTTATTGTTAGTACAAAGTTTTTGTTAATTGGTCCCGCACTGTTAAACTTCCACAGCGCAAAAAGTTATAAATGTTACAACATTTAAAATGTGTGCAGCCAACATTCAACAAATTCAAAGCAAAACATACACACCAATATGCATTGATGGCATCACCATGCAAATTAGAACTGAACATTAAATTCAGTATCAACTTAGGGGTAGACCAGTTCTCGAAGTCCAAAAACCGTATAGTGTTTAGTATTTGTTCAGACCCCTCACCCACCCCCCAATATGTGGTGTGGGATTATGCAGATATTGCCAATCAAAAAGCACAGCCAACAGCCGCCAGCCTCCTGTCCATATGCAACCATGAATATAAACCATAACAAGAGGTTTAAATATTTATTTGTCAATTTATTAAATTAAAAATATTATATTAAAACAAAAAAACACAAGAAATGCAAAGAAATGCTGAAATGCCAATTCTACTGTATTCGCCTTTTAAAGAAACGGTTTTAAAACAATTTGTATACCCGAGTGTCAATGTGAATTAATATCCATTTTACTCTTTAGGTGGCGCCACTGCTGTCGAGATTCGCTTGTCCCATAAAACACGAGATGACTAAATCACCACCCACCAATACGTAACGTTTTTGGACCTTGACAATTGATGCGATTACCCCTGACAGAGTGTCCGTCTATAGAACGTATACACACAACATACGTTACATAATTTTTTAATTATATAGAATTATGCTTTGAAACTTTTTAAAAAACATATAAGTATAGACAAGCATAAGCATCTAACCTTGAATAACGTAAATAAGTCAACTGCTACTGTTGAGAAGGAACTGGTGCGCCACCTTGTGAGCACAGCAAGAATTAAGGTAGCCATATAAAGCATCTACACAATTCCACAGCAATCTAAATGTGATATTAAACAGTGGAATATGGCAAAAATTGGATTACTATCAACAGTGTGCAAATTTTGTGATGATATTTTTTGTAGAACTACAGAAATAAATAAACATGAATAATTAACACCGCCTGCTAATGTGACAGGTAGTTAATTTTCATTCAAACATAATGTGCATTACAGTGGGCAAAACAGTCAAACGTGACCAAAGAAGTATCTTTTTAACTGCCATTTAAAACCCAGTCTTCCATTCATTTGTCCCACCACAAATCAGGTTCATTGATGCTCAAATCTTTAGTGTGTGAATAGTTTAAAATCATCAGAGGAACTGACTGATCGTTATATCGGGTAACTTGCGAAAGTGTGAACAACCGTATGTTATAGTGTATCGAGCCACACCTCTTCTGCCCTTTTTGCAGAATTTTTACTGGAAATATAATGATCATGCGAATCATCTTCAGAAAAATCCAATCCTTGTCATATCTTCTCCAAAGAAGAGTTCCACTTCCTGCCTACATGACAGCGCACATTTTTGACGTTGTCTTCTTCTTCTTCCGGTAAGGGAGCGGTTCATATTGGTGCTCCCTTTCTATTCCATACGAGTCCAGACGTAGTTCCCTTATCTCCGGGTCATTAGGATCATAAGGCAACCTATGGAATATAACAAGTTCTGGCATCAAAATTAATTTTGTTTTATGTCAACCGGTAGAAAATAAAAGTTAGTTCCATTATAATATAGAGTAATAATTTAGAGTGGTCGTTATTGTTGACTTAAAAATAAAAAAAATTGCTGAATTATTAGTGAATAAACTCTCACCTTTATTCAACAATTATTGTAGTTTAATGTACTAGTAAGTTTTACTGTTGAATGTCATGTTAAGTAATCTTACTAAGCTTTAAGAAATTTTTCTTGCATGAAACAATAAAATACTTTGTCTTATTCACAGCTGTGCATCTGGCACATAGGCAACCATGACCAGATGACACTGACTGTTATTTCGCCTGCAAGAAAGCCCAGACAGATTCGATTATCTAGTTCTGATTTTGTTTCCAGAGTTGAAACAAATATTGGAACTATGGCTTTTGCTGTTGCTGCGCCAATTCTTTGGAATTCACCCCACTTAAGTGTCAGTTGGAAACACAACACAATGTTGCCTAATAAGCAGTCACTTGAAAAAAATTGGGCCACGGAAAAATGTCAAGGAATCTGTTCCTATAAGTGTACAAAAATTTTTTTTCTAGACAGCAAGAAAACTGTTTAACAGTAATGATGTCATTTGGTGACTAGTGTAGAACAATTGAAAAGTGGTCCGAACTGTTTAACACTAGACGGCAACACTTTTCAGTTGTTCCACACTAGTCAAATTACAGTAATGATTAAAAAAGGGGGTGTACGCTAATTAGGGCATGTACGCTTAATAGGTCGAATATGGTTTTTTGTTTACCATGTTTTCCCTCCCTTTCTCCCAAGCGTATCTACCCTTCTGTTGACAACTTTAACATTGTATAAAAATTTCGAGTTTGTCTAACTCTTTCATTTTCCGGCATCTGTAAGCTCAGGCTTAGGAGGGTTTAGGTATGACATAACTTTTTATATTATTATTACATGTAAAAAGGAAGAAATAAAGGAGAAAGATACATAATCGGTGGGTTTGTCCAAGAAGAAACAACGCACCCAGCAGACCTGCTTGGCGATGACGGACCAGAGTTTCTCTGAGGCACTGGTGGCGCCATCTCATATGATGTTGATGGCATTTCATTGTCCTCAGAAAAGGATGCTTTGTTTCGGTTCACTGAGCGAATTGTCACGTAGCTTGGGTCATCGTCATCCTTACCTATGAGGCAAAGTGTTCAATTTATACTGCATATCCTTCCAACACTCGTTGCTTGGAACACATCACACTTTGCCCCTGGCAGACTTGGGGCTGGTTTCATGAAGCATTCATACCATACGAAGAAACTTACATAAACGTAGATTGTGTAACTTGGAACTATCATTGAAACCATGCAGTGTGCATAACCATGAACTGCTGAAGGTTCATATGGTATGAACACTTCGTGAAACCAGCAGCTATTCACGCAAACACCATTTCAACTTCTATTGAAGCATTCAGCCATGCTGCAATTGCTGTACGAAAGCTGTTTGGTCTTATAATTCCATCATTCGATTCCCATCACTGTCCATAGCCAGGTACTCTTTATATTGCTGAGTGAACTGAGGCAAATTGGGGTGAACAAAATGTTCACCCCAAAGAAATGAGAAACGAGAAACTTTTGTTTTGGTGAGCTGCTGAGCTTGGGTTTCCCAAGGATTTTAGTGCAATAGAAGATTTTGTAAATTGTATTGTATATATGAGTGATTTTACGTAATTTTTGTACTTTGTCAGAGAAACGTTTACTCACTTGTACGTGGAATATCACCAGCTGATTCAGAAGCCAAGTTTGCAGGACAGGCTCTGAAATAATTTCCAGCCATCTTACCATCAGCATGCGGGTCTGATGAAATTGGTTTCTCGTATGTTGCCACCAGCATGTCCCTGGAAGGTGGAGTTACGTGCTTGGGAACAGGAGGTGGACTAGGCAGATATCTGGAAAGGGGGTACGTAAAGAAACGGGGGTGAAACAGAAACTGAGAACAAAAACAAATCAAACAAAGCAACAAAACTGCAGGAAACAGTGAAGCCAAATGAACTGAATGTTAAAAAATTCAATGGAGAGTGAGGGAGGCTATGGGCTTGGTATAAAATTAAATTTTTTGAACAGGCAGAAATACAATGTGAGAAAAGAGTGTACGCACAACAGTTATCATGAAATTGTTTTAGTTTGTTATGCGTGTCGTTGCCATGGCATTGCCCTACCAAAACTCGATTGGGCAGTGCAAAGCATCATAACCTCTAGCAGTGGTTGCCTTTTTGTCTGGTGCAATGCCGGGCAACTCGGCTGGTGTCCTATACATGCACCATGTCATAACATTGCTAGTTCGATATATTTTTCAAACTGGTAAATTAGCAACATTTTAAAGTACTAATTCCGGGAGGGGGTATGATAGTTAGCATGCTTACGAATAGGTAGATGTTAACAATTATGAACGGCCCCTTACCTTGAGCTGTCCCCCAGTGGTCCAGGTTGGGCAACGGGCTCCTTCGGGTTTGTGGAGTTCTCCCTGCCGTCATCCTCACCAGATTCATAGTCCTGCGAATCTGTTGCATCCTCATCTGCCATTCCCAACTGCTCCGCATACCTTGCAAGAGAGTCCATTGAACTCTCACTTTCAGATGAATCTGAACTTTGTGACCTTTCTTTAGCCCCTGACCTCTTGGGGTCAAATTGATTATCATGACTGGTTTCTTCATCAGAGCTACTAGCGTGATGATGTCGTCTGCCTCGCTCTGATGGGTGGTTTCCATGGCGACGGAGTTGTCTGTCGTCGACCATGCTCGGAGAGTTGTGGCGGCCATGATGTCTCTCCTCTGAAGAAGTATGGAAATGGTGGAAACAAGATTCTAAGAGGAAGTTTAAGTATGGATTGAGAAGAAGATAAATTCAGTGCTTGTTTTCTTAATAACTAAGTATTAATTTTTAGCGTAATCATGGTATTAGTAAATGAAACAAATTGACAAATGGTATGAATACATGTGCTGCGATGAAGAGGAGAGAGAAGCAAGAGGGAGAGGGAGAGGAGTGGGATGGTAGAGGAATAGGGAGAGGAAGAGGTAGGGGAGAAGGAGAGGGAGAGGGAGGTGGGGGTGGAGAGAGAGGAGAGGGGAGAAAACAAGGGAGAGGAAGAGGGAGAGGGAAGGGAGAGGAAGAGGGAGGGGAGAGGGAGTAAAGCAGGTAACGCAGGTAATTATGTTGAAGAGTAATAAAACACACATAATGAACAGATCTTTGAGCCATGAAGAACAAGATTTTACCAAATGCAAAGAAATCAGAAGATATGTCAATGAAATTATTATTTATCCACAATGAAAGTTGTTATTCAGCCCAGAAAATTCAAAGGAAGATGTGGGAAAAATCTTTTTAAAGACAGAGGTAGTCAGAAGACTGGATTTGTTAAAATGCTAAGAAGCCTGAAATGCGACAGTGCCCTGCCAGGAACACGATAATTAAATGGTCTGTATATAAGAATAGTCCCAACCTGAGTAAGATCTCTGGTTTGTGCTCCGATTGCGTACGTGTTTCCTTTCTGACTCAGCTCGCTCCCTTGTAGAAACATATTTGTGCTGATAGCCTACCGCAGTGTCTGACCGGTGTCCATCATATCTTGTCCTGGAAATAAAAAATTAACAAATGACATGGGTTTTTTTTAAGTTGGGTAACTAACTTTTAATGATATTAATATTATTATATTCTAATAAAATATAACTCGAGAAAATTAAAGCTGCTTAAAGACCAACAAAATTGTCTTCAAAATAATGTCCTCTTAGAAGTCACATTCAACAAGATGTCATCTTTCATGGGGTTTTCTTCACGGTTAAGAAAATGTCAGGCAGAAATTAAAACATCATCTCCATAACTTAATTCTCTGTCATACTTCTGTTAGTTCCCTTTTATTTTCAACCTTAATTCCCACTTTCAAGAGTGCATCACCTCTCATGAAGTGTCCATTCTAAGTGGTACACATTTTCCTGATAACAATCGTCAATGTTTTATCTTCTCTCAATATCTCCTCTCATTGTTTTAAATACTTCCAAGTTGGGTCGAGGGGGTCAACCAACCCCCCCGTAACCCCAGTTATTGACACATACCATGTCACATTTCAAAAAATAAACTCACACACTCACACCTGTTAAAGATCAATCAATTTGATTTTTTTCACTCGTCTTGAGTCATTTTGCAAAGAAATAACATATCTAGTATCAACTACAACATGCTAGCCCATTAGCGACAATTCTAAGCATCAAAGAACTGGATTCGCAATGGGTAAGATCAACTGAGGAAGGAGTTTTAATGAAATAATGTATAAAAATGGAACTTAAACTAGTTTTATCAGTTAACAAGTGCCTTTCTGTAAAATGACAAAGTTTGTGTCGTTATTACCTGTGGTGACTGCGCTTCCTGGGCAGGTCGTTTTCTCTAAATGTTTGGGGCCCCGTGCGACTTGACCAGCGGGAGGCTGGACGGTAGTCTACTTCATCGTACACCTCATCCACGACCTTTTGACCTCGTCTGTGTGCAGTGATGACACAAGATGGTAAACTTGCCACTAAAGATGAGTCCCGCGCTAGATAGTGTTGTTCTGGTGATGACACTAAGGCTTTGTTGTTGTAAATCACACAATGTCGTAAAATATAACTTACACTCAAGAAAGATAGTAGAATTAGAGGACAATAAATGAATGGAACAAATTTTCTACAGACTGTGTAACTGCTGGCAGCATGAATATGCTTAAAAATAAGGTTGACACATATCACAGGAGGGTGGATGAAAAAACCTTGGACTCTCGATAAGCCAATGGCTTCCTTGTCCACTTGCCATCTGAGCCTTTGCCTTGGATGGCAATCTTATTAAATCTTGTTAAACATGAATACAGGTATCTATTTGCACATATACAGTGGACTCTGGTTAATACAATTACTTGGGCCCACAGTTGAATCACTTATGGGGTGCAAAGCACACAACTACAATCTCCTATTGCTCTAAGTTATGTAAACACCCACATACGTAATATCCCCACTCCAGGGAATTTTTAATGTGAACGAACCCCCGAGCATGCCGGCAAAATTTCAGCATGCATGCATGGAAAACTGATGGAGATATGAAGATACAGACATACAGAGTCACAAACTCCTTTACAGTATAGATATATAAATATATATTTGTATGAACTTTTATGTATATACAAAGAAGGCCAGGTTGTTGTAAATAAAAGTTCTTTGAGGCGCTAGTTTCTAGCTTACGCTAATCACTGCGCGTACAAACAAAAAGTACATAAAACTATATAAATAAATTAATTCATTAAAATGTTATCACAGAATAGTATCCATGACAATGGTTATAGTTCATAAAAAAACAGTATTTCACACATTTGCCATATTGGAAGAGAAGATGAATCTTTAGTTTGTGCTTAAATAATGTCAATGAAGGTGCATTGTGGAGGGCAGGTGGTTGTGTGTTCCAATGTGCAGGGCAGGATGTTCCAAAACTGTGTCTGCCAATGGATTGTAGGATACATGACACGCCCTAGTAATTATGTCCAATACAAGATAACAAAATACACTTATGTCTTGGTGTTCTATGAATGTTTGCCACACTCCAGAGTCCACAACATGTTGTTGCTCTCCTCTGTATCCCTGTAGTCCAGGGAGAGGCTGGCACTGATGCTAATCATCGATTTTGTTTTCCCTTCTTCTTCGTCACTGATCCTGTTTCACTGCGAAGTCCACCACCCGTCTCCACTCTCCCATCTCCCCCTCATTCTCCACTCCCCTCCCAATCCCACCAAATCTCTCTTCACAGTCCTCCCATCTCAGTCTCAGTCAACTGTTCCCTTTCCATTCTTATGTCAGCTCCTCACCAACTCCTCGTGATACTCTCTCTCAAACCCAGCTCCTCCATTCTTCGCTTGTCGATTCTTTTCACACCCATAAATCTTATCACCCAGTTATTCTCTCAAACTTGCAGTTTCTCTTGTTGTTTTTCTGTCGTCACCATGGTCTCTAGGCCATATAGGTAGGTAGTGTTATGCATGCGCTAAGCACATTCCCTTTCAGCTTCTGAGATATATGTCTTGGAAGGCGGATAAAGGAAAAATTTGCCTCCGATTTTTCTCTTGCTTTAATGTACGTTATAATAAAAATTGTGAATTTCAAGTAATTTTCCATTTATTGTGACAATCTGGTGAAAGCTGTATTAATGAAAACCTATTAATCTTTTCATTATGCATGAAAAGTTACCAAAATCAAAAGCCCCTGATGCATATGATTCATGGCAAGGTGTATCTTAAAAGACAAATTGTCTTTAATTTTAAGAAAGAAAACACACAGAAAATAATCATGTTTAATAATGCAGCAGTGTTGTGTATTTTGTCTATGCTATAAAGCAGTTTTTGACTCTGTCTGTCTCTCTGTCTGTCTCTCTGCCTGCCTGCCTGCCTGCCTGCCTGCCTGTTCCTTCATATCTCTGTTAGTTTTGCATGTATGAGGCTAAAAATGTGTAGGCATACCCAGGGGACCATGGTGATGATTTGCACATAAAAAAATAGAATATTCCCCCGGGGGTTGGGATATTACGAAGTTTGAGGTAGATTACGTAATTCAGAACAATAGCTATGTACAATTGTTAGTAATGCTACCACTATTATGTCATTAACGTAAACCGCCTCATCAAACTGGCAGTTGTACATGATTTTTGGGGTGTGAAGTTATTGAAGTTAAGTCATTGCCCGTGCAACACAGGGCAACTCAGCTAGTATGCTATAAAGTAAGACATGGCTCATAATATACAAAGAAGTTTTCTGTCCCACCTTCTGTTGTGTCGGCGTCGATGTATAACGGAGTAGTCGGAGTCGCTGACGTATTCCCCAATGCCCAGTGCGACTCCTTCAAACTGTCGTTCCACCTTCCGTCCTAACCGCCACTCTCTGTACAACATCGCAGGAATGAACAGCAATTTAGACATGTCTCATGATACAGATTTCCCATGTGCCATACAGATTTTGGGAGGTACACTGCTGTTTGTATATGGGTTTGTTACAAATGGGAAAAGTCGTAATATGTACCGTATTCAACCTAATCAGCATGAAGTATTCTTGAAAAAAAATTGGGCCATGGAAAAATGTCAAAGAATCTGTTTTTATAAGCGTACACCAAAATTTTATTTCTCTAGGTAATAAGGTAACTGCTTAACACTAGTGGTGTCATTTGGTGACTAGTGTAGAACAACTGAAAAGTGTTAACACTCGATGGCGAATGGTGAATATGTACAAATCCACGTCCATTCAATACTACTATATGCCTCAACACCAGATGGCGACACTTTTCAAATGCTCCACACCACCTGCTGATTAAAAGGGTGTACACTAATTAGGGCATGTACGTTTAATATGGTACATATTTTCCTGTATTCATCACACGTGAATGACAAACTTATAGCGGCAGAAGCACACATACTTGTAATGCTAGGCAGATTTCCAGCATAACCAAGTGGATTTTATTTGATGTAGGTATATTTTGAAGCCTGACAGACTCAGACATTATTTATTCAACCTATTATATCATATTTGAAAATAAAATAAAAAGTCCATGATAAGGCCGGGGAGGCTCCCATTAACACGTTACATGCCTATCTATCATGGGACCAACCCTATTAATGTAAAATAAACTAAATAAATTTTCAAATGAATGCTTAAGTATGTACATTACAGATTAAGAAACTTGGACAGGATTGGAACAATATAGGCTGATTAACCAATGAAAAATGTTACACAAATTTGTACATAATATATAGTTATATAATTATAAGTTACAAAACACGTGCAACTAATAAAACAGAAACAACTCGTAGAAATATGTAGGATCAAACCAAGAACAGATCTTGAATATTGATGTTACTATACTGAATACATTTAAGAAACTATTCTTCAAAATTAAACGGAAAACAAACATGCATATTACACAAACTATAAACACCCGTCTCACTTGCAAAAATGGAAAAGCATGAATATTAAAACACTAAACATCAATAAAAAACAAAAGACATTTACTGCTGCATATTATAACAAAATATTAAACTTAAAGGAAAAAAGTCTGATTGATGTTACAATAGAACCATGTGTAGCATAAACTACATCTTTTCAAACATTTTGACCGCCCTAATGTCTTTTAACCTGATAAGCCCTGAATTTCTGGGGGAGTTGATTTTGTTTCAACCCATGGGATTATGAAATGCACTGTAACATGTAAAGTCTTCATCAAAACCCTTACAATATATACATATTCTGAATCACAGAATATTTATCTTACTAATGGTAATAACACTATCAATGTTATGATTAACTGTGGCTAATTAGCATATAATTAGCATATGTAAACAATCGCAAAGTGAAAAATTAAATACGAAATCTAGTTTTATTTCGTCACTCATGGACACAATAAAGCACAAAATGAGGCAAGTTTGGTACTGCAAGGTAGGCGTACATGTCCTCTATGACCAGCAACAGAAATTATAATAATATCTGCATTTACCTGTGAAATATTACAATTAGCATGCAAGTACTATGATTTTGGTTGATCGCATATATACATATAAAGCACACAAAACTGTTCACAAAATGCATAATAATGAAAGTTTCGTAGGTACATGTAATCTACTGACATATATATCAGAGCACACCACGTATTGTAGTATAATAACTTATGGAAAAGAAAAATTCAAGGAATATAAATGCAGTAATTCTGCAAATGTTACGTCAAAAGACTATGAATACAGTAACAACACATCATTGACACGTCGATGTCGTTGTCTTGTCCGCTACTAATGTCATTTACATCCGAATTATCAGATGTAAAACCCAAAAGATGCATTGCCCGCTCATAGTCATCATAACCATGAATCGTAAAATGTTGACGAGATATCGGTCACTTTCAAAAAATTTGCAAAAATACTAATAATTGACGGATCGATTCAAGAAACAGCTCAAAACGTCCGCACATGTGTTGTTTTCATCCGGGCACCAACAGCATAACCAAAGCGAATGAACGTGGCGCCACATGGCGATCAATATGAACACTACATCCTAACACCGAAATTTCGGTGTTCAGGGTGCATCAGGTTAATGAATAATAATTTTGACCATTATCTGCCTACAAATACTGACCTTACTGACATTCAGTACAATTGGGGACAACTGTCAACAATTTCCAGCGCTTGTGGACAACACTTCATAGAACCAGGTATTCACGGGACGGGCGTACCATTAACACCCACAAAATTATGTTCCCATCTGCATTTAATATAAACATGATATTTGCCCCAAATTTTCAAATTAAATAGTTAAAAGTCAAATTATATTTTAATGCAGTTCATTGAAACATATTTGGGCAATCAATATGCTAGAATAGATATAATAAACTAAATAATATAACTGTATGAAAAAATTATCAGAATTTCTATCTTTAAATTGAGATATATTTGATTGATTAATTTGTGTAGGATGGAATTCCACCAAAACTACTAATAGAAACCATAGAACAAATAAGTCTATAACTTGTAAGAGTGTTTAACTTGTTACTAAAAGAGGGAGTGGTTCCTTTTGAATGGAAAGAAGCAAACATACCATTATTGAAAAAGGGTTCGAGAAATAAGTCAAAGAATTACAGACTAGTGAGTTTAACATCAGTGATTTGTAAATTATTAGAAAGGTTAATTAAAGACCACTTCTTTGTTAGGCATAAATTATTAAACCCATCTCAACATGGATTCTTAAAAGTGAGGTCATGGTAAATAAATATGTTATATTTTTAGGAAGAAATCACTAAGTTGTTAGATGAGCGATCACCAGTAGATATTATCTACATAGATTTTCAGAAAGCTTTTGACAAAGTGCCACATCAAAGATGACTACTTAGATTAAAAGACCATGGCATCGGGGATGGCATAATTGACTGGATAGAAAATGGCTGACTGACAGAAGACAACATGCTGTAGTAGGTGGGGAGGTTTCAAACTGGAAATCGGTTTTGAGTGGGGTACTACTAGGATCAGTATTAGGACCTTTATTATTCTTAATAGATATCAATGACTTGGACGATAATATAACAAGCAACGCACTGAAATTTGGGAATGACACAAGTGATAGAAAGGTTAGCAATGATGGTGATAAACAACATTTACAAAACGATCTAGACAAATTAGTTAAATGGTCTGAAAAATTGCAGAAGTTATTCAATTAGGGAAAATGTAAATGCCTACATACAGGACACAGGAACTTGGATGTAAACTATAAAATGGGAGATACTGTTCTAGGTACTACCGTAAAAGAAAAGGACTTAGGAGTAACAATAAGGGCTGATATGAAAGTTTCAGAGCAGTATGGTATTGCAGCTTCAAAGGGTAACCAAATTCTTGGGTAGATTAGGAGAAATATAACATAAAACTAAAAAAGATAGTTATACCTCTGTATAAAGCAATAGTTAGGCCTTATTTTGAATACTGTATACAAGCTTGGAGACCATATCGTAAGAATTAAAGATATAGATACACTTGAACGAATACAGATGAGAGCAACTAAGATGATTCCAGAACTGAGAAACCCTAGTTATGAAAAAAGTCTAAAAGAATATTGTTTGGCAACCCTGGAGACAAAGAGGTTAAGAGGACGTCAAATCGAATTTTTAAATATTGAATGGATGTGAAAATATTGATAGAAATATATTTTTCACTCAAGAAAGATAGTAGAACAAGAGGACGTAAGGTAAAATTAATATGTTGTTTTCTCTCAAGAAAGATAGCAGAACTACAGGACATGAGGTAAAGTTAGCAAAGGATCAGTGTAGATTGGATATCAGGAAATACTCGTTCTCACAGAAGATAATAAATGAATGGAAGAAATTACCCATAGATTGTGTAACTGCTAGCAGATTGAGTATGCTTAAAAACAAGGTTGAACATCTCAGGAGGGCGGGTTACAAATAGATGAAAAATGCTGAACTCTCGATAAGCCAATGGCTTCCTTGTCCACTTGCCATCTGGGCCTTTGCCTTGGATGGCAATCTTGTTAATTCTTGTTAAATCTTAATCAGTTTATGTGTAGGTGACCAACCAGAGAGCACCAGAGGGAGTAATGCAGGTAATTTCAATAGTTACCTCAGCTCTTCCATTTGACGTTGCTCCTCCCTAGTAGGGGGTCTTGGCTCATCATTTACAAGAATCTGTGCTGGAGCCTGTACCTACAAACAAGGTCCATTGGAATTTTTTTTTAATATACACATGATTTATTTTCATATTAATAAAATAAAGAAGGGACAATGTACAAAAAAATTGCTTCATTATGATTAAAAAATTGTTTAATAAATCATATAATCTGTAACATAATTTTGGGTTGTATCCAAAATAGTATCACACATCTTAATTTTTTGTCAATGTTTCCATGTCCTATGTGTACATTATCTTCTGATTGGACTGTAAGAATAGATTAACTTGCTGGTGCTGAAATATTTTTCTTAAGTATATAATAGTACCAAACCAAATTAAAAAAATAAAAACAAATTATATTTAAAAATAACTATTCATTTATGTTACATGTATTTGAAATGGGGTAATTAGCGTGGATTAATTGAAATAGGAATAATTTTTAATTAGCCATCGCATTTTTTGGGTACAGATTCAGGTGTTTGTGAAAAAGAATAATTCTACCATTGGTTTGTTGTCTACGTAAATTGTTTCTTGCATCATCAGGTACTTTCGGACATCCGTCAACTTCACAGCTATCCGGTTGTATGCAACGGAATTGCTCTCCGGTGCTGCCTTCAAGGTATCTAATGCCATTGTGAAGTATTTCTCTGCACGCTCCAGGTGGTTCTCGTGAAACGCAACGACACCGGCTCCTTCCATTGATTGCCACTGGTCGTGTTTCGATTCTGCAAACATTACAACAGTTGCACATAGAAACAAACTGACATTTACAATGCACCATGTATCCCAGGAAAGACCTGCTCAAATAGAAGTTATAATAAGTTTAAAATAAGTGTATAATCAGTTTAGAATAACTTTAGAATAAGTGTAGAATAAGTTTAGAATCAGTCTAGAATCAGTTTAGAATAAGCTTATAATAAGCTTAGAATAAGCTTAGAATCTGTTTAGAATAAGTTTAGAATACGTTTAGAAGACATTAAGAATAAATTTAGAATAAGTGTAGAATAAGCTTAGAATAAGTTCAGAATAACTTTAAAATAAATTTACAATAACCTTAGTATAACTTCAAAATAACTTTAGAATATGATAACATTAGTTGAAAATACAGTATTCGACATATTAAGCATACATGCCCTAATTAGCATACACCTCCTTTTTTAATCAACAGGATCCATAATTATTGTAATTTGACTATTGTGGAACAACTAAAAAGTGTCGCCATCTAGTGTTAAGGCATACAGTAGTACTGGACGGATGTGGATCTGTACATACTCAGTTTTATTTTGGTGTGGAGAGTTGTGGATTTCGAGTTAAGGGATAAATATAAAAAATCCAATAATAAAAAAAATTTGGATGTGGGTGGATGGGTCAAGTGTCTACTTGGATTATCAAAACAAACTGGGAAAGGTGTAATTTTTTCCAGGTTGAAATTTTGCAGTTTTCTGGATCGGGGTGTAAATCCAACCCATTTTCTTCCTTGATGATTTGTACCAGGTTCTTAGACAAACCTGCGTCCTTTGCCGCTTGCAAGGCATGTAGGTAGAACTCTCCGGCCTTGTCGTAGTCACCAAGCTGGCTGTGGGCATACGCCAGGTTCAGGAAACACTTCCCCTGAGACTTGCGGTTGCATTGCGTAGCTGTTGGAAGAGAAGAAACGATCTTAAAAAAAAAATTTTTAACAGTAGACTATGTAGTGTACTCCAATACATTGCACAGGTAAATTGGAATAAAACAGAAATAAACGGAAATATTATTGACTTGCCGTTGCAACTCCTTGTGAGATTTAGGTAACTTTGTTGCGATTATCGTATCTATCTACACAATTTGTCATTTAAGAATACAAAATTAACTAAATTTCATAGCTGCTACACAGCGATTCACAGTGGACAAAGTAAAACTCAATTGTTTGGCGCATATTCACTTCCACGTCACTCAGAGTTCATTTTCCCGGAAATTCACTAAAAACTCCATTCAGTTCATTGATGTCCAAATATTTAGTGTGTGAATGGTTTATGTAACATCCACAGTTGATTTTTTTTAAATGCCTAGTTTTGCTAAAATCATTGGAAGAATTAACTTTAAAATCTGGCAAGGTTAAAAATAGTAGATATCAAAAATGGTAAACACTTTGTGGGTCAATGCCAATCATTGTCGAACACATGACAAAGTTCTGAAATTTCACCAAGGGTGAAATTCATGAGTTTTCAGCATTTTCAATTTCACTTCCATTACTGTTTGACCAAGCATTAAGTAATTTAATAGTTTGTCTGATGATTTCACAAAAAAATACATACAAAACAAGCTAGCATGTCGTAGTGGATACTAGGTAGGTTTGAATTTTCTCAAAATTTATTTGAAATGAGACAAGCAAAAAATCTAACTGAGGAGAGACATTTAAGATAACATATGCCAAGAATTCCTAATATGATCAGAGGTGTATCTTGCTAAAACTGACATCTTTTGTAAGATGAAAAACAGACCTACCATGAACTTTTGCGGCCTGTTCGTGGAACTGAAGCGCTTGCTGATATTTCCTGAGTGTATTGTAGGTGGCTCCAAGATTCTGTAGAATGACGGCTTGCATGTTGCTGCTGCCACCTGGTGACACCCGACAGAGAGGGAGGGCCATCTCAAAACATGTTACCGCTTTATCGAACTCACTGCATTGTGAGTAGATAAGACCCAGTTCGTTGTAGATGTGACCTGTGGGACATATTGTCAAGGTGGATTACTTAAACATACAAATATATTCATACACACATGCACGCACACACACAAACACGCATACTCGATCACATTGGCCAAGGCTATTATATGTGTTAAATTAACATAATTGTATTAAAGCAAATATGCAGAACTTTATATATAGTGATTTTGTACAGGTGGTCTGGCAATGAACCCAGCAGGGTTTCCTTGGAGTCATCTGAGTTCCATAGATATCACTATGATAATATAGTATGATTCTTAATTCACCTAGACATCCATTGTACCATTGCAACTGAACAAACTTTATTATTATATTACAATTATTATTAAAGAGACTTCCTCACCCAATGTCTCCTTCTCCTTCATGCTCTGACAGTTGACCATGCATGTGTCTGCCACCTCTTTCGCACCCTGTTCTCTCCCTCCTTCGAACAGTTGGGTGGCTTGCTTGCACAGTTGCACCACATACTTGTCAAACTCTCCTATCTGCTCATACAACACTGCTGCCACTTGGTGGTTTCTTGCAGCCTGTGGCACATTTTTCAGTTTTGTGTAGACATCCCCGATCTTCGCGGCGAGGTCGGCTGTTGCCAGTGTTTTATCTGGCTGTGTCTGGTACTGTTCTAGCGCAAGTTCTAAGTGATCTACTGCCAGCTTGTCTTTGCCCAACAACTCGTAGGTGAGGCCATAGTTATAATAGAGGTCAGCCTTCAGTGTGATGTCCTCGATCCCACCACATCTCTGCCAGGCGTTATTGAGCATCTCCAATGCTTTATCCGGTTGCCGATTTGCGATGTACACTGCGCCCAGGTTAAAGGCACTGTTGCATTCACAGCTCGCATTATTGAGCTGTGTCGCTTGTCGGTACGCATCTTCGAATATCTCCACGGCTTGATGGAGTTTCCCTTGTTGGAACAGCTGCGTTCCCTGGATGGTGAGAGCTTCCACATTGGCTGTAGTCTTGGTCTTCATGGCCATCTATGAAGCCGCACTTGTCAGGCTCATTTTACCACGAGTTCAGTGTTGTCTGTACTCTAAAATCAAACAATGCGATGCACGGCAAAACTATGACAACTGGTGTAAATTTATATTAATAATAATTGTAGCTACAAAATGTTCTACAACATAATCGTTATCGGTTCATGTTTATGGTGTTCATGGTTTGTTCAATCATATGCGATAAATTACAGTCAATTATCTAAGACCTCACAAAGGGGAGGCCAGTGGGGTCCAAGGGGGGGTAACCAGGGCTAGTCATGTAGCGACGCAACAGAAAAATATGGTAAACAATTTTTAACCCATGCCCCCCAAATACGCCACTGATAAATTGACATTTGATAATCATCATTAATTAGATCACCAAAACCTGCTATGGCATTATTATACATGACAAGAGGTGAATAGTAAATGAGATATAATTATGTAAAATTTTTAAAAGACCTATTATGATTGAACGAACTTACAATCCAAAGCAACAGCTAAGTAGTTAGTGGACAATGAAATCATTGACTTATTGAGGGTCTAAAAATATTTCATCTATCTTCATTATAAACAAACCTAACTGTTTATTTGCAATTACCATTAACATATATAACACATAACACATTCGAACAGGGGTCAGGCAAGGAAGCATTATCACACCAACCCTTTTCACCGTGTATCTATGGGCCATCATATTTCTTGTTCGAGATCAGCTCCCTCGTGGCATTGAGCTCGAACAACACCTTGACAGAAGGCTCCTGGACCAGAGTCACCTCAAGGCCCAGACAAAGGTGATGAACACAATCATTATCAACCTCCATCATGCAGACCACTTTATGGAGGAGCTCCAGACTAGCCTGGCCCTGGAGTCCATTATTCAGGCTTACCCAGGGTTGAAAAAAATCATGATTTTTTTTTTTTTTTTAAATCAGATTTTTATTTTTTTTATTTTTTTTAAATCTGGTATATAGATATTTATATAGATGTTTAAATTTGTAAACTCTTTCAAACATGTTCTATTCAAATCGATTTGGGTTCTTGTCTTAACAGAGGGTACATGATTTTTGCTTATATAAAGACATTAGACAATGTCCACAAGGCCTCACCCCCTGTAGTTGCATAATCATCATCAACCTCCATCAGGCAGACCACTTTATGGAGGAGCTCCAGACTACCTGGAGTCCTTTACTTAGGCTTACCAAAGCTTGGGAGTTTCCATCAACATCAGGAAGCCCAAGGTCATCCATAAATTCACAACAGACTACAAAACAGGACTTCCTAAAATCAAAGTCTCTAAAGGAACCCTCGAAATCAATGAACACTTCCCATGGACCAATACCTAATGAGTCACCTGTCCCAATAGGCAACCATCAAAGAGGAAATTCAGCACTGAAACTGCTGTGCCAACATCTCCTTTAGGAAGCTGTGTCACTAAGGCTTTGAGAACCGTAACACACATATATATATATATATATATATATACATACATACATACATACATACATATATATATATATATATATATGGGGGGGTTGGGCCTCTATTACTGGAGGCCTGGTGGGACAAAGGACCGCCCCACCTTTGCTACTTCTACTTCTGTCATTTAATAATTGTTTCTCAATGAGCAACTTTGTATTGGCAACTAAGCAATATCTCATTTGGTATACATGTATTGTATTTTATTGTATTGTTCTTGATGAGTCTGTTTGTGCTAGCTGCCAAGCTACTTTTCATTGATTCATATTATTTTCTTTTGGTACAATTATTAAATGACCTTTACCAACAATCACTCTTTGTGTGTTCCTGTAGCAAACGAGCTCAGGATTCTGCCATTAAACATCAGCAGGGTATAAATATATATATATATATATATATATATATATATATATATATATATATATATATATATATATATATATATATATATATATATATATATATATATATAGATATAGGTTCCTTGACATACCCCTGCATCAAAATAATATTTTTTTTTAAATAAAACATGTTTTTCTCTGTTTCCATTGTATTCATTAAAATAATTATCAAAAAGATACAAAACCAATCGATTCTGCTAAACTTGTACTAGTCATTGATGTATTG
The DNA here is from genome assembly GCA_963662155.1 of Lamellibrachia columna. Lineage (NCBI taxonomy): Eukaryota > Metazoa > Annelida > Polychaeta > Sabellida > Siboglinidae > Lamellibrachia > Lamellibrachia columna. The sequence continues at coordinate 24,623,496 of OY759273.1, read as the reverse complement.
TGCATGCATGTATATGCCATAGGCAAAGGAAGTTTTGGTTAGCAGTTGAATACACATTTAACAGCAAGCTAGGGGACCAGCGATATATTGACGCACTCCTCGTACATATTTGTGACCCACCAATGTTGGAATTTGACACACTACTGCATAATTTGTTCTTGGACATGAAACACCCATGATGCATGTTGCCCGGGAGTCGGGGTGCATCATGCAATTGACTGGTGAAAAAAACACTCATATATACATTAGCTCTGGGATTGGAGTTTAATGATATAATTAAGGTATATCGATGTTCAATAAATAATTATTTGGAGGTACATACATTTCAGATTTGTTTGTCCATATAATTATTACGATTTAGTTTTCACATAATTGCCAGACCGAGTGATGGAAAACTAATAAAACATAACTTAGTTAATTCATGATTGTAATTAATTAAGTTGGTTTCAGTTTGTTATTCATGGCTGAAGGACGAACTAAGTACAACGTCAGTAGTCAAGCTTTACCTTTGCTACACTATGAATAAGTATGCAAGTAAGCAATTGCCAATTGAATGCCTATTATCAATGCCATGGCAATGACAGTCGGCATACAATAAAGCTACGTACCGTATATTAGGCTATAATTAATCTCCCCCATTGACACGGGCATTGTTATTGCACTAAATTACGTAATCTTAATGCAGAAACACAAACGCCCCGATATACAGTCGATTTAAATCAAGCACGTATTAGGCAAAATCGATCAAAACAAAATCTGTGCAATATGTCTGTCCTGTGGCAGTGATAAAGGCATAAAATGTGTGTCACCTTCGACGGCTTCGTCGATGAGCGCTGACGCTGTCGGACGATGTACTCACTACTGCATCCGTTAACATATCCTAATTAACAGTGATGTCAATATTGTACCTATGTCTGATTAATATATGAATAACTTGCAATAAATAGCAAACGAGGCACAAGTTGCCAAATCTGGCGCCTGTGCTGTTTATATCGCTCGCTCCGTCGCACGCACACACTGCAAATTTACCTAGTAACGTCGCTAATGAGGTAAACATTTACTTTGTTGATGCCAACGCATCCACTAGGTGGCGCCATTCGCAATTTTTACTTGTTCATTGCCCGCTGCATGGCGCCATAATATAAACAGCGTTCAATCCTTTTAAACAAGATATAAAAAGATTTGCTATCCAAGCCCAGATGGCAAGTGGACAAGGAAGCCATTGGCTTATCGAGAGTCAAACAATGTTCATCTACGTGTAACCCGCCCTCCTGAGTGTAGAGGTTTTGAACTTAATGTCATGGTTGGTCAATGTGGACAAGATGGACAAGGAAGCCATTATGGCTTATCGAGAGTCAAACAATGTTCATCTACGTGTAACCCGCCCTCATGAGATACGTGTCAACCCTGTTTTAAACATATTCACGCTGCTAGCAGTTACACATTCCGTAGACAATTTGTTCCATTCATTTATTGTCCTCTGTGAGAACGAATACTTCCTGATATCCTAATCTACACTGATATTTACAGATTTTACCTCATGTCCTCTAGTTCTACCATCTTTCTTGAGTGAAAGAAACACATTTCTATCAATATTTCATACCTATTCAATATCTTAAAAAGTTCAATCTGATCTCCTTTTGACCTACTTGTCTTTAGGGTTGTTAAACCACATTCTTTCATGCGTTCTTCATAACTAAGGTCTCTTAGTTCTTGAATAATTTTAGTTGCTCTGCTCTGTATGCTTTCAAGCGTATCTATATACTTCTTACGATTAGGGTCTCCACTCTTGTACACAGTATTATAAATGAGGTCTAACTAATGCTTTAAACAGAGGTATAATTAGCTTTTTTCTTGTATGTTATGTTTCTCCTAATTAACCAAACAATTTGATTACCTTTTGAAGTTGTAATATCACACTGTTCTGAAACTTTCATATTGTTATTCCTAAGTCCTTTTCTTTTACGGTACTACCTAGAACCTAATATATCCCATATAATAGTGTATGTCCAGGTTCCCATGTCCTGTATGTAGGCATTTACATTTCCCAAAATTGAATAACATCTGCCATTTTTCAGACCATTTAACTAATTTGTCTAGATTGTTTTATGCATGTTGTTTATCACCATCATTTCTGACCTTTCTAAACACTTTTGTGACATCCGCAAATTTCAGTACGTTGCTTGTTATTTTGTCGTCGAAGTCATTGATACATATATTGAGAATAATAAAGGTCCTAATACTGATCTTTGTGGTACACCACTCAAAACTAATTTCCAGTTTGAAACCTCTCCACCTACTACAACACGCAAGCTTCTGTCAGTCAGCCATTATTCTGCCATCCCCGATACGATGGGCTTTTAATTTAAGTAGTAATCTTTGATGTGACACTTTGTCAATAGCTTTATGATAATCTAAGTAGATAAAATCTACTGGCGATCCCTTGTCTATCCACTTAACATATTTGTTTAGCATGACCTCGTTTTTAGGAATATATGTTAAGATTAATTTAATAATTTATGCCTAACAAAGGAGTCCACCATATGGTCTTTAATTAACCTTTCTACAAATTTCCAAATCACTGACGTTAAACTCACTGATCTGTGATTCTCTGACTTATTTCTCGAACCCTTTTTCCATTCAAAGGGAAAAACTTCCTCTTTTAATAACAAGTTGAACACTCTTGCAACCGGTAAACTGATTTGTTCTACTGTTTCCATTAGTAGTTTGGAGGAATTCCATCCACTAGCAGGTGATTTATTATGCTTCATTGCCTTTACTTTCTTAGCTACCATTTCTGGAGTTACAATAAACTGCCACAAATTGCCAGATTTAGTCTCCTGAAATTTTGCATCAGGAACTTGTAATGAACTAATACCCTTTTTGATAAACACTGAACTGAAGTAACCATTTAGGTCTTCCGCCATTAAAAACCCTTATTATATTTCCAGCACTGTCTTCTAGAGGTCCGACCTTGTCTTGTATGTTTTGTTTACTCCTGATATATGCATAGAAACCTTGCTGTCATTTTTTATGTTACATGTTAATTTCTGCTTATAGCTTCTTTTAGGTTGTCTAATTTCAGTCGTAGCTGCACTAAGTGCATCTCTGTAATTTGCATAGTCTTCATCTTTTCTGGTACGCCTATAAACCCTTCACATAGTTTGCTTGAACAGTATTTTTCTAATAAATTTTTTTCACAAGTGTATCTTTATCGACCGTTTCCCTTGTTTTTTCAAGGGAACAAATTTATCAATGATACTCTCAATTTCATATTTTAGAATGTTCCAACATTCAATTGCGGTCTTATTTCTCAGCATGCTATTTACTTTCTGATTTTACATTGATGCCTAAATGTATTTGATTATGATCACTGTTACCCAGTGGATAATGTATTTTTACATTGTCGGCTAATATTTTGTGATGACAAAACTATACCTAAAACATTCTCTCCCCTGATTGATTCTAGCACGCGCTGAGTAAGAAATATATCCTGAATTAAAAATATAAATTATTGGTCGTCACCCCCTGTACTCTCTAGAGATTTTAATTGTTTGTGTCCATGATATATACATGAAGGATGGGCTTCATTTAAGTGGAAAGAGGGCGGCAGTATTCGCGGACAAACTTTCAGCAGCAGTAGATAGTGACTTGGGTACAATGACAAATATTTTTGGAAGTAAACATTCTTTAAACTAGAAGTGCAGGGGGGTTACCTAGAGGTGTCTCAAGCAGAACAAGAGGCCACTAGCACAGATAAACCAATATCAAATCATCCGAAAAACATCTCTGAAAAAGGTTATAGATGCGTATGTTTAAATGCAAGGAGCATAGTAAATAAGAAAAAACGAATTAAACATTATGGTAGAAGATATTGACCCTCACATAATTGGTATAACTGAATCATGGGCCAACATAGATATAACAGATGCTGAATTAGGACTGACAGGATATGTAATGTTTAGGAAAGATCCAATAGGAAGAAGGGGCGGGGGAGTTATTTTATATGTTAAAGAATCTATTCAGGCTTATGAAATAAAACTAGAAAGGGAAGCAGATTGCGATGAAGCTGTTTGATGCAAAATTGTTTCAGGAAATTCAAAATTAACTATTGGATTAGTCTACCGAAGTCCAAACATAAACGAAGAGGACAACACAAAAATAAAAAACGCTATAAAGGAAGTTAGTAAAGGGGAATGTATCATAATGGGAGATTTTAACCATGGACACATACAATGTAATTCTCTAGAGAGCACAGGGATTGAGGACCAACAATTTCTATTTTTAATCCAGGTTAGCTCTCTTACTCAGCACGTACTAGAACCAACCAGGGGAGAAAATGTATTAGATATAGTTTTGTCATCACAAAAAGAATTAGTGGACAATGTAAAAATATTTGAACCATTGGGTAATAGTGACCATAATCAAATACATTTTGACATCAATGTAAAATCAGAAAGTAAAAATAAGAAAACATACAAGAGAAACTTCCATAAAGGTAACTACAAAGATATGAGAAAATACTTAGCAAAGCTAGATTGGAATAACATGCTGATGAATAAGACCGCAATTGAATGTTGGAATATTCTAAAATATGAAATTGAGAGTATCATCGATAAATGTGTTCCCTTCCAAAAACAAGGAAACCGATGTAGAAAGAAACACTTGTCAAAAGAGGCTATTAGAAAAATAATGGTAAAACAAACTATGTGGAGGGTTTATAGGCGTACCAGAAAGGAAGAAGGCTATACAAAATACAAAGAGGCACTTAATGCAGCTACAACTGAAATCAGACAATCTAAAAGAAGCTATGAGCAAAAACTAGCATGTAACATAAAAAATGACAGCAAGAGTTTTTATGCATATGTCAGGAGTAAACAAAACGTACAAGACAAGGTTGGACCTCTAGAAGACAGTGCTGGAAATATAATATCACAGGGATTTTTAATGGCGGAAGACCTAAATGGTTACTTCAGTTCAGTGTTTACCAAAGAAGATATTAGTTCATTACCAGTTGCTGATGCTAAATTTCAGGGGGCTAAATCTGACTACTTAGGTCCGTTAGTTGTAACTCCAGAATTGGTAGCTAAGAAAATAAAGGCAATGAAGGATAACAAATCACCGGGAGTGGATGGGATTCCTCCAAAATTACAGTATACCACTTGCAAGAGTATTCAACTTGTCATTAAAAGAGGGAGTTGTTCCGTTTGAATGGAAAGAAGCAAACATCATACCATTATTTAAAAAGGGATCGAGAAATAAGTCAGAGAATTACAGACCAGTGAGTTTAACGTCAGTGATTTGTAAATTATTACAAAGGTTAATTAAAGACCATATGGTGGACTTCCTCGTTAAGCATAAATTATTAAATTCATCTCAACATGGATTCCTTAAAGCGAGGTCATGCTTAACAAATATGTTATGTGTTTTGGAAGAAATCACTAAGTGGATAGACGTGGGATCGCCAGTAGATATTATCTACTTAGATTTTCAGAAAGCTTTTGACAAAGTGCCACATCAAAGATTACTACATAAATTAAAAGCCCATGGTATCGAGGATAGCATAACTGACTGGATAGAACAATGGCTGACTGACAGAAGACAACGAGTTGTAGTAGATGGAGAAGTTTCAAATTGGAAATCGGTTTTCAGTGGGGTACCTCAAGTATCAGTATTAGGACCTATATTATTCTTAATTTATATCAATGACTTGGACGACAGTATAACAAGTAACGTACTGAAATTTGCGGATGACACAAAACTGTTTAGAAAGGTTAATACTGATGGTGATAAACACCATTTACAAAACGATCTAGACAGATTAGTGAAATGGTCTGAGAAATGGCAGATGCTGTTCAATTTTGGGAAATGTAAATGCCTACATATAGGACATGGGAACTTGAATGTAAACTATAAAATGGGAGATACTGTTCTGGGTACTACTGTAAAAGAAAAGGACTTAGTAGTTACAATAAGCGCTGATATGAAAGTTTCAGAGCAGTGTGGTATTGCAGCTTCAAAGGGTAATCAAATTCTTGGATTGATTAGAAGAAACATAACATACAAGGGAAAAAAGTTAATTATACCTCTTTATAAAGCAATAGTTTGACCTCATTTAGAATACTGTATACAAGCATGGATACCATATCGTAAGAAGGATATAGATACGCTTGAACGCATACAAAGGAGAGCAACTAAAATGATTCCAGAACTTAGAGACCTTAGTTATGAAGAACGCCTGAAAGAATGTGGTTTAACAACTCTACAGACAAGGAGGTTAAGAGGAGATCAGATTGAAGTTTTTAAGATATTGAATGGGTATGAAAATATTGATAGAAATATGTTTTTCTCCCTCAAGAAGGATAGCAGAACTAGAGGACATGAGGTAAAATTAGTAAAGGATCAATGTAGATTGGACATCAGGAAGCACTCGTTCTCACAGAGGACAATAAATGAATGGAACAAATTGTCTACAGATTGTGTAACTGCTAACAGCGTGAATATGTTTAAAAACAAGGTTGACACATATCTCAGGAGGGCGGGTTATAAGTAGATGAACATTGTTGGACTCTCGATAAGCCAATGGCTTCCTTGTCCACTTGCCATCTGGGCCTTTGGCTTGGATGGCAAATCTTGTTAAATCTTGTTAAATGATTAAAATCTCCCATTATGATACATTCCCATTCATTCACTTCCTTTATAGCTTTTTGTACTTTTGTGTTATTCCCTTCATTTATGCTTGGACTTCGGTAAACTAACCCAATAGTTAATGTCGAAATTCCTGAAACTATTTTGCACCAAACAGCTTCATCGCAATCTGCTTCCCTTTCTAATTTGATTTCACAAGTCTGAATAGATCCTTTAACATATAAAATAAATCCCCCCTTCTATTCAATCTCCCATACACATTACGTATCCTGTCAGTCCTAATTCAGCATCTGTTATGTCTATGTTGGCCCATGATTCGGTTTTACCCATTATGCTTCTACCATAACTTTTAAATAGTTTTTTCTTATTTACTATGTTCCTTGAATTTAAATACACGCATTCATAACCAGCTTCATATATTTTTTCCGGACATTTAGTTATTGGTTTGTGTGTACTAATGGCCTCTTGTCCTGTTTGAGGCAATCTAAGTAACCCCCTGCGCTTCTTGTTTAAACAATATTTAATATCAAAAATATTTGTTATGCTACCAATGCCCCTATCTGCGTAGAGTTCATCCGAAAATACGATTTCATATTAGCCCTCCCAACAAAATTTCTCCACAAATCCACAAACCCAACTTCCTCTTCCCTACATAGCTGCAGGATTAGCATGTAAATTGCCACCCCCGGCAATTTTTATATCTATGATCACTCCTTCCTATTACTGGTAAAATCCCTGACAAAATTACCTGCTTAACCAGCGTCTGCATTAGTGTTCTGACTAACTGCCTGTATTTCCTAACTATGGCTAAAACAGATCCACCCTTGCCCGAACCAATGTTTTCTACCCAGTCAGTTATCGCCTCTATTTTGGCCCCAGACAAACACACCACCACGTCATCTTCCTTGATTAAGACTCTGTCGGTCTTCCTAACTATCGAGTCCCCCACATACAACCTCGCTCTCTTCCTGAACCCCCTCTTTCACTACCTCAGAATAGCTCTTCCATTGGATCCCTTCCGTCACATTCTATCCTGCAGTCTTGTCACCTGGCATATTTTATCAATCTCCCTCTCACCCATCAATCTATCACCTTTCCCTCCCGTCTCCTGGCTAACTTGCGCTCCCGTCGCCTTCCCTCCCGTCTCCCTCGCTCCCATCGCCTTCACTCTCGTCTATTTCCCTCCCGTCTCCTTCACTCCTGTCTCCCCCACTCCTATCCCCTTCGCTCCATTTGTCTTCCCTCCTGTTTCTTTCCTTCCCGTCTCCTTTCGTCCCGTCTCCTGATGTCCCGTCTCCTTACGTTTTGTCTCCTTACGTCCTGTCTTCCTACGACCTTTCACCTTACCTCATCTCAGCCTCCTCCCAGGTTAAGGTGAGCTTTCCCTAGTATATCTCTCATCTTCTTCCTCAATTCTTTCATCTACTGTCCCCCATCGGAACTACTTGCACAACCCACCTGTTCCCTTCCCACATGTGGCACAACGAACAGTCTCAGCTGTTCGAACTCCACCTCTAGGTCCTTCATTCATCATCACAACCCCTACAGTCAAAACAAAAACTGAACCTCAGCCCAGGACTTCTCACACGTATACTATCCTCTGTAGCATTCTATAGTTTTCTATGCAACATTCTACTGTCCTCTGTAGCATCATATAGTTTTGTATACAACGTTCTACTATCCTCTGTAGCATTCTATAGTTTTCTATGCAACATTCTACTGTCCTCTGTAGCATCATATCGTTTTGTATACAACGTTCTACTATCCTCTGTAGCATTCTATAGTTTTCTATGCAACATTCTACTGTCCTCTGTAGCATCATATAGTTTTGTATACAACGTTCTACTATCCTCTGTAGTATTCTATAGTTTTCTATGCAACATTCTACTGTCCTCTGTAGCATCATATAGTTTTGTATACAACGTTCTACTATCCTCTGTAGCATTCTATAGTTTTCTATGCAACATTCTACTGTCCTCTGTAGCATCATATAGTTTTGTATACAACGTTCTACTATCCTCTGTAGCATTCTATAGTTTTCTATGCAACATTCTACTGTCCTCTGTAGCATCATATAGTTTTGTCTACAACGTTCTACTATCCTCTGTAGCATTCTATAGTTTTCTATGCAACATTCTACTGTCCTCTGTAGCATCATATAGTTTTGTATACAACGTTCTACTATCCTCTGTAGCATTCTATAGTTTTCTATGCAACATTCTACTGTCCTCTGTAGCATCATATAGTTTTGTATACAACGTTCTACTATCCTCTGTAGCATTCTATAGTTTTCTATGCAACATTCTACTGTCCTCTGTAGCATCATATAGTTTTGTATACAACGTTCTACTATCCTCTGTAGTATTCTATAGTTTTCTATGCAACATTCTACTGTCCTCTGTAGCATCATATAGTTTTGTATACAACGATCTACTATCCTCTGTAGCATTCTATAGTTTTCTATGCAACATTCTACTGTCCTCTGTAGCATCATATAGTTTTGTATACAACGTTCTAATATCCTCTGTAGCATTCTATAGTTTTCTATGCAACATTCTACTGTCCTCTGTAGCATCATATAGTTTTGTATACAACGTTCTACTATCCTCTGTAGCATTCTATAGTTTTCTATGCAACATTCTACTGTCCTCTGTAGCATCATATAGTTTTGTATACAACGTTCTACTATCCTCTGTAGCATTCTATAGTTTTCTATGCAACATTCTACTGTCCTCTGTAGCATCATATAGTTTTGTATACAACGTTCTACTATCCTCTGTAGCATTCTATAGTTTTCTATGCAACATTCTACTGTCCTCTGTAGCATCATATAGTTTTGTATACAACGTTCTACTATCCTCTGTAGCATTCTATAGTTTTCTATGCAACATTCTACTGTCCTCTGTAGCATCATATAGTTTTGTACACAACGTTCTACTATCCTCTGTAGCATTCTATAGTTTTCTATGCAACATTCTACTGTCCTTTGTAGCATCATATAGTTTTGTATACAACGTCCTACTATCCTCTGTAGCATCATATAGTTTTGTATGCAACGTTCTGCTATCCTCTGTAGCATCATATAGTTTTGTATACAACGTCCTACTATCCTCTGTAGCATTCTATAGTTTTCTATGCAACATTCTACTGTCCTCTGTAGTATCATATAGTTTTGTATACAACGTTCTACTATCCTGTGTAGTATTATATAGTGTTGTATGCAACGTTCTGCTATCCTCTGTAGCATCATATAGTTTTGTATACAACGTTCTACTATCCTCTGTAGTATTATATAGTGTTGTATGCAACATTCTACTGTCCTCTGTAGCATCATATAGTTTTGTATACAACGTTCTACTATCCTCTGTAGCATTCTATAGTTTTCTATGCAACATTCTACTGTCCTCTGTAGCATCATATAGTTTTGTATACAACGTCCTACTATCCTCTGTAGCATCATATAGTTTTGTATGCAACGTTCTGCTATCCTCTGTAGCATCATATAGTTTTGTATACAACGTCCTACTATCCTCTGTAGCATTCTATAGTTTTCTATGCAACATTCTACTGTCCTCTGTAGTATTATATAGTTTTGTATACAACGTTCTACTATCCTGTGTAGTATTATATAGTGTTGTATGCAACGTTCTGCTATCCTCTGTAGCATCATATAGTTTTGTATACAACGTTCTACTATCCTCTGTAGTATTATATAGTGTTGTATGCAACGTTCTGCTATCCTCTGTAGCATCATATAGTTTTGTATACAACGTTCTACTATCCTCTGTAGTATTATATAGTTTTGTATGCAACGTTCTACTGTCCTCTGTTGCATCATATAGTTTTGTATGCAACGTTCTACTATCCTGTGTAGTATTATATAGTTTTGTATGCAACGTTCTAATATCCTCTGTAGTATTATATAGTTTTGTATGCAACGTTCTACAATCCTGTGTAGTATTATATAGTTTTGTATGCAACGTTCTACTATCCTCTGTAGTATTATATAGTTTTGTATGCAACGTTCTACTGTCCTCTGTAGCATTATATAGTTTTGTATGCAACGTTCTACTATCCTCTGTAGTATTATATAATTTTGTATGCAACGTTCTACTATCCTCTGTAGTATTATATAGTTTTGTATGCAACGTTCTACTATCCTCTGTAGTATTATATAGTTTTGTATACAACATTCTACTATCCTGTGTAGTATTATATAGTTTTGTATGCAACGTTCTAATATCCTCTGTAGCATCATATAGTTTTGTATGCAACGTTCTACAATCCTGTGTAGTATTATATAGTTTTGTATGCAACGTTCTACTGTCCTCTGTTGCATCATATAGTTTTGTATGCAACGTTCTACTATCCTGTGTAGTATTATATAGTTTTGTATGCAACGTTCTAATATCCTCTTTAGTATTATATAGTTTTGTATGCAACGGTCTACAATCCTGTGTAGTATTATATAGTTTTGTATGCAACGTTCTACTATCCTCTGTAGTATTATATAGTTTTGTATGCAACGTTCTACTGTCCTCTGTAGCATTATATAGTTTTGTATGCAACGTTCTACTATCCTCTGTAGTATTATATAATTTTGTATGCAACGTTCTACTATCCTCTGTAGTATTATATAGTTTTGTATGCAACGTTCTACAATCCTCTGTAGTATTATATAGTTTTGTATGCAACATTCTACTATCCTCTGTAGCATTCTATAGTTTTGTATGCAACGTTCTACTATCCTCTGAAGTATTATATAGTTTTGTATGCAACGTTCTACTATTCTCTGTAGTATTATATAGTTTTGTATGCAACGTTCTACTATCCTCTGTAGTATTATATAGTTTTGTATGCAAAACTCTACCATCCTCTGTAGAATTCTAAAGTTTTCGATGCAACTTTTTACCTTCCTCTGTAGCATTCTATAGTTTTCTATGCAACGTTCTAGTACCCTCTGTAGTATTCAATAGTTTTCTATGCAACGTTCTACTACCTTATGTAGTATTCAGTCGTTTCCTATGCAACATTCTACCATCCTCTGTAGAATTCTATATATTTCTATACATTTTATGCATTTCTGCATATTTCTATATATTTTATAGAATTCTATAGATGTTTTTTGCTGAGGGATGATCTTACAAGCAGACTTTGTCTCGTGCAATCATCAGAAAAGCATGACAATCGGACAATCGCTAATGTAGCGCCAAATCGTATTTGTGAATGGTTACGTGTACAGCTCATTAAATCACACTTGGACTATTTAAAAGTCAAAGCTACGCGTTGAGAGAGCTGTACTTCAAATTACGGCTTTATCCAGCCTGAGCGTGATGACATGTCAAGTTGCTTATGTGTCTTACGAGTGAAGAGGTAAGGCCACAGTGCAAAATTGCACTGGTGGCCATGTTAACGTTTTGTCTGATTATAAGAAAACTTGACCATCAAAAATTCTGAATTTTTTACCACAACTACCATCATCTCATTGACATGCTGACCAATTTTTGTCAAAATCACATACATCCAGCGCTTTTAAAACGCCCCCACGTGCGATGCCCGCCAATGCCTACACAATATCCATGTATTCATGCGCACACGTGGCCCTTAGCAGAAACATTCCCGTAAATCCCTCCGCCTGTTAAGCCATCAAAAATGCACTATTTCACAGTCAATAGCTTCTACAAAAAAAATCTGTGAATATGCCTGCTCGCCAAATTGCCTTTATGTCACATCATATGTATGGCTTAATTTCGCATATCACAATACAATACATTCGTTCAACTGTGGTCTGACCCCTGACCCCTGAACTATTTCCGCTAGTCACTGAACATTCTTTGTTTATATTGACACTGCATATATACTAAATCACGCACGACATGTCAACATGATTGGTTTATACCGACAAATAGGCTTGTGCTCATGTCGTGGAATCATTATTTATTTGTCCGTCTCTCCATCTCTACTCCCACCAAACCATCTGCCCAGCCACCCATCCAACCATTCATCCATTCGCTATCCATCCCTCCGTTCATCAGCCGTCCATCCACCCAACGAACCATCCATCCACCATCCACCCACCACCCATCCATTCATTCATCCACCGATGGCGGAAGTAATGAACATGGCGGACGCAATGAATTGGCCGCGACGTAATGACACTGACAGTCGCACTGCAAAAAGCCGACGTAATGACAAGAACGGATGTAATGGAAATGACCGATGTAATGGAAATGGCGGACGTAACAGAAATGGTCAATGTAATGGAAATGGGGACGTTATGTACATAATTTAGTCAAGTGACTTTTGTGTTTGTGAAGATTATAGCGGCTGCGTAGCGCACGTGCTTGAATTTATAGTGGCTTTTCGCAACCCAGTCAAGTGGCAATAACGGAATGACTGTCTGTGCTCGAACACTCAGCGTAGTTTGCCCTGGCAACAACAGGTCAACTGGTTTCAATGGGGAAAATAAACAGTACTCGGCCGTATGTTATCTGAGGATCAAGTGATGCGTCATAAAGGTCGAACTGATACACGACTAAAGTTACGTCATCTCATCTTTTGATCGTAAAGTCATGTTGAGTTAAACTCTATAAACGCCATATTTTAAACAGCCATTCTCTTAAGTGAATGGGTCAGTCAGTGAGTCAGTCAGTGAATGAGATAGTAAGTCATGCAATCAGTCAGTCAGAAAGTCAACCAGCCAGTCAGTGTACGCACGCACGTACGCACTCAGGAACGCACGCATTCTTTTTTTCTCATACATATATGTTAGCATGTACGCAAGCGAAGCGCAGCACAATAACAATTTATAGTGGCTTTTCGCAACCCAGTCAAGTGGCAATAACGTAATGGCTGACTGTGCTCGAACACGACTAACGTTACGCAATCTGATCTTTTGATCGTAAAGTCATGTTGAGTTAAACTCTATTAACGCCATATTTTAAACAGATGTTCTCTTAAGTGAATGGGTCAGTCAGTGAGTCAGTCAGTGAATGAGTCAGTGAGTCAGACAATTAGTCAGTCAACCATAGCACACGTATGTGGAATGGGTCAATACTGATAGCACACGTCTGTGGAATGGGTCAATATTTATAGCACACGTCTGTAACATACGTGACGTTTTGTCAATTCAAATGTCAACAACTCCGACACCGACGTACGGATTCGTGTACTATTCTCTGACCGGGTGGTTTAACTAGTGTATTGGCACCCAACTGAAACTGTTCAGGTCATAGTAAATGTTGACGTCATTTGAGATGTTGATTCAAGTCGAGCGACTTCTCTTGTAACGTCAGAATGAATGTGCATCGTCACTGACCATTGAAAGATTTTGACACGTAACGTCCGGCGCATGTCCAGTGCATGTCCAAGTCCCAAGTAGTCGACACTCCATCTCACAGAGTGGTTCCCCGTATATCAGATTCAAGCAGTGACCCGCAGAACGCCGACGAAGTCTTGCCGAACCGTCCACAGAACGTGACATCGACAAACACAACGTGAGTAGTAGGCCTACACTAACCTGTTATTGTGTTATACATTTATAACAGCTAATCTTTGCCCGCACGCATATCGATTATTATTATGTTTGGTCTTACACGAGATATCGTATTGCGTCAAACACATTGGCTGTCTGTACGGGAGCGTGCTCGTTTCAATGTCCTGGTTCTGATCCACAGAGCTGTCAACAACTGTGGGCCAATGTTTATGTGCAACTTTGTCTCGCTCCACAAATCTACCAGGTTCCTTCGGTCAGCTGAACAACATCTACTTGTCAGACCTAGAACAAGGTGCAATGTCGGGAACGCGAGCTTTGTGGCCGCCGCCTCAAGCTTGTGGAACGCCCTGCCAGTGTCACTACATGAACTGACCAGAGAGGCCACTTATAAAAGAACTTAAAAAATACTTTATTTTAACTAACATTTTAACATCTAGAAAGACTTTATACTTTGCTTTCAGCCCTTTTAGTTCTGAACTGTTATATCACCTGCATGTATTTGAGACAAATCTACCAGCTATACTATTCATTTGTATTATAATTGTCTATGTTAATGTCGCTTTATTTTAATGTAATTTATTTGTCTATTTATTTATTTAATTTAATTACGTAGTTTTTAATGTAAAGCGCCTTTAGTAGTTACATTACATCATAGTTGGCTAGATTTGGCGCTATAAGTGATCTATTTATTAATTATTTATTGATTTAATTATTTGCACATGTTCGATCTAGAGGTGCCAAGACTAAGTCAGTGAACGTTTTTGGCCGTGGCTATATATCATGGTCGGATCAAGACTCTTAGGGGGGGGGGGGTGCCCGGTTGCCCACAAAGACAACAGGTGTCAGGACTTCTAATTAGCAAATGTCTACAGAATATGTGTGCCCACACGCTAGCTCGCTCGCTCACACGCACAATAGCCTATATAATGGCCACCCTTTCTGCACAGTTGCATGGCGTGAGGAGGTGGCCTGTTGTGATACACACCTTATAAGAAGTGGACCATTGTATCCGCATAGCAATAAACTACAATACTTTGTGCATATGATATATAATCCAAATAAGTAAAATGTTTCATAAATTCATATTTTTGCACATTCATACATCCACACATTGTCGTGAAGATTCAATAAGTTTTAGTGTGATTGTGAAGAACACCTCTTAACCACCTAGGTAAAATTGTGGGATCATGTCCTGTACATCAGAACGATTAACTCGTTGCTTCCTGCACTTGACGCCCTGTTTAGCTATATCGAACCTTGGAAACTGCATGTTAATACTGCGTAAACTAAGGTGTTAGTATTCTCAAGGGGTAAGATTAGAAAATTGCCAGAATTTAAATATGGACCAAATCAGCTGGCCATTGTAGATAAGTATAACTATCTAGGCATTAATTTGAACTATAATGGTAGATTTTCTAAAGCAATCAGACATTTATATGAACAGGCAAACTGAGCAATGTTATATGTTTAATTTCTAAAGCCAGGAAGCTGAATCATCCTGTTGATATCCAGTTATAACTATTTGATTACATTACATGCCCAATCATATGTTATATGGTTTAATGGGAACTATTTCCACTAAATATTAAAATAAACAGTAGATTATTGATTTTTCGGGGGAACTATTGACAGGAAAGGAATATAAACTGTCTTGCATTATGTATAAATTATTATATCAATTATCTGCTAAAAATACATTTGAATCCCCCAGGATTACTCATGTTAAATACATTTGAAATAGAATTGGTATATCTAACGTGTGGCTTAATAAAGTAAATAGTGAATCCTAAATGGTTTAAAGTGGTTGTCAGGTTAACACTTACTGACCAGTATCATCAGCAGTGTAGCAGTAATATTTGCAATAGCGATGGGTGTACAACCTACAGAGTAATTAAATATGATTTTAAAATGGAGAAATATTTGCTAGATTTACCATCAAATCTATCTAGACCTCTGTGTAAATTTCGTACTTGTAATCATCGGTTGCCGATTGAGCAAGGCAGGTACAGTGGAATTGATAGGCGAGAGAGATGTTGTACTCTATATGATTGTAATCATATTGGGGATGAGTTTCATTGTTTGTTTAAAAGTACTTTTTTCAAGAAGCTAGACTTAAGTTTATTTCTAGATATTATTTTGTTAGGCCAAACATGGATTAGTTGTTTAATTTGACAAGCCATGCAAAGCTAATTAAATTACGTAAACTCGTACAGGAGATTTTCAATAGTTTTAAGTTGTAATTTGATCTTCTGTGACACTTTTATGTTTTGTATTTTGGTAAAACCATTTACCAATGTAATTTATAAGTATTATTGGAGCCTGGATTACATACACTTATAGCCGTCTCACATTGTAACAGTAGGCCGTACATAACATTGTAATTCTCGCGTAACATATTAAGGTTTTTGAGAATAAAGTAGAATTGAATTGAATTGCAACTTGCTTAGGTCCAAGATTTTAAAAAGGTAAACACTGAAGACCCAATTTGGTCATATGCCATTCAAACCCATGTGATATTATTATGCAATTACGAACATACGTCATCCTGTTACATAGACACGTCAATCCATTACTTTAATATTAATATCATAGCACATGAACAATCTTACCATCGACGGTGTTTAAGACAAATAAAAAATTGGCAAATAAAAAATTCCCAATGTCGTCAGAATCCAACGGAAATTGTTATGCAAAAAAACTATTGGAGTTAGGGACAAGCGAAAGAAGTAAAAAACGTATGTTAATGCGAAACAAAATCATGGTCTTGGGGCTATGCATCTAAAAGACTTTATAAAAAATAACCATGAGCAACTAAGATCAAGAATATCACGCCAGTGGTTCACTCATAATGTGTTCTAATAGTGGGAGATTTTCTGGTTGAGTGAGAGCTGACATGTCAACCAGCGCGATCGTCAACCGCATGTGCAGGTCTATGATAGTCGGGTAACCTAGACTATGCGTGACGTAATAAGTGAGGCCGGCATACACATAACCAACGGAAAATCTCAAGTACACATGTTATTTAGTCAGACAGAGGACTAATTTAGTAAACACAGGTCAAAATATGTTACACAAGTTTAGTTTGGAGGTATGGAGGATAGTGGAGTGTGAAATGGGAGAAGAAGAACAAGGTTTCAGAAGAGGAAGAGGTACGGCGGACGGGATGTTCACTCTGAGACAACTGGTGGAAAAGAGACTGGCGGGACAGGAGAATATGGCTTTGGGATTCATAGACCTTGAAAAGGCATACGACACAGTTCCAAATCCATGGCCACATTGAGGTGGATGGGTGTCCCAGGGGCGGAGGTGAGGATGGGGGAGTGAAAAGAATAGACAAGCGAAGATTTGAGGAGCTGAGGGGGAAGTTGGTGTGACAGCCTCACGAGGAAGCTGGTGAGGACCCGGCTAAAGTGTTGGCTGGACATGTGGAAAGAATGGAAGGGGTATGGTTGACAAAGAGAGCGGGTGCGTTTAAAGTAGAGGGTAGAAAGAGAAGAGGAAGACCGAGCTTGAGATGGAAGGACTGCGTAAAGAGAGAGTTGGCGGGAGTGGGAGGGGAGTAAGGAATGGGGGCTAGGGATAGGGGGAGTGGAGACGGGTGGTGGCGACGACAGTGAAAAGGGACTAATGATGATGAAGAAGAAGGGGAAAAAAATCAACGACCGGTATCGGTGCCAGCCTCACCCCAGACTACAGGGATACGGATGAGAGCAGAAGTGAGGTTTGCAGTCCTTCGCATTTCATCTTTGCCGCTTCTCCGCCCCAATCTTCTCCGCCCCAATCTTCTCCGCCCCAATCTGTGCAGTCCGTTTCGAACCAAACCCAGCCAAAAATATTTCAGATCAAGTGGCGCGCTCTGGCGGATAGTTCAGAGAACACATTATATATGAGTGAGGGGATTTGTCCGGAGAGGTTTTATCCAGAGGGGGTTATATTCGGAGGGGATTTTGTCCGGAGGCGGTTAATGATGTCCGGTTACTCAGAAGAATGTGTATTTACTGTTACCCGACTCAGTAAATTTTTTAACAGTATGTTAAATGCATTATTTATGTGAATGTATGCATTACATGCATTATTCGTGTTAATAAAATGTTCCATACCATTGATATTCCACATTGTAGTTAGGTAGATATGTGATGTTTCCCAGGCCGTAAAAGGGGCAAGTTGTTACATCATACGGGGCACGTTGTTACAGTAAAGAACGTGTGGATCGGAAAGCCAGTGTCACTCGTACATGTTACTGTTATTACGTTAATTGGATTAGACACACTTATACATCTTATACACAGTGTGCATGGCAATGTGGGTGTTCACAGCTTCATATATTAAGTTTTTCATGTTTAGTTACCAAAGGGCCCTCGTTCCCCGGATGCATACATAACAATCAATTGTGAATGGAATGTATATTATTGGGTGGAGTAAGAAATAGTGAATGTCAATATATATGTAATATGACTTCTACTTTATTGAATAATACACACGTACGCACCCCCTCTTTCAATTTAACCCCTTATACTATATAGTAGACATGTTTAAAGTTTCATTCACGAAACATAAAGGGTGGCTGCGTGAGATGATGTTACGTGGACATAAAGGGTGGCTGCGTGAGATGATGTTACGTGGACATAAAGGGTGGCTGCGTGAGATGATGTTACGTGGACATAAAGGGTGGCTGCGTGAGATGATGTTACGTGGACATAAAGGGTGGCTGCGTGAGATGATGTTACGTGGACATAAAGGGTGGCTGCGTGAGATGATGTTACGTGGACATACCAAAACAGTTTTAGGTGGTTAAAAAGTCATTTTGTCCACAGCTCGTTAACTCCTACAGTGTGTCTGCTTGTGGACTCCAGCCAACTACTGTTGATGGTATCTCCATATGTGTGCTGTTTTTGTAAAACGACTCTGTTACAACTTGCCCCTGTATACAACTAGACCCGGTCACCATTACTGATGTACATGTATAATGTGATGTACATTGGAACAATAACGATAACAACAATAATCCAATATTCGCTGTGCCGGATCACGTTGGTGTAGCAGTTAGCTATGGCACTATCGGAAGAAACTGACCAATTTAAATTAAACACTACTACCTACACTAAAATATGTTCTCGCAGGAAAATATTGAAAGAAAACAATTGTCCTACATATACCTATCCTAATATTTTACAGCATGGGTAAACATATATCACATTTTTATAGTCCTAGCAATAGAAATTAATTAGGCATACATCTATTTTATAATTGTTGTTTTTTGCAGCCTTTAAAGTGTCTTCATCTGTTTCGGTGACGATTTCATCGCGATGAGTTGGAATCTCGTGAGTACCATTCGCATTTATGCAGTAAAATCTTATCCGAAACCGTACAGGAAATTGTAAAACAATGACCTGTCTGACTGAAGAAAACCGTAGCGTTTATCTAGGTTTTTTTCCTGAAAACGATGTGTTTCTTTTGTTGAAGACACACTTTTCCCTGTTGAGCTTGAGGTTATTTGTCTTCATTCGTTCAAATACTTGACGTAGGTTGTCATCGTGTTCAAACTGAGTGCAACCATGCACCAGTATATCGTCGCTGATGTTAGTTGCTTTCTGAATTCCTTGTAGCGTTGTTTGGATGGCATTTTGGAACACTTCGGCAGCTGAACTCAGTCCGAACATCTCTTGTACCGCCAACGTTGTTTTAGTTCGCGCTGAAGATAGTAATTTACCTTGACTCGGGTGATGTACCTTGACACAGGTGATGTACCTTGACTCAGGTGATTTCCTTGACTCAGGTGATGTACCTTGACTCAGGTGATGTACCTTGACTCAGTCGCCAGTTCTACTTGGTGGTATCCTTTATACAAGTAGAGCTTTTGAAAACACGATGACCCATTCAGTTCAAATATGATTGTCGGTGTCACATGACGTTCGCGTCTGATGGCTTTGTTGGCTTATGTCATATCGATACTTATGCGAAGTTCGCTTGGTTTCTTCGGTTTTGGCTGAACAAGTATCGGGCTCACCCATGGGGTGAAGCGTCCACCGCTTCCTCTATGATGTCAAGTTGCTGCAGTTTTTCTAATTCTTCCTCTTTCGCTCTCATGTGGTTGAGAATTCTTAGGCGTCAATTATGGACTGGCTGAACAGCATCGTCCATGTGCAGCTTAACTTATACACGTCTCAGTTTGCCAATGCCTTCACATATGTCATTGTACTATTCACATAGTTTCGAGTAACGATCAATTGTTTTCACTGATGATATTTCGGGGATATACCCAAGTTGCATGGTTGCCTCATACCTTAAGAGATTGCATTTTCCGTCGATAGTCATATACTCTGTGCTCCTAACTGCCGTCTGATTTCCTTCCATCTC
Source organism: Lamellibrachia columna (assembly GCA_963662155.1). Lineage (NCBI taxonomy): Eukaryota > Metazoa > Annelida > Polychaeta > Sabellida > Siboglinidae > Lamellibrachia > Lamellibrachia columna. Next base: position 24,602,996 of record OY759273.1, on the reverse strand, counting down.
CGCGTCGAATGTTCTAAGAATGTTCATCGGGTTCTTAACATAACGGGTGACAGGGTTATGTTCAGTCTAGCAAGTTTTCACCGATCACCCAGTGTCGACTAAGACTCTGACTGGTGATTCGTCGACTGTGATAGGTACATATCCTCACGCTCATCAGACTGAGTGTGGTCCATCTGTTCACTTCCATCTGGTCTAGGGACAAAAGATACAGATTATCACGCTCATGAGACTGAGTGTGGTCCATCTGTTCACTTCCATCTGGTCTAGGGACAAAATATACAGATCCTCACGCTCATCAGACTGAGTGTGTTCCATCTGTTCACTTCCTTCTGGTCTAAGGACAAAAGGTACAGATCCTCACGCTCATCATACTGAGTGTGGTCCATCTGTTCATTTCCATCTGGTCTAGGGACAAAATGTACAAATCCTCACGTACATCAGAGTGAGTGTGGTCCATCTGAGGATTTCCCAGAATTCTTGTATTTCGGCTTGCCCGTAGTTTTCTCGAACTCTCCCCACTGCTTGTGCTGCTTTCTAGAAGTGACAGATCTTGTAAACTTTGGCAAAGTGGTTGGCCCTTCTGCACATATGGCAGGTCTTCCCTCTGGCCGGACAATGCTCTTTGTGCGGGTACTCTCACAACTGTAGCATTTTCCCCTCTTAGTTCTACCTGGTATGTCGGCCTCCTTTCTAGCACGTTATCTTTACAGTCTATTGACATAATCCTCGGAAATGGCTCTCTCTGTCACTTCTGCCAGTTTTACAGACAGCTCCAGAGATCTTGCTGTTTTTAGTAGACACTCTGAAGTCATCTCTTCGCTGGGTGAGACACACTTTCCGCGAGTTAAACTTTGTGTAAGTATCTGGTTTTTATTTATCTGTCTGTGCTATGAAATTTCCACGATGCCGCTAATTCTCGTATCCTCGTATAGTAATCATCAATTGTCTCATCTGACATTTGCTCACACTTGTGAAATTTTAACACTTCTTATTCAGTGTTGACTTGAGGTTTTAAATACTCTCTCAGTTTTCTGACAGCGGTTGCATAATCATCGTTTGCAACATTTTCTAGAATAGTGTCAAAAATGTCATCCACTCTCTCCCCTACGAAATGAAGTAACCAGGCTCTGTTGTCCGTTGATTTCTTGATTCTGCTGATAACGAGAAGTCGTTCGAATCTCTTCAGCCATTTTCCCCATCGCTGACCGATAGCAGGCCCCGATATCTCAAATGCAGCACACTGGGTCTGAGGCAGGACTATCGCCAAGGCTATGGCTCGATCGGCTCAGCTATAGCGTCAGTTCAGTTTCATGAGTGAAGAGACAGTGACCATCGTCGTCGCCAGTTTTAGTGTTTTACTAAATGACGAAACAAGCTTACAACAAACCATGCTTTATTTCCTGCACGTCTACCTGAACTCTCTGCACTCTAGGTCCCAACTGTCCAGTGGACAATGAGAGGGATAGTTCAGTTACGACATTACAATTGGATACAGTGCATCTGTCGTGGCTCGAGTGATCACGTTACTTCTGAATATAGGCGCTAGAGCATCTTGTAGACCAGGTGTTCCCTTGCGTTCTAACCTGAAGGCTCCCAGCGTTTTTTCACACTAATTAATTTTGCTAAAAATGACAAAAACATTTCGTGCGTACACGTTGTAACAAGATTCAACAAGATTGTCATCCAAGGCAAAGACCCAGAAGACAAGTGGACAAGGAAGCCATTGGCTTATCGAGAGTCCAACATGTTTACATCTATGTGTAACCCGCCCTCCTAGGATATTTGTCAAATCTGTTTTGAGCATATTCATGCTGCTAGCTTTTACACATTATGCAGATAACCTGTTCCATTCATGTATTTCCTCTGTGAGAATGAATACTTTCTGGTATCCAAGCTACACTGATGACACCTCGTGGCCTCTGATTCTACTATATTTCTTAAGTGAGAAAAATATTTCGATCAATAGTTTCATACCCATTCAATATGTTAAACACTTCTCTTAACTTCTTCATATAGGGTTGTTAAAGCACATACTTTAAGGCGTTCTTCATAATTAAGGTCTCTCAGTTCCTGAATAATTTTAGTTGCTCTCCAACAGGTTTGAAGTAACATGATTGATGATTCTGTTGCAGGTCGCCACGTTGGTTCCTCTACTACTTGTTGTACAGATATGCGGAAGCAACCTAGCGCATGAGAAATGTATGGGATTGTGCACGAAAAATTATTTCAGCTGCCTCAACACTTGCTGGAGAAACAAAAGTTTTGTGATTTCCAAGACGAAACATTGTGAGTCTGTCTACACGCGTTGTGCGAAGAGGTGCGAGAAGCTGTTCCCATAATAACCGCTGGTGGCAGTGGTGTCGTAAGACCGGACACAACGAGATCACACAATTGCTAACCATGACAATGCAAAACCAATGGATCTGGTCCTGCTATCACGATGGATCTATGAGAACTATTTACCAAATTTGTTTCGTTATTATAGAATAAAAATACTAAACCACTGGAACAGATCCTATTTTCACGATGGGTCTATGAAAACTATTGATCAAATTTGTTTCTTTATTATACATGTAGAACATAAATATTAACATAATTTCATATCAATCCTAATTGTACTCATATGCCTATCAATCAACTGTTGTCAAATAATAAAACGGGAAACATAACGAATCGTACTCGGTTGATAATTTAACCTTTTCTTTTCTTGTAAAACTGACTGCACGAAGAGAGGCATGGTTGCGTACATATCCACTTTACACGCCAGTGTTCTCGGTTCAAAACCCGGAACAGGCAACGTACGTTAGGGATAAAAACCTGGTTCTCAAAACTGGGCATTGTGTATCCCTCGTGACTAGTATGATCCCGTTAATGTCGGTGCCGTCTCGTTAATTGGGAACGTAGTCCAACGAGGAAGACATACATCTAGACAAACAACTAGAACTACTAAACTGGTATTTCCACTTGGTAACTACCAACCTAAACAACAACCACAGGCGTAGTCCAACCGAGGCTTATCTAACAAGCAAATACATAAAACATATCTCGTAAAACATAACATAGCTGCTTTCTCGTATCTCAGTTGACATTCGTAATTCATCACGTTCACAGTTGAGAACATTAGGTGCAAAGAGAGAGCATACAATATCAGGAAGACCATGTGTATAATATAATTACGTAATGTATATGTATGTGTCTGAGTATTACCTAATTTAAGTATACAAATAAATGAATCAATGTATTAGTCTGTGCCTAGCACATGCAATTATTAGAATAACATGAAACGCTTCAATAAAGAAACGCGGTTGTATAGCTATGAAGAAGCCAGTGATAAGCGCAGCGAACATTGGGAATATATGTATGAATATATGTATACGTATATATATGTGTGTGTGTGTGTGTGTGTGTGTGTGTGTGTGTGTGTGTGTGTGTGTGTGTGTGTGTGTGTGTGTGTGTGTGTGTGTGTGTGTGTGTGTGTGTGTGTGTGTGTGTGTGTGTGTGTGTGTGTGTGTGTGTGTGTGTGTGTGTGTGAACGTGCTGAAATAAATTTCATTTTAAATGATCATGATCATATGTCATTGTGTAAATGTACATCACTATGTTGACGAATGAAAGCATTGATAAAAGGATTTGGTGTATGTATTTTGTAAGCAATAAATGTTCTCTGAAGGTCCTCTGAATGTTTTATAGGCACGAAAGGATCCCTCAAGGTTTTGTAAGAATGTTTGGACAGCGTGCGTGCGTGCGTGCGTGCGTGCGTGTGTGTGTGAATGCTGTAAGCATAATATACTTCCTGTTCAAATGTTTTATTTCGTGCAATTCCAATGTTAAGAAAGTGCAAGAAAAGTGCCAATGAACCCGAAAGTTACCAATTTCCATTCATATATTAAAACACGTTTTAACAGCGCAACCAACGCTGTCACTAAACGGCTAAAAAAAGTCTAGATACATAGTGGTTGCACTGCACTGAAATGACAATATTTAAGAACGTTGATTTCTGCTTTGACAAAATATATTCAGAATGTAATTGTGTTATTGATCATACGTTCTGTTATTGCGGGTCAAAGGCTAACCCACAAAAGGGAAGCGTCAAAACAAGAAGCAGAAAATACAACAAATATACCCGAATATATGGATAACATATTATTAAATATCTTTAGAAAACACTAATGGGAGTCGGGCAAATAAAACACCTTAAATAGCAAGAACCCATCCTTATTTGCAAGATGCTCGAGTAAATGAAAAAAATATCCAGGAAACGCCACGTTTGACTGCTAAAGGTTCATGTGGCTGATACACACATACTTATGTCATGAGATTGTAGCGACTAAATGTTCTACAACATAATCGTTATCGGTTCATGTTTATGGTGTTCATGGTTTGTTCAATCATAAGCGATACATTACAGTCGATTATCAAAGATCTCACAACGGGGAGGCCAGTGGGATCCAAGGGGGGGGTAACCAGGGCCAGTCATGTAGCGACGCAACAGAAAAATATGGTAAACAATTTTTAACCCATGCCCCCCAAATATGCCACTGATAAATTGACATTTGATAATCACCATTAATTAGATCACCAAAACCTGCTATGGCATTATTATATATGACAAGAGGTGAATAGTAAATGAGATATAATTATGTAAAATTTAAAAAGACCTATCATGATTGAACAAAATTACAATCCAAAGCAACAGCTAAGCTCCAGGTAGTAAGTGGACAATGAAACCATTGACTTACTGAGAGTCTAAAAATATTTCATCTATCTTCGTTAAAAACAAACCTAACTGTTTATTTGCAATTACCATTAACATATCTAACACATAACACATTCAAACAGGGGTCAGGCAAGGAAGCATTATCACACCAACCCTTTCATCGTGTATCTATGGGCCATCATATTTCTTGTTCGAGATCAGCTCCCTCGTGGCATTGAGCTCGAACAACACCTTGACAGAAGGCTCCTGGACCAGAGTCACCTCAAGGCCCAGACAAAGGTTATGAACACAATCATCATCAACCTCCATCAGGCAGACCACTTTATGGAGGAGCTCCAGACTACCTGGAGTCCTTTACTCAGGCTCACCAAAGCTTGGGACTTTCCATCAACATCAGGAAGCCCAAGGTCATCCATAAATTCACAACAGACTACAAAACAGGACTTCCTAAAATCAAAATCTCTAGAGGAACCCTTGAAATCAATGAACACTTCCCATGGACCAATACCTATGAGTGACCTGTCCCAAAAGGCAACCACCAAAGATGAAATTCAGCACTGAAACTGCTGTGCCAACATCTCCTTTAGGAAGCTGCGTCACCAAGGCTTTGAGAAACGTAACACACACACACACACACACACACACACACACACACACACACACACACAAACACACACACACACACACACACACACACACACACACACACACAAACGCACGCACGCACGCACGCACGCACGCACGCACGCACGCACGCACGCACGCACGCACACACACACACACACACACACACACACACACACACACACACACACACACACACACACACACACACACACATACACATACACATACACACATATATATATTCATTAAAATAATTATCAAAAAGATACAAAACCATTCGATTCTGCTAAACTTGTACTAGTCATTGATGTATTGTGTATGCATGTATATGCCATAGGCAAAGGAAGTTTTGGTTAGCAGTTGAATACACATTTAACAGCAAGCTAGAGGACCAGCGATATATTGACACACTCCTCGTACATATTTATGACCCACCAATGTTGGAATTTGACATACTACTGCATAATTTGTTCGTGGACATGAAACACCCATGATGCATGTTGCCCGGGAGTCGGGGTGCATCATGCAATTGACTGGTGAAAAAAACACTCCTATGTACATTAGCCCTGGAATTTGAGTTTAAAGATATAAGGTATATCGATGATCAATAAATAATTATTTGGAGGTACATACATTTCAGATTTGTTTGTCCATATAATTATTATGATTTAGTTTTCATATAATTGCCAGACCGATTGATGGAAAACTAATAAAACATAACTTAGTTAATTCATGACTGTAATTAATTAAGTTGGTTTCGGTTTTGTTATTCATGGCTGAAGGACGAACCAAGTACAACCTCAATAGTCAAGCTTTACCTTTGCTACACTATAAATAAGTATGCAAATAAGCAATTGCCAATTGAATGCCTATTATCAATGCCATGGCAATGACAGTCGGCATACAATAAAGCTACGTACCGTATATTACTATTAGGCTATAATTAATCTCCCAAATTGTTATTACACCAAATTCTGTAATCTTAATGCAGAAACACAAACGCCCCGATATAAAGTCGATTTAAATCAAGCACGTATTAGGCAAAATCGATCAAAACAAAATCTGTGCAATATGTCTGTGCTTTGGCAGTGATAAAACCATTAAATGTGTGTCACCTTCGAAGGCTTCGTCGATGAGCGCTGTCGGACGTGTACTCACTTCTGCATCCGTTAACATATCCTAATTAACAGTGATGTCAGTATCGAATCTATGTCTGATTAATACATGAATAACTTGCAATAAATAGCAAACGAGGCACAAGTTGCCAAATCTGGCGCCTGTGCTGTTTATATCGCTCGCTCCGTCGCACGCACACACTGCAAATTTACCTAGTAACGTCGCTAATGAGGTAAACATTTACTTTGTTGATGCCAACGCATCCACTAGGTGGCGCCTTTCGCAATTTTTACTTATTCATTACCCGCTGCATGGCGCCATAATATAAACAGCGTTCAATCCTTTTAAACAAGATATAAAAAGATTTGCTATCCAAGCCCAGATGGCAAGTGGACAAGGAAGCCATTGGCTAATCGAGAGTCAAACAATGTTCATCTACGTGTAACCCGCCCTCCTGAGTGTAGAGGTTTTTGAACTTAAAGTCATGGTTGGTCAATGTGGACAAGGTGGACAAGGAAGCCATTATGGCTTATCGAGAGTCAAACGATGTTCATTTACGTGTAACCCGCCCTCCTGAGATATGTGTCAACCCTGTTTTAAACATATTCACGCTGCTAACAGTTACACATTCCGTAGACAATTAAAAAAAAATTCCATTCATTTATTGTCCTCTGTGAGAACGAGTACTTCCTGATATCCTAATCTACACTGATCTTTACAGATTTTACCTCATGTCCTCTAGTTCTACCATCTATCTTGAGTGAAAGAAACACATTTCTATCAATATTTCATACCCATTCAATATCTTAAAAAGTTCAATCTGATCTCCTTTTGACCTACTTGTCTTTAGGGTTGTTAAACCACATTCTTTCATACGTTCTTCATAACTAAGGTCTCTCAGTTCTTGAATAATTTTAGTTGCACTCCTCTGTATGCTTTCAAACGTATCTATATACTTCTTACGATTAGGGTCTCCACTCTTGTACACAGTATTCTAAATGAGGTCTAACTAATGTTTTAAACAGAGGTATAATTAGCTTTTTTCATGTATGTTATGTTTCTCCTAACAATTTGATTAACTTTTGAAGTTGTAATACCACAGTGTTCTGAAATTTTCATATTGTTATTCCTAAGTCCTTTTCTTTTACGATAGTACCTAGAACCTAATATATCCCATATAATGGTGTATGTCTAGGTTCCCATGTCCTGTATGTAGGCATTTACATTTCCCAAAATTGAATAACATCTGCCATTTTTCAGACCATTTAACTAATTTGTCTAGATTGTTTTATACGTTTTGTTTATCACCATCATTTCTAACCTTTCTAAACACTTTTGTGTCATCCGCAAATTTTGGAACGTTGCTTGTTATTTTGTCGTCGAAGTCATTGATACATATATTGAGAATAATAAAGGTCCTAATACTGATCTTTGTGGTACACCATTCAGAACTAATTTCCAGTTTGAAACCTCTCCATCTACTACAACACGCAAGCTTCTGTCAGTCAGCCATTGTTCTGCCATCCCCGATACGATGGGCTCTTAATTTAAGTAGTAATCATAAAGCTACTGACACTTTGTCAATAGCTTTATGATAATCTAAGTAGATAATATCTACTGGCGATGCCTTGTCTATCCACTTAGTCAATTCGTCGAAAAACATAACATATTTGTTTAGCATGACCTCGTTTTTAGGAATCTATGTTGAGATTAATTTAATAATGTATGCCTAACAAGGGAGTCTACCATATGTTCTTTAATTAACCTTTCTACTAATTTCCAAATCACTGACGTTAAACTCACTGATCTGTAATTCTCTGACTTATTTCTCGAACCCTTTTTTTAAATTATATGATGTTTGCTTCTTTTCCATTCAAAAGGAAAACTCCCTGTTTTAATGACAAGTTGAACACTCTTGCAACTGGTATACTTGTTCTACTGTTTCCATTAGTAGTTTGGAGGAATTCCACCCACTAGCAGGTGATTTATTATCCTTCATTGCCTTTACTTTCTTAACTACCATTTCTGGAGTTACAATTAACTGCCATAAATTGCCAGATTTAGCCTCCTGAAATTTTGCATCAGGAATTGTAATGAACTAATACCCTTTTTGGTAGACACTGAACTGAAGTAACCATTTAGGTCTTCCGCCATTAAAAACCCTTATTATATTTCCAGCACTGTCTTCTAGAGGTCCGACCTTGTCTTGTATGTTTTGCTTACTCCTGATATACGCATAGAAATCTTGCTGTCATTTTTTATGTTATATGTTAGTTTTTGCTTATAGCTTCTTTTAGGTTGTCTAATTTCAGTCGTAGCTGCACTAAGTGCATCTCTGTAATTTGCATAGTCTCCTACTTATGGTACGTCTATAAACCCTTCACATAGTTTGCTTGAACAGATTTTTCTAATAGATTCGTTTGACAAGTGTTTCTTTATCGACCGTTTCCCTTGTTTTTTCAAGAGAACAATTTTATCAATGATACTCTCAATTTCATATTTTAGAATGTTCCAACATTCAATTGCGGTCTTATTCCTCAGCATGCTATTTACTTTCTTATTTTACATTGATGCCTAAATGTATTTGATTACCCAGTGGATAATGTATTTTTACATTGTCGGCTAATATTTTGTGATGACAAAACTATACCTAAAACATTCTCTCCCCTGATTGATTCTAGCACGTGCTGAGTAAGAAATATATCCTGAATTAAAAATATAAATTGTTGGTTGTCTACCCCTGTACTCTCTATAGATTTTAATTGTTTGTGTCTATGATTAAAATCTCCCATTATGATACATTCCCCTTCATTCCCTTCCTTTATAGCGTTTTGTATTTTTGTGTTATCCCCTTCATTTATGCTTGGTTTTCGGTAAACTAACCCAATAGTTAATGTTGAAATTCTTGAAACTATTTTACACCAAACAGTTTCATCGCAATCTGCTTCTCTTTCTAATTTGATTTCACAAGTCTGAATAGATCCTTTAACATATAAAATACCCCCCTTTCTATTCAATCTCCCATACACATTACGTATCTTGTCAGCCTACTTTAGCATCTGTTATGTCTATGTTGGCCCATAATTCGGTTTTACCCATTGTGCTTCTACCATAATTTTTAAATAGATTTTCTTATTTACTATGCTCCGTGAATTTAAATACACGCATTCATAACCAGCTTCAGAGATTTTTTCCGGACATTTAGTTATTGGTTTGTGTGTACTAATGACCTCTTGTCCTGTTTGAGGCAATCTAAGTAACCCCTGCGCTTCTTGTTTAAACAATATTTAATACCAAAACTATTTGTTATGCTACCAATGCCCCTATCTGCTGAGAGTTCATCCGCAAATACGATTTCATATCAGTCCTCCCAACAAAATTTCTCCACAAATCCACAAACCCAACTTCCTCTTCCCTACATAGCTGCAGGATTAGCATGTAAATTGCCACCCCCGGCAATTTTGATATCTCTGACCACTCTTTCCTATTACTGGTAAAATCCCTGTCAAAATTACCTGCTTAACCAGCGTCTGCATTAGTGTTCTGACTAACTGCCTGTATTTCCTAACTATGGCTAAACAGATCCACCCTTGCCCGAACCAATGTTTTCTACCCAGTCAGTTATCGCCTCTACTTTGGCCCCAGACAATCAAACCACCACGTCATCTTCCTTGTTTAAGACTCTGTCGGTCTTCCTAACTATCGAGTCCCCCACATACATCCTCGCTCTCTTCCTCAATCCCCTCTTTCACTACCTCAGTATAGCTCTTCCATTGGATCCCTTCCGTCACATTCTATCCTGCAGTCTTGTCACCTGGCATATTTTAGCAATCTCCCTCTCACCCATCAATCTGTCACCTTTCCCTCCCGTCTCCTGGCTAACTTGCGCTCCCGTCGCCTTCCCTCCCGTCTCCCTCGCTCCCATCGCCGTCACTCTCGTCTATTCCCCCCCCCGTCTCCTTCACTCCTGTCTCCCCCACTCCCATCTCCTTCGCTCCATATTTAAAAGTCAAAGCTACGCGTTGAGAGAGCTGCACTTCAAATTACGGCTTTATCCAGCCTGAGCGTGATGACATGTCAAGTTGCTTATGTGTCTTACGAGTGAAGAGGTAAGACCACAGTGCAAAATTGCACTGGTGGCCATGTTAACGTTTTGTCTGATTATAAGAAAACTTGACCATCAAAAATTCTGAATTTTTTACCACAACTACCATCATCTCATTGACATGCTGACCAAGTTTTGTCAAAATCACATACATACAGCGCTTTTAAAACGCCCCCTCGTACGATGCCCGCCAATGCCTACACAATATTCATGTATTCATGCGCACACGTGGCCCTTAGCAGAAACATTCCCGTAAATCCCTCCGCCTGTTAAGCCCTCAAAAATGCACCATTTCACAGCCAATAGCTTCTACAAACAAACCTGTAAATATGCCTGCTCAATTGCACTTATGTCACATCATATGTATGGCTTAATTTCACATATCACAATATAATACATTTGTTCAACTGTGGTCTGACCCCTGACCCCTGAACTATTTCCGCTAGTCACTGCACATTCTTTGTTTATATTGACACTGCGTATTTATACTAAATCACACACGACATGTCAACATGATTTGTTTATACCGACAAATAGGCTAGTGCTCATGTCGTGGAATCATTATTTATTTGTCCGTCTCTCCGTCCCTACACCCACCAAACCATCTGTCCAGCCACCCATCCAACCATTCACCCATTCGCTATCCATCCCTCCGTTCATCAGCCATTGAACGAACCATCCATCTACCATCTACCCACCCCACCCATCCATTCATCCATCCACCGATGGCGGAAGTAATGAACATGGCGGACGCAATGAATTGGCCGCGACGTAATGACACTGAAGGTCGCAGTGCAAAAAGCTGACGTAATGACAAGAACGGATGTAATTTAAATGGCCAACGTAATGGAAATGACCGATGTAATGGAAATGGCGGACATAATGGAAATGGCCAATGTAATGGAAATGGGAACGTTATGTACGTAATTTAGTCAAGTGACTTTTGTGTTTGTGAAGATTATAGCGGCTGCGTAGCGCACGTGATTGAATTTATAGTGGCTTTTCGCAAACCAGTCAAGTGGCAATAACGGAATGGCTGACTGTGCTCGAACACTCAGCGTAGTTTGCCCTGGCAACAACAGGTCAATTGGTTTCAATTGGAAAAATAAACAGTACTCAGCCGTATGTTGTCTGAGGATCAAGTGATGCGTCATCAAGATCGAACTGATACACGACTAAAGTTACGCAATCTGATCTTTTGATCGTAAAGTCATGTTGAGTTAAACTCTATAAACGCCATATTTTAAACAGCCATTCTCTTAAGTGAATGGGTCAGTCAGTGAGTCAGTCAGTGAATGAGATAGTGAGTCATGCAATCAGTCAGTCAGTCAGTCAGTCAACCAGCCAGTCAGTGCACGCACGCACGTACGCACTCAGGAACGCACGCATTCTTTTTTCCCATACATATATGTTAGCATGTACGCATCCAAATTCATGTTTAGAGAGCTGATATCAAGCGAGCTGATATCAAGTAAAGCGCAGCACAATAACAAAGTATAGTGATCCATAACGTCCCGCCCTCTCCTAAACTCATCAGCCGAATACGCATGTGTGATTGCATTAGTAAATCAATGAAAAACGAAACTCCTGAAAGCAACCGTAACTGTTGGAATGGGTCAATACTTATAGCACACGTCTGTGGAATGGGTCAATACTTATAGCACACGTCTGTGGAATGGGTCAATACTTATAGCACACGTCTGTGGAATGGGTCAATATATATAGCTCACGTATGTGACATACGTGACGTTTTGTCAATTCAAATGTCAACAACTCCGACACCAACCTACGGACCCGTGTACTCTTCTCTGACCGGGTGGCTACACTAGTGCATTGACACCCAACTGAGACCGTTCAGGCTATAGTAAATGCTGACGTCATTCGAGGTGTTGATTCACGCCGAGCGACTTCTCTGTTGACGTCAGAATGAATTTACATCGTCATTGACCACTGAAAGCATGTCCAGTGCTCTCAAGTCCCAAGTAATCGACACTCCATCTCACAGAGTGATTCCCAGTATATCAGATTCAAGGAGTGACCCGCAGAACGCTGACGAAGTCTTGCCGTCCACAGAACGTGACATCGACAAATACAACGTGAGTAGTAGGCCTACACTAACCTGTTATTGTCTTATACATTTATAATAACTAAATAACACCCTTGTGTATTTGAATGTTTAATGTAGTGCAACAACTTACACGCATCTTCAACAATGAATAAACGAGTATAAAGCACACTACCGTATGGGTAGATAATAAACTGTAGCGTTGTCAAATGCTCGAGAAATGATACCAGTTCAGTTCTCCTACAGTCCGCTAGGGGCACACTCCACTATCCCCCCAAGTGGTCGAGCCCGAGGGCTGATAATGGAAGTGTGATCCTCTACATTTCCTCCACTAGTCTTCTTGGAGGTTGCCGGGTGCGACCGCCAAGTCGCCGAACAGCGGGTGACGGAACAGGGGTCGGTGGCGTAACTTCAGCGGCTGGTGTGGGTGGGTGTGCGGTCAGCTGGAGCATCTCACGACTAGCACGAGGAGGCTGCCCGGCACCGGACTCGGGCCTGGCCGGGGTCGCAGGCACGGGTGTAGTCGGCCTGGGTAGGGGCGACACTGGGTCGGCGGGCTGGGTTGGTGTCTCGGGTAGCATGGGCGACGGTGGCATGGTCGTGGTGAGGGGAATAACCGATGGTGAGTTGATCAACGGGGCCCTGGCGATATGCGGCGTGTACTGGCGTAGGTGCTTCCTGTTGCGGAGCGTGACACGCCCCGACCCGTCCACTCGTATGACGTATTGGTCGTACTGTCGTACCTCAACCACGATTCCGGTGCGGTCCCACTTGGTTGGATGCGGGCCAACCAGGTTCTGTAGCCTTACACAATTACCGATAATGAGTGAAGGTAGGACCCGTGTGTGCTCCGACAGTCGCTCATATGCCCTCATGTGTCGGATACGTAGTGCGTCCTCTCTTGCTTGCAGTGTCTCGCGCCATGTCCAATGGGGTCGGTACTGTCCAGGCGGCACTGGGATGAAGTCCCGGATGCGGCGTCCAAAGATGATTTCGGCAGGACTGACCTTCGACATCGGATCTGGCGTGTTTTTGTAGGCTAACATGGCCCGTTGGAATGCGTCGGTGTTCAGGGAACCGCCTGGGCCCGTGCTGGAGCGCGGCAATGGGGCCTTTGGAGCCCTCTGTGTTCTCTTCTACGATAGGCCAATTGGAGTATCTGTCTACGGCGACGGGTAGTGATGACCGCCGTGGCTGAAATAGTCAGCGCATATCGCCTGGAAGGGGTAGACTGGTCGTGTTGGTGGTGTAGGTGGCGGGTTTGATTGTGACGGGGCCATGCGGTTGCACGCTGTACAGCGTGCACGTGTCTCTTCAATTGCTGAAAGTCATACCTGGCCAGAAGAATGACCCCTCTGCTCGCGACACCATCATCGAAACACCCTGGTGAGCCGAGTGGAGTGCCTGCAAGACACTTGCTCGGAGAGTGGGTGGTATGACGATTCTGTCCTTGTAAAGGATGACGCCGTCATACTCGGTTATCTTCTCCCGGTACTGGTAGTACGTGCGGGTGACACTGGGCAAGGCTGATGGCGTGTCCTCTCTTCGAGAGGTGTACTCGGTACCTTCTCGATCAGACAATCCAGTTTGATGTCATGATCAGCGCAGCCCAGGATGACCTGGTCCCGCACCACAATGTCGCTGTAATCTGCCCCAACGCATGCGTCGTGGTTCGGGCAGCTCGGGCACTGACACTTGATGACGAACTGGCAAACTCGCGCTTGCCCCTTGAGTCGAGCGCTGTAGACGCGGACAGGTTCATCTCGGTCCTGCCGCATCTTTGACAGAACGTCTCGGGCTACCATTGCATTTTCGGCGCGCACCGCCAACTTCTTAATGTTGGCCAGTAGATCTCGTTCGCTGCAGGAGGCCAGCGCATCACGGTGAACCCGCACGAGGTTCTTCCGTAGTCCCTCGGGATTGCAGCAATCTAGGAGCTAGTAAGCGAGGTCGGAACCGGCGACTCGCGTAGCGTCTTTATATTCACGCCAGCGTCGCTCGAAATACAGCCAATCTTCCAGGGAGATCCCCTCATCGACAGTCGGGCGGCTAATTTTCTCCACCTTGGCCGTGGCGCCGGCAGCGCTGCTGGGCGCGGGCGAGTCGACATGCTGGCTCTGCGCGTGGATGGTGAGGAGTGTGGCTGCGAGCGCGGCGTCGGTGACATTCGGGCGGTATTCGCATCTGTCGACGGGGCACTTTACAGCTGCCGTGGGCGTAGCCGGATCCATGATCACAACGGCAGATTTTGCACCAGGTGCGACCACCGTATTTGCGTAAGCGGGCGTAAGCGATAATAGGCCGGACCGTCGACGAGTGCTTAATACAATGCTGCAGATTGTCCGTTTATTCATAAATAACACCCTTGTGTATTTGCATCGATGTTTAATGTAGTGCAACAACTTACACGCACACGAGTTGAGGTTGGATCTGGGTTGTCGGAAGAGTTTCCAGTTAACACCGGTTTGAGGCAAGGAAGTGCCCTTAGCCCTTTACTGTTTATCATGGTGATGGAAATAATCAGCAGGACGATCAACACGAAGGATATTCTCAGGAAGATGATGCATGCAGACGATCTGGCCATAATAGCAGAAAGCAAACAAGACCTACAGGAAGTGTTGGAGGAATGGAAGGGGGTGTTCGAGAAGCACGGACTGAAAATGAGTCTAGAGAAGACAGAAGTGATTTGGATTGGACACCAGAAAGAGGAGTTGAACATCAGGTTGGATGGTAAAGAGATCAAGCAAGTGGATGGCTTTGTGTACCTTGGAGGAAAGGTTACGGAGGATGAGCATTCAGCGGCAGAAGTGCGACGTCGGACACAAGCGGGAGCGAATGCTTGGAGAAAGGTAGAGGGAGTCATGTTAGACAGAAAAATTTCAAAAAAGCTGAAAGGGAAAGTCCTGAGACCGTGTGTCACACCAGCATGCTTGTATGGTCTGAAGAGAGTGGCGTTGGCAGAACAACAACAATAGAAGCTGCAAGTGTGTGAGAATAACTGGGTTCGTCGAATAACAAGAACCAAGACGGGTGACAGAAGAAGGATGAACGACCTAAGGAAAGAGGTTGGGATGCAATGCAGCCTAACAGGAAGATTGGTGAGAAGCAGGTTGAGATGGGGAGGCGATGCAAGCAAACTAGCAAAGAGAGCAGAGGTGGGAAAACGTGGCGATTTGTGGCGGCCGCCTCAGGCTTGTGGAACGCCCTGCCAGTGTGACTACATGAACTGACCAGCGAGGCCACTTATAAAACAACTTTAAAAATACTCTATTTTAACTAACATTTTAACATCTAGAAAGGCTTTATACTTTGCTTTCAGAACTTTTAGTTATGAACTGTTATATCACCTGCATGTATTTGAGACAAATCTACCAGCTATACTATTCAATTATATTACAATTGAGTTATTTATCTTAAAAACATTTTATTTAATATTACTGTAATTTAATTATTTCATCTACATTTTTATTTTAATGTTGCTTTATTTTAATGTAATTTAATTGTATATTTTTTATTTAATTTAATTACGTAGTTTTTAATGTAAAGCGCCTGTAGTAGTTACATTAGATTAGATTAGGCTAGATTTGGTGCTATAAGTGAACTATTTATTTATTATTTATTTATTTAATTATTAGCACATGTTCGATCTAGAGGTGCCAGGACTAAGTCAGTGAACGTTTTTGGCCGTGGCTATATATCATGGTCGGATCAACACTCTGAGGGGGGATGCCCGGTTGCCCACAAAGACACCAAGTGTCAGGACGTCTAATTATCAAATGTCTACAGAATATATGTGCCCACACGCTAGCTTGCTCGCTCGCACGCACACTAGCCTATATAATGGCCACCCCTTCTGCAAAGTTGCATGGCGCGAGGAGATGGCCTCTTGTGATGCAAACCTTGTAAGAAGTGGACTATTGTATCCACATAGCAACAATCTACAATACTTCGTGCATATGATATATAATCCAAATAAGTAAAATGTTTCATAAATTCATAGTTTTGCACATTCATACCTCCACACATTGTCGTGAAGATTCAATCAGTTTTAGTGTGATTGTGAAGAACACCTCTTAACCACCTGTGTAAAATTGTGGGATCATGTCCTGTACATCACAACGATTAACTCGTTGCTTCCTGCACTTGACGCCCTGTTTAGCTATATCGAACCTTGGAAACTGCATGTTAATACTGCGTAAACTAAGGTGCTTGTATTCTCAAGGGGTAAGATTAGAAAATTGCCAGAATTTAAATATGCACCAAAAAAGCTTGCCATTGTAGATAAGTTAATTTTAACTATAATGGTAGATTTTCTAAAGCAGTCAGACATTCATATGAACAGGCAAACCGAGCAATGTTATGTTTAATTTCTAAAGCTAGGAAGCTAAAACTTCCTATTGATATCCAGTTTGAACTATTTGATTCCCTTACATGCCCAATCTTGTTATATGGGTGTGAAATATGGGGATGTGAAAATATTGTTAATTGAAAAGTTACATAACATTTTTTTGTAAAATTTTACTTGGGGTAAACAATAGAACACATACTTATGGGGAACTATTTCCTCTAAATATTAAAATAAACAGTAGAGTATTGAATTTGGGGGTGGGGTGGAAACTAATGACAGGAAAGGAATCTAAACTGTCTTGCATTATGTATAAATTATTATATAAATTATTTGTTAAAAATATCTTTGAATCCCCCAGGATTACTCATGTTAAATAAATTTGAAATAGAATTGGTCTATCTAACGTGTGGCTTAATAAAGAAATAGTGAATCCTAAATGGTTTAAAGTGGTGATCAGGTTAAAATTACTGACCAGCATCATTAGCAGTGTAGCGGTAATATTTGCAATAGCGATGGGTGTACAACCTACAGAATAATTGATATGATTTTAAAATGGAGAAATATTTGCTAGTTGTACCACCAAATCTATCTAGACCTTTTGTAAATTTCGCACTTGTAATCATCACTTGCCGATTCAGCAAGGCAGGTAGAGTGGAATTGATAGGCGAGAGATATGTTGTACTCTATATGATTGTAATTATATTGGGGATGAGTTTCATTATTTGTTTAAATGTACTTTTTTCAAGAAGCTAGACTTAAGTTTATTTCTAGATATTATTTTGTTAGGCCAAACACTTTAAAAATGGATCAGTTGTTTAATTTGACAAGCCATGCAAAGCTAATTAAATTATGTAAATTCGTACAGGAGATTTTAAATAGTTTTAAGTCGTAATATGATCTTCTGTGATACTTTTGTGTTTTATATTTTGGTAAAACCATTTACCAATGTAATTTATAAGTATTATTGAAGCTTGGATTACATACACTTATAGCCGTCTCACATTGTAACAGTAGGCCGTACATAACATTGTAATTCTCGTGTAACATATTAAGGTTTTTGAGAATAAAGTTGAATTGAATTGAATTGCAACTTGCTTAGGCCCAAGACTTTAAAAAGGTAAACACTGAAGACCCAATTTGGTAATATGCCATTCAAACCCATGTGATATTATTATGCAATTACGAACATACGTCATCCTGTTACATAGACACGTTAATCCATTACTTTAATATAAATATCATAGCACATGAACAATCTTACCATCGACGCTGTTTGAGACAAATAAAAAATTGGCAAATAAAAAACTTCCAATGTCGTCAGAATCCAACGGAAATTGTTATGCGAAAAAACTATTGGAGTTAGGGACACACAAAAGAAGTAAAACACGTATATTAAGACTAATGATGAAGAAGAAACATAAATAAAAATCAACGACCGGTATCGGTGCCAGCCACACCCCAGACTACTGGGATACAGATGAGAGCACCATGTTTTAATAAATCGTATTTAAGCTAAACTCATGCCGTTTGTTTCCTTTTAACTTCTCCAGTTGTTTTGCAGTGCAGTCTGTCACACACAGACGGTGTGGCTGAAAGCTCTATATGTTTGACACGCAGGCCTAAGTATCTAGAGAACTGTAATTTTATAATAATAATAATAGGCGGTCCCTCGGAAAGAGCTAGGACGTCATCTGCAGCATCACGAGCCCTGATGTAACTCAGATCTTAGGGTTTTGGGGCACGATGATCCGGTTGAAAGTGAGGTTTGCAGTCCTTCGCATTTCTTCTTTGCCGCTTCTCCGCCTCAATCTGTAGGCAGTCCGTTTCGAACCAAACCCAGCCAAAAATATTTCAGTTCAAGTGGCGCGCTCTGGCGGATAGTTCAGAGAACACATTAGATATGAATGTTCAGGCCTTGCGTTTTCCTATATCTGGTCAAATAACTGGTGACCCAGCGTCTTTAAAACAGCTGAGGTCTAAAGGGCTTGTATATTATTATTATTATTATTATTATCATCCATTAGAATTTTAGTTATATATATTAGCTCAATCGCAGCATATTCAGTTGAATGTTAGGTCTAAAACCATATTGATGTCCGGAGGGTGTTTTTTGTATATATTTATATTTAAATGTTAAAGTGAGGGGGTTTTGTCCGGTGAGGTTTTGTCCGGAGGGGGTTATATTCGGAGGGGATTTTGTCCGAGGGGGTTTTGTCCGGAGGCGGTTAATGATATCCGGTTACTCAGAAGAATGTGTATTTACTGTTACCCGACTCAGTAATTTTTTTTAACAGTATGTTAAATGCATTATTTATTTGAATGTATGCATTACATGCATTATTCGTGTTAATAAAATGTTCCATACCATTGATATTCCACATTGTAGTTAGGTAGATATGTGATGTTTCCCAGGTCGTAAAAGGGGCAAGTTGTTACATCATACGGGGCACGTTGTTACAGTAAAGAACGTGTGGATCGGAAAGCCAGTGTCACTCGTACATGTTACTGTTATTACGTTAATTGGATTATACACACTTATACATCTTATACACAGTGTGCATGGCAATGTGGGTGTTCACAGCTTCATATATTAAGTTTTTCATGTTTAGTTACTAAAGGACACTCGTTCCCCGGATGCATACATAACAATCAATTGCGAATGGAATGTATATTATTGGGTGGAGTAAGAAATAGTGAATGTCAATATATATGTAATATGACTTCTACTTTATTGAATAATACACACGTACGCACCCCCTCTTTCAATTTAACCCCTTATACTAAAATTATAGTAGACAAGTTTCAAGTTTCATTCACGAAGCATAAAGGGTGGCTGCGTGAGATGATGTTACGTGGACATAAAGGGTGGCTGCGTGAGATGATGTTACGTGGACATAAAGGGTGGCTGCGTGAGATGATGTTACGTGGACATAAAGGGTGGCTGCGTGAGATGATGTTACGTGGACATAAAGGGTGGCTGCGTGAGATGATATTACGTGGACATACCAAAACAGTTTTAGGTGGTTAAAAAGTCATTTTGTCCACACCACGTTAACTCCTACAGTGTGTCTGCTTGTGGACTCCAGCCAACTACTGATGTGTGCTGTTTTTGTAAAACGACTCTGTTACAACTTGCCCCTGTATACAACTAGACCCGGTCACCATTACTGATGTACATGTATAATGTGATGTACATTGGAACAATAACGATAACGACAACAATCCAATATTCGCTGTGCCGGATCACGTTGGTGTAGCAGTTAGCTATGGCACTATCGGAAGAAACTGACCAATTTAAATTAAACACTACTATGCCTACCTACCCTAAAATATGTTCTCGCAGGAAAATATTGAAAGAAAACAATTGTCCTACCTATACCTATCCTAATATTTTACATACATCTATTTTATAATTTTTGTTTTTTTTGCAGCCTTTAAAGTGTCTTCATCTGTTTCGGTGACGATTTCATCGCGATGAGTTTGAATCTCGTGAGTACCATTCGCATTCTTGCAGGTTAATTTGATCAGAAACCATACAGGAAGTTGTAAAAAATGAGTCTGTCTGACTGAAAAAAACCGTAGCGTTTATCTAGGGATTTGTCCTGTCTGTTCTGTTCCCCACTCCCAAGGACCCTTGCACCACGTTAGTCTCCTCAAAGGTCAAAGGTTCTGTGATGATCACACATTTTGAGACGTAGCCAGCCATTCATAGTAACGACCAAACTTCCTCTGCATTCTCTTGTGTTCATCTTTCTGGTGGCATCCAGCTTCTTAGGATCCGCTGACACTCCTGGGCTCCAGACATGCCCAAAGAACGATATGTTTCTCTTGTTGAAGACACATTTTTCTCTGTTGAGCTTGAGGTTATTTGTCTTCATTCGTTCAAATACTTGACGCAGGTTGTCATCGTGTTCAACCTGAGTGCAACCATGCACCAGCATATCGTTGCTGATGTTAGTTGCTTTCTGAATTCCTTGTAGCGCTGTTTGGATGACATTTTGGAACATTTCGGCAGCTGAACTCAGTTCGAACATCTCTTGTACCGCCAACGTTTTTTGGTTCGCGATGAAGATAGTAATGTACCTTGACTCAGTCGCCAGTTCTACTTGATGATATCCTTTATACAAGTAGAGCTTTGGAAAACACGATGACCCATTCAGTTCAAATATTATGTCATCAATTGTCGGTGTCACATGGCGTTCGCATCTGATGGCTTTGTTGGCTTATGTCATATCGATACTTATGCGAAGTTCGCTTGGTTTCTTTGGTTTGGGCTGAGCATCTATCGGGCTCACCTATGGGGCGGAGCGTCCACCACTTCCTTTATGATGTCAATTTTCTCCAGTTTTTCTAATTCTTCCTCTTTCTCTCTCATGTGGTTGAGAATTCTTAGGCGTCAATTATGGACTGGCTGAATAGTATCGCCCATGAGCAGCTTAACTTATACACATCTCAGTTTGCCAATGCCTTCACATATGTCATTGTACTATTCACAGAGTTTCGAGTAACGATCAGTTGTTTTCACTGATGATATTTCGGGGATATACCCAAGTTTGCATGGCTGCCTCATACCTTAGGAGATTGCCTTTTCCCTCGCCAGTCATATACGCTGCGCTCCTAACTGCCGTCTGATTTCCTTCCATCTCCGCGTCGAATTTTCTAAGAATGTTCATCGGGTTCCTAACACAACGGGTGACAGGGTTATGTTCAGTCTAGCAAGTTTTGACCGATCACCCGGTGTCGACTAGGACGCTGACTGGTGATTCGTCGACTGTTATAGTCACCAGTTGTTTATTCACGCTTTTCACTTCCATCTGGTCTAGGTATAAAAGGTACAGATCCTCACGCTCATCAGACTGAGTGTGGCCATCTGTTCACTTCCATCTGGTATAGGGACAAAAGGTACATATCCTCACGCTCATCAGACTGAGTGTGGTCCAACTGTTCACTTCCTCCTGGTCTAAGGACAAAATGTACAGATCCTCACGCTCATCAGAGTTAGTGTGGTTCATCTGACGATTTTTCCAGAATTCTTATATTTCGGCTTGCACCTACTTTTCTCGAACTCTCCCCACTGCTTGTGCTGCTTTCTAGCAGTGGCAGATCTGTAAAATTTGGCAAAGTGGTTGGCCCTTCTGCACATATGGCAGGTCTTCCCTCTGGCCGGACAATTCTCTTTGTGCGTGTACTCTCGCAACTGTAGCATTTCCCCTGTTAGTTCTACCTGGTATGTCGGCCTCCTTTCTAGCACGTTATCTTTGAAGTCTATTGATATAATCCTCGGAAATGGCTCTCTCTGTCACTTCTGCCAGTTTTACAGACAGCACCAGAGATCTTGCTGTTTTTAGTAGACACTCTGATGTCATCTCTTCGCTCGTTGAGACACAATTTCCGCGAGTTAAACTTTATGTAAGTATCTGGTTTTTATTTATCTGTCTGTGCTATGAAATTTCCACGATGCCGCTAATTCTCGTATCCTCGTATAGTAATCATCAATTGTCTCATCTGACATTTGCTCACATTTGTGAAATTTTAAAACTTCTTATTCAGTGTTGACTTGGGGTTTTAAATACTCTCTCAGTTTTCTGACAGCGGTTGCATAATCATCGTTTGCAACATTTTCTAGAATAGTGTCAAAAATGTCATCCACTCTCTCCCCTACGAAATGAAGTAACCAGGCACTCTTGTCCGTTGATTTCTTGATTCTGCTGATAACGAGAAGTCGTCGAATCTCTTCAGCCATTTTCCCCATCGCTGACCTATAGTAGGTCCCGATATATCAAATGCAGCACAATGAGTCTGAGGCAGGGCTATCGCCAAGGCTATGGCTCGATCGGCTCAGCTATAGCGTCAGTTCAGTTTCATGAGTGGAGAGACAGTGACCATCGTCGTCGCCAGTTTTAGTGTTTTACCAAATGACGAAACAAGCTTACAACAAACCATGCTTTATTTAGTGCACGTCCGCCTGAACTCTAGATCCCAATTGTACGTCGGTGCAGTACATTATTTTTCCAGTGCACAATGGAAGGGATAGTTCAGTCAGGACATTACAATTGGATACAGTGCCTCTGTCGTGGCTCGAGTGATCACGTTATTTTCTGAATATAGGCGCTAGAGCATCTTGTAGACCAGGTGTTCGCTTGCGTTCTAACCTGAAGGCTCCCAGCGTTTGTTTCACAATAATTAATTTTGCTAAAAATGACAAAAACATTTCGTGCGTACACGTTGTAACAAAATTCAACAAGTCATCCAAGGCAAAAACCCAGAAGACAAGTGGACAAGGAAGCCAATGGCTTATCGAGAGTCCAACATGTTTACATCTATGTGTAACCCGCCCTCCTAGGATATTTGTGAAATCTGTTTTGAGCATATCCATACTGCTAACTTTTACACATTCTGCAGATAATCTGTTCCACTCATGTATTTCCTCTGTGAGAATGAATACTTTCTGGTATCCAAGCTACACTGATGACACCTCATGGCCTCTGATTCTACTATATCTCTTAAGTGAGAAAAATATTTCGAGCAATAGTTTCATACCCATTCAATATCTTAAAAACTTATCTTAACTTCTTGTATATAGAGTTGTTAAAGCACATTCTTTAAGGCGTTCTTCATAATTAAGGTCTCTCAGTTCTGGAATAATTTTAGTTGCTCTCCAACAGGTTTATAGTAACATGATTTATGATTATGTTGCAGGTCGCCACGTTGATTCCTCTACTACTCGTTGTACAGATATGCGGAAGCAACCTAGCACATGAGAAATGTATGGAATGGTGCAAGAAAAAGTATTTCAGCTGCATCAACGATTGCTGGAGAAACAAAAGTTATGTGATCGGCAAGGTGAAACGTTGCGATAATGTCTACGAACTGTGTGCAGAGAGGTGCGATAAGCTGTTCCCACAATAACCGCTTGATGGCAGGGGTGTCGTAAGACCTGATACAACGAGATCACGTAATTGCTAACCATGACAATGCAAAACCAATGGATCTGGTCCTGCGTTCACGATGGATCTATGAAAACTATTTACCACATTTGTTTCGTTATTATATAATAGAAATACTAAACCAATGGAACTGATCCTACTTTCACGATGGATCTATGAAAACTATTGATCAAATTTGTTTCGTTATTATACATGTAGAACATAAATATTAACATAATTTCATATCAATCCTAATTGTACTTATATGCCTATCAATCAACTGTTGTCAAATAATAAAACGGGAAACATAACGAATCGTACTCGGTTGATAATTTAACCTTTTCTTTTCTTGTAAAACTGACTGCACGAAGAGAGGCATGGTTGCGTACATATCCACTTTACACGTCAGTGTTCTCGGTTCAAAACCCGGAACAGGCAACGTACGTTAGGGATAAAAACCTGGTTCTCAAAACTGGGCATTGTGTATCCCTCGTGACTAGTATGATCCTGTTAATGTCGGTGCCGTCTCGTTAATTGGGAACGTAGTCCAACGAGGAAGACATACATCTAGACAAACAACTAGAACTACTAAACTGGTATTTCCACTTGGTAACTACCAACCTAAACAACAACCACAGGCGTAGTCCAACCGAGGCTTATCTAACAAGCAAATACATAAAACATATCTCGTAAAACATAACATAGCTGCTTTCTCGTATCTCAGTTGACATTCGTAATTCATCACGTTCACACTTGAGAACATTAGGTGCAAAGAGAGACCATACAATATCAGAAAGACCATGTGTATGAAATAATTACGCAATGTATCTGTATGTGTCTGAGTATTACCTAATTTTAGTATACAAATAAATGAATCAATGTATTAGTTTGTAGCTAGCACATGCAATTATCAGAATAACATGAAACGCTTGAATAAAGAAACGCGGTTGTATGGATATCAAGAAGCCAGCGATAAGCGCAGCGAGCATTGGGAATATATGTATGAATATATGTATATGTATATATATATGTATATATATATATATACATATATATATATATATATATATATATATATATATATATATATATATATATATATATATATATATATATATATATATATATATATATATATATATATATATATATATATATATATATATACATATATATTATATATTATATATTATATATTATATATTATATTATATATTATATTATATTATATATTATATATTATATATTATAGTATATAGTATATATTATATATTATATATACACATATATATATATACATATATATATATATATATATATATATATATATATATATATATATATATATATATATATATATACACATATGTATATATACATATATATATATATATATATATATATATATATATATATATATATATATATATATATATATATATATATATATATCAAATCAAATCAAATCAAGTTTATTTAGACACCGTATATCTCTAAAAATTGAATCAGGGGTGTTTACAATAAATAAAATAAATAAAATAAGTAAATAAATAAATTAATTAATAAAATAAATTACATTATTGAATATATATATATGTATATATGTATATATAATTATTACAGTACAGGCATTACATGAGATAACACATATATACATGTGCATACATGTACATATATACATACACATACATACACATGCATACACATACATACATATATATATATATATATATATATATATATATATATATATATATATATATATATATATATATATATATATATATACATATACACTTACGCATATATATATATATATATATATATATATATATATATATATATATATATATATATATATACATATATATATATATACATATATATATATATATATATATATATATATATATATATATATATATATATATATATACATACACATACACATACATACACACATACATATATACATATTCATCCATACATACTTACACACATTATACATGTACATACACACAAAAAATTACGAAAAAGCTTGATTAAAGAGAAAGGTTTTCAAGTCCCTCTTAAAATGTTTAGAATCGCGTTGCGTTCTTAGCCCTATTGGAAGAGAGTTCCAGAGGGTGGGACCTGCACACGAGAAAGCTCGTCGGCCGAGCCGTTCCAGGTTTACCCTAGGAACAACAGTGAGAGATTGGTTAGCCGAACGAAGACTGCGACAGGGAACATAAGGAGATATACGGTCAGCAAGGTAGCGTGGAGTGTTTGCATGCACGGCGCCGTGCATCAAGGTCAACAGTTTAAACCGAATTCGCTGCGCCACAGGTAGTCAGTGCAGCTCTCGTAGTGTCGCCGTCATGCTGTGTTGGTCACGTCGACGTAGGCAGAGGACGACACGCGCAGCGGATCGCTGGACCATCTCGAGTCGATGCAGCAGGGTTCCGGTAATGCCGTACAGGGCCGCGTTTCCGAAGTCGAGTCGCGACGTGACAAGAGCGTGTACAAGCGTCTTGCACGCTCTGAGCGGCTGAGATGATCGTATTCGCGCTGTGCCACGTAGTTGGGCGTAGACAGTCCGGCAAGTACGGCTAACGAGTGCGGCCATCGTGGAGTCGAGCTGTACGCCAAGGTCACGTATGTTGGCTGAAGTGCTGACGTTACATCCGCAGATGTCGATGAGAAGAGGAGGTGGCTGTGGAACACGGTTGTTCGGTACTGAGAACAGTACCGCCTCTGTCTTCGTATCGTTTAAAAGTAGGTAGCGCGATGCCAGCCATACTTTCACGTCAATAACACAACGGGATATCCGGTCGGCGGCGGACGCAGCATCATTACGCGGAAAGTCAACATACAGCTGAGTGTCATCCGCGTAGACGTGGTAGCGAATTCCGTGCTTTGAGAAGACTTCTGAAAGACCTGCACAGTAGACAGAAAAGAGGAGAGGGCCCAAAACACTGCCCAGTGGAACTCCATGTCGCAGTTGGATGTTGCAAGATAGATGACCATCAACATCGACACACTGTGTTCGGTCGGTGTTCTGCGAGAAGAAGGTCGTGGTCAATAGTATCGAACGCAGCATTGAGGTCGAGCAATACCAATACTACGTGCTTACGAGTATCCAATGAACGCAATATATCGTACTGACTACTCACAATCGCTGTCTCCACGCTGTGTGACGGGCGGTAGGCGCTCTGAAAAGGGTCACCGATGTTATTGTGTTGCAGATGCAAACGCAGTTGGGCAGAAACATGGCAGAAACATTATACATATGTATATATATATATATATATATATATATATATATATATATATATATATATATATATATATATATATATATATATATATATATATATATATATATATATATATATATATATATATTTATATATATGTATATATATATATACGTATATATACATAAATATATATATATACATATATACATATATATATATACATATATACATATATACATATATATATATATATATATATATATATATATATATATATATATATATATATATATATATATATATATATATATATATAAAATGTTAAATATATATATAACGGACCAACTCACACCACAAACTCACCAGGCAATGTCATGTGGCATTATACAAGAATACTGTTTTGTTATGGTAAGCGCGATTATATATATACATATATATATACATAAATATATATATATATATAATTATATATATATATATATATATATATATATATATATATATATATATATATATATATATATATATAATTATATATATATATATAATTATATATATACATAAATATATATATATATATATATATATATATATATATATATATATATATATATATATATACATATAACGGACCAACTCACCACAAACTCTCCAGGCAATGTCATGTGGCATTATAAAAGAATATTTTTTTTATGGTAAGCGCGATTATTTTCAATATACGTTCTAGTTCATCGCGACTTGAGCATTCCAGGGAAAAGAAGGCAAGTGTGTAGTACTGCAGTATAATTACTATCCTTAAGAATGCGAGTAGTGCTGGACGGAGCCCGTAGAAGGCCGCAGTTGTATAGATTTGACACGGTGAACGTGCTGAAATAAATTTCATTTTAAATGATCATGATCATTTGTCATTGCGTAAATGTACCTCGCTATGTTGACGAATGAAAGCATTATTAAAAGGATTTGGTGTATGTGTTTTGTAAGCAATAAATGTTCTTTGAAGGTCCTCTGAATGTTTTTAGGCACGAAATGTTCCCTCAAGGTTTTGTAAGAACGTTTGGACAACGAGGAGAAAACGTTCTAAGACGCCAAACGTTTTCATAGACGGAACGTTATTTTGTTAGCTGGGAAGTCAAGAACGTTCTGGAAACCTTCTAGGAACGTTATTTTGTTAGCTGGGAAGTCAAGAACGTTATGGAAACCTTCTAGGAACGTTATTTTGTTAGCTGGGAAGTCAAGAACGTTCTGGAAACCTTCAAGGAACGTTATTTTGTTAGCTGGGAAGTCAAGAACGTTCTGGAAACCTTCTAGGAACGTTATTTTGTTAGCTGGGAAGTCAAGAACGTTCTGGAAACCTTCTAGGAACGTTATTTTGTTAGCTGGGAAGTCAAGAACGTTCTGGAAACCTTCAAGGAACGTTATTTTGTTAGCTGGGAAGTCAAGAACGTTCTGGAAACCTTCTAGGAACGTTATTTTGTTAGCTGGGAAGTCAAGAACGTTATGGAAACCTTCTAGGAACGTTATTTTGTTAGCTGGGAAGTCAAGAACGTTCTGGAAACCTTCAAGGAACGTTATTTTGTTAGCTGGGAAGTCAAGAACGTTCTGGAAACCTTCTAGGAACGTTATTTTGTTAGCTGGGAAGTCAAGAACGTTCTGGAAACCTTCTAGGAACGTTATTTTGTTAGCTGGGAAGTCAAGAACGTTCTGGAAACCTTCTAGGAACGTTATTTTGTTAGCTGGGAAGTCAAGAACGTTCTGGAAACCTTCTAGGAACGTTATTTTGTTAGCTGGGAAGTCAAGAACGTTCTGGAAACCTTCTAGGAACGTTATTTTGTTAGCTGGGAAGTCAAGAACGTTCTGGAAACCTTCTAGGAACGTTATTTTGTTAGCTGGGAAGTCAAGAACGTTCTGGAAACCTTCTAGGAACGTTATTTTGTTAGCTGTGTAGCAACCAGCGGACGTTTGAGCCAAAATAGTTCAGACGAGGATTAAATTTATTGAGTAACACGACGATTATTGCACAATAAATTACTACATTATTAACTTGTCAACGATGCGATCAATTCACTTGATCAGGGATAAATCTGTTTCGACACAGATTCGTGTTGCAGTCGCCTTCTATTCCCATCCGGATCCCTTTTCCTTTGACAACGGAGGCTGCAGCATGTAATTCAAATCCAATTTTGCGTTTGACTGATTTCCACTCAACATTCAAATACATTTGCTCAAATTAGCTTATTTAAACAACTTGAATTAGGAACTGTGGTGATTGGAAGTGTCGTTTTTGTGCTACGCTCAAAGTATTGTGCCTAATTAACCTGGCAGCAAGGAAAACCTAACCATTAGAACGTGTTACTGGCTTACTGGAAACTCTGTATATATATATATATATATATATATATATATATATATACATATACATATACATATACATATACATATACATATACATATACATATATAATACAGATGAGAGCAACTAAAATGATTCCAGAAATGAGAGAGACTGGATATCAGGAAATACTCGTTCTTGCAGAGGACAATAAATGAATGGATCAAATTAACTACAGATTGTGCAGCTGCTAGCAGGGTGAATGTGTCTAAAAACAATATTGACACATATCTCAGGAGGGCGGGTTACATATAGATGAAAAAATGTGGACTCGATAAACCGCTTCCGTGTCCACTTGCCATCTGGGCCCTTGGCTTGGATGGCAATCTTGCTAAATCTTGTTAAATGTTTGCAGTAAGCAGCAGCGTCATTGTTGGTGGATCACACATGGAGAATACATGGGCAGAACGTGAACATACGGTAGGGGGAGGGGTGAGTGCGTGCGTGCGTGCGTGCGTGCGTGCGTGCGTGCGTGCGTGCGTGCGTGCGTGCGTGCGTGCGTGCGTGCGTACGAGCTTGCGTGCGTAAAAGATGCTGTTTAATATAATTATAATTAATATGTGTAACAACAACAATAACAACAATAATAAATTATCATTATAATTCGTCACTGTATTCACCCGTGCACGGACATCGCGCGCATCAAAATACCTCGCAGATGTAACACGAGTAGTGAATTAAACGCTAAAGACAAGTTAACATCTAAATTCATTCAAGAGAATAAGTCGAGTTTACACTGGAAAGTGCTCCTCTGGGAAACGTGCCCCGATACTGATCATGGAGTGCTTTAATGACCACAAGACGAGGAATACATGACAGGAAAACAGATTAATGATTCTAACAATAGTTAGCACGCTGAACAGCTATGATTTAAATAAGTACATGGGACTCGTCTCTCTTTTATTTAATTGAAGACATTTATAATTAAATTAAAATATTAAAATGTAATTATAAGATACTATGTTGGCGAAAATGTTGCAAGGGAAAGATGTAGCCTTTTATGTTAAGTTAAGTAAGTATTTTGAAATCACATAGAGAGTTCCATTGATACGTTATTATCACACGAACATACTAATGCTAGCAGGGAGTGAGTTCCACAGTGTAGGTTCGGCAACTGAGAAAGCTCTAGTTTGGACGTTTGCCTTATCACAGGAAACGAAAAGTATAATTAGATGATCGAAGCGACATGTGCTGTCTTGAAAATTGCAGGAGAAATTTAAATATGCTGTCTAAAATTGTTATTATTATCAAAGGTGACTCCAAAATTCCGTGCTGGGACGGCCGGTTCAATGCATGCACTGCACTGCTAATCGATTTGCTTCGTAATCGGACGAACCGCTGTTTTCGTTTGGCCCACCACCTGTCCTGTACATCACAAGTCGATGACGTTAATGACTGACAATAAATAATACAGTTTGGTGGCATTCTGATAAATGACACGTAAACATCCGTGGAAAATACGACCACTTTGTCTTAGTCGACATACATTCATTCGATGTTATCGTCATAATAGCTTAGCCGCGGAATGGACGCCTCTTTATGTGACACGGATCCCTATTCATTTTCTCAATGACAACAAAGTTAACGTTTATAATGCAGTTCGCAATTTGATAATGTTATCTTCTGAAAATCAATTATGTGAATACCTATTTTTTTTTAAACTGAAAAAACCGTCAAATCAACATAGAATGTGATCCCCATCAAATGGCGTCCAAAACAACTAGGCCTACATCATGTCTTACCCTACAATCACTGACGAATGCATGTGTTACCAGCCATCCTCTTTCCACGGCATAAGTGTCTTAACGGTAGTCCTCAAGTATGGAGATTTTCGTGTTAAAAAAAATTTTACAGGGAGAAAAGCATTGCCAGAAGGGGTACCTTCTCAAAATTCTCGGCACTTAATTGATGTGTCATGAACGCGGAAGTTAAATATTTATCCTTCCCCGTCTCGTGCGTTGACGGATTAGAAAGAGGAGGAAATGACACATTTAGCTCATGGACTTCGTGGTGAAGGAAAACATTTTCCGAGGAATCATTAGATTAGATAAGATAAGATAAGATAAGATATGTTTTATTACCAAGTAACAAGTACAGGGAATTCGTAGTGTTGTGGCGTCAGCACACACATACACGCATGCACCCAAAAACACACAGAACTAAACATTACATATCACAATCGTAATACTAAAAACAGTTAAAAACAAACGAGAGTAATATAATAGATTGCAAAGTTATAAAAAAAAAAAAAAAAAAAAAATATATATATATATAAATAAAATAAAAGATAAAAAGAAAAAAAAACGCGACATTGCAACTACCTGCCAGAGGCAAGACATTTATGATGGCTCTCCATTTAAAAATCTTAGCGCTTGAGGATAGAAACTATTTTTGAATTGCGTCGTTTTAGTTTTTATGCTACGGTAGCAAAAACGTCCGATGTTGATGAACGAGCTGAGTGTTGGTGATGTCCTCGATAAATGGAATGTTGGACACTGCGATAATGATTGTATTAGTATTTATCAGTATTAGTATTTATCACATCTCGGTTGCTTATACTATCGAGATATTTCACCTCTTTGTATTTGCGAAAATACACATGTATTGAAATGATTATTACAGCACTTAAAGAAAGGCCAGTACACCTTCACACATTCTAAGGTGAAATATACCATTTTTCAGTTGTTAATTTATTGGTCGGTCAAATTCCCGTTCTATTCAAGTTGTGTCGGTAAATATATGACAGCAACACATATTAAAACACGAAGTTTAACACTGGTACTTTAGATGCATTGTGAGATCGAAACATTCAGAAAAGTTTGGCATTTTAATTATGCGAAACCCCCAGACTAGAAGTAACCAATAACAATCGTTGTACGTTCCCTTTAACAGAACAGTCGATTATTAGCTAATACAGAATAATTACACGCTTGTTAAGTTTGGTCTGTGACGACAACAATTGGGGACTTCGGATATGCGTCTGTTACACAGCGATTATTACAACTCACCAATGTTCGGCGACGTTACAAGCTGCATTTATCGACCTACGTTATGTGCTACACAACTAATGCATCCAACTAGGCCCATTTTCAATGCACTCGGATAAGCTGTTTGAATATCGCTTTCACATTAAACTGTTTTTTTTTGTATTTTGTAAACAATGTCAGTGATGAGAAAGGTGAGCATTGGATTGGGATTGATCACTCATTAAGAAACCCCTTCCAGAAAGCACCCCCCACCAGACAATCACTCACATAGAACTCCCAAGGGAAGCAAAAACGAGACCGGCCAACAAACACCTGGCGGTGAGACCTTTCAGCAGAAATTAAGATTTATCAAGAGTTAACAAGATTGCCATCCAAAACTACAAGTTCCAGGTGGCAAGTGGACAAGGAAGCCATTGGCTTATCGATAGTCCAACTTTTTTCATTTATGTGTAGCCCGCCTTATCATGTATCTGTAAATGTTATGTTTAAAAATATTCACACCACTAGCATTAACACAATCATTTGACAGTTTGTTCCAGTCATTTATCACCCTCTGTGAGAATGAGTACTTGTTCGTGTCCAACCTACACTGTTCCTTAACTAACGCTGCTTTGTGTTCTCTGGATCTACAACTTTATTTCAGTTTTAAAACATATTCCTATCGATATTTTCAATAAATTAGAAACTTCTATTTGGTTTACTCTTAGTCTCCTGATGTCTCATTTCAGGAATAATTTTAATTTTTTTTTTGTATTAAGTCTAGCGTATCTACGTCCTTGTTACGATATAGTCTCCATGCTTGTATACGACATTTCAAATGAGGCCTACCTATTGCTTTGTGCAGGTGTATAATTAGCGTTTTCTCCTTAAATATGATTTTTCTCCACATTAGCCCTAAAGTTGATTATCATTCGAAGCAGCAATCCCACATTGCTCTGAAACTTACATATCTGCACTAAATGTTACTCAAAGTCATCTTCTATTGTGGTTCTACCTAATATATTATCCCCCCTATTTTATCGTCTTCGTTCGTGTTTCCATGTCCTATGTGTATGCATTTACACTTCCTAAAACTGAATAAGATTTCAATTTGTAAGATCACCTCACTAACTTGTCTAGATCATCCTGTAATCTTTGTTTATCAGCATCACTTGTAACCTTTCTGAATGCTTTTGTTCGTCTGCAAATTCCAGTACTTTGCTAGATATATCATCTTCCAAATCATTTACGTATAGAATATGATTTATCTAGCGAAGGTTCAGTACTGGAATTTGCAGACGACACAACAGTATTCAAAAAGGCTAACAGTAATTGGCTACACCTGGAATGAACGAACGAGGGAAGACAGCAAGATCCAAGGGTGGAACACTTATGTTGATGACATATGCTTCCAGCGAACAAACGGGCCTGAATAACTAAGTTAATCCCAAAGGTTTAACAATTTAAATTAGTCCAATATGTTTTAACGTTGTTCTGAGTCAAAAATATAGAATGAACTCAATCTGGTAACCATCCGTGAAATCTGTGGATTGGTCGGATCCAAATGACATTTTGCAAATTAATATTTTTCGTACAAATACTGAAGAGAACCCAGTAAAAATGTAACGATCGGGTAAGCCTGCTAAAATACATAAAGTGGGATTTTAGTGGTATTGTTCTTATAGCTGTGTCCTTTCTGCATTTTGGTAAATGTATGCAAGACGCTTTCCAGTAGTTATTTTGTCAGCACAAGACTGTTCAATCTGCATTAGACTAAGATATTTTTATGCACTTAAGCAACTGTCCAACGGTCACGGTTCTCAATTGTACATAGTTTGTGAACGGCCCCGAAACTTGCAACGCTTCCTACTTGACATGCTTGTATCCTTTCATAGGCAGAAAGTAATTACCGGCCATGATTAATTAAGTAATCAATACGTTGCTGAAGGGTGTCCTTTGAGATCACAGCACAAAGGACGCACCTGGTGCCGGCACCGTTGCCTTGCGTAGGCTGCAGAAGGAACAGCGTGTTCGATTACGCACAGTGGAAGTATCCAGGTTGAACGATTCAGGCGCAATTTCTAGGAATATGCTTCGAGGAATGGGATGACACGTCGGTGTCGTCAAACTGACGACTGCGCGCAGTTCCGGCGTGGCATCGAACACGTCATCTTAAAACGTGACTGTCTTTCCGCTTCTGCGCAGGATATAATTGGTTGTCATACATGCATGCGCACGCACGCACGCACACATGCACGCACGCACGCACGCACGCATGCACGCATGCACGTATGCATGCATGCATATATATATATATATATATATATATATATATATATTTATGTGTGTATATATATATGTATATATATATATATATATATATATATATATATATATATATATATATATATATATATATACTACTAAGTATATATATATATATATATATATATATATATATATATATATATATATATATATATATATATATATATATATATATATATACTACTACTACTACTAAGTGTCAGTTGGGCCCAGTTGGGCCCAGTTGGGCGCATTTGTAATCGGCTATATCTATAGTTATGCCACCTTCCGTAAACATTGCGCTACATTTGTGTCTCATTGTGGACAGCGCCATATCCTGGATGATCGTGAACCAAATGACTTTGAAGATGTTGATACTTAACTTGGTAATTAGCACGTTAGTCCAGGAACTATGTAGGGAAGAGGAAGTTGAATTTGTCGATTTGTGCGGATGTTTTGTTGGGAAGGCTTATATGTATATGAGGGATGGGCTTCATCTTAGTGGAAAGGGTGCAGCAGTGTTTGCTAACGAACTATCAGCAGCAATCGTAAGTGGCATGGGAAGCATAAAAAATAATGATGGTAGTAAGCATTGTTTAAACTAGAAGCGCAGGGGGTTTACTTAGTGGTGCCTCAAGCAGGGGGGTTACTTAGTGGTGCCTCAAGCAGGGGGTTTACTTAGTGGTGCTTCAAGCAGGGGGTTTACTTGGTGGTGCCTCAAACAGGGGTTTACTTAGTGGTGCCTCAAACAGGGGTTTACTTAGTGGTGCTTCAAGCAGGGGACTTACTTAGTGGTGCCTCAAACAGGGGTTTACTTAGTGGTGCTTCAAGCAGGGGGTTTACTTAGTGGTGCCTCAAACATGGGGTTTACTTAGTGGTGCTTCAAGCAGGACAAGAGGCTATATAGTACACATAAACCAGTATCAAAATGTCCGGAAAACATTTCTGAAGCTGGGTATAAATGCGTGTGTTTAAAATGCAAGTAGCATAGTAAATAAGAAAAATGAATTAAACACATCATGGTAGAAGATATTAACCCTCACATAATTCGTATGACCGAATCATGGGCCAAAAAAGACATATTAGATGCTGAATTAGGACTGAAAGGATGCGTAATGTTTAGGAGAGATCGAATAGGAAGAAGGGGAGGGGAGTCATTTTATATATTAAAGAACCTATTAAGGCTTACGAAATAAAATTAGAAAGCATAGCAAATGGCAAGTTACAATAACTAATATATATATATATATATATATATATATATATATATATATATATATATATATATTAGTTATTTTAACTTGCCATTTGCTATGCTTTCTAATTTTATTTCGTAAGCCTTAATAGGTTCTTTAATATATATATATATATATATATATATAATGTTCCCACTTTCCTTTTATACATCAAAGAAGATACCCCAGCTGACTCAATGCCTACGTCTCTGGCGAGCAGATCAGGGTACGTCAGGTCTTTCCTGCAGCGCCCAACTGTACCACTACGAGGTTTCTAAAACATATTGTCCTGATATCATACTACAACACGCCCATCCTCACGGGGTTCGGAATTGTGCTTTTTAATTGTACAACATGATGTTCAGAAATCGCCCAAGTAATCCCTGTATGATTGTGTACGCTCGAACATCCCTTTTCAAAACCCCGCGAACAAGCCTGTGCCCGCATGCTTATTATATGTGTAGCCCTTGATAAAAAACATAATGTGTACACACATTGTACCAAACATTCAATATATTATGCATACTTTG
This sequence comes from Lamellibrachia columna, assembly GCA_963662155.1. Classification (NCBI taxonomy): domain Eukaryota; kingdom Metazoa; phylum Annelida; class Polychaeta; order Sabellida; family Siboglinidae; genus Lamellibrachia; species Lamellibrachia columna. The sequence continues at coordinate 24,566,423 of OY759273.1, read as the reverse complement.
ACTTTCCGGTGTATGGCATTTTTGTTTTCGCGAGCAGCTGCCGCGCTGAGATGGGTCTAGTCTCACATGGGACCGACTCTAACAACATACCGGCTCAAGGCAAAACACTTGCATTAGTTCAATAGTCGTTCAGACATCCCACGGGATGTGACATTCTGTTTAAATAACGTAACCCTATGATTTGGAACTGAAGTTGACTAATCCAATTGTACTTAAAAAAACAACCCTGTGTAATCGTTGCTATGACAGAATCTTTATTTTGTCGATGTAATCTGAATAATCCACAGAAAGCCGCCATGATAAAGTACTAAATGCGGCTACTACATGGACAGAGAACAACGAACAGGGGTCAATAAAAGGACAGATGCTATAGCAACGGACAACGGTCACTACACGGACATGTGTTATACCAACGGACAACAGTCACAACACGGACATGTGCTATAACAACGAGCAACGGTCACTACAAGGATATTCGCTATATCAACGGACAACGGTCACTACAAGGACATGTGCTATAACAACGAACAACAGTCACTGCACGGATATGTGCTATAACAACGAACAACGGTCACTATACGGACATGTGCTATAACAACGAACAGCAGTCACTACACGGACATGGGATATAACAACGAACAGCAGTCACTACACGGACATGTGCTATAACAACGAACAACGGTCACTATACGGACATGTGCTATAACAACGAACAGCAGTCACTACACGGACATGTGCTATAACAACGAACAGCAGTCACTACACGGACATGTGCTATAACAACGAACAACAGTCACTACACGGAAATGTCCTATAACAACGAACAGCAGTCACTACACGGACATGTGCTATAACAACGAACAGCGGCCACTACACGGACATTTGCTATAACAATGAACAGCGATCACTACACGGACAGGTGCTATGATAGATGGCTTATTATGCGCATGCTCGCTTTGTGTGTCTACGCCTAGCTGGACAGGTGATACTATTGCGCGCCTTCACCTCTTGACCGGATGACATGTTTACGCACAGCTCAGCATATCGACTGACAGAATCGATATTCCGAAGTCGACGTTGACAGATCGGGTAAGTAGACCGAACCTCGTTGAGCTGTTTGTCTGTCGCAAATGTGTATCACCTTATCCAGTAGTTGCCATTCCTGTGCTTAATATGTAAAATGTATTACTTTGTACAACTTAGACAGAATCGCATCAGTACGCAGAAGATCGGTGTTCCATAATCATCGTTGCACTTAGAGGCAATTTTCTTAAACCCTCATCATTTCGGTACGCTCAGTCGCACATATCGGCAAAACGCAGGGACGGAAGTCACGAGAGAATTGCTCTCGCGTAGTAACTGTTGCGTAGCTGATTGCTTCCGGGAGATGTCATGTCGGATTTGACTCGAACACCTTCACAAAGCAGTGATTGTGTTGCAACCGTTGTTATTAATTAATTTTATTAGATTTTATTTTTGTTGATATCACTAATGTTTATGAAATTGCGTTCCCAAACTAGGTGCATCCAGAATGTTGAAAAATCTCCTTTGCCATGGCGAAGGAGTTCTTCAGTCATGCTGTTCACTTGGTCCAAGACTAACGAGCTAGTCGCTGATTTCTTCTCCTTGTGGTTTTCTTCTACCCACGATGAACTCGGCCCAGGCTAGTCTCAATAGTGATTCGTAGATATGCTTGTGCACCCTCACAGCACGGCTGTATATCTTGCCATCGAGGACTCCACTAACTGATCCTTCTGCTACAATTCCTGACTCGGTGCATATGTCCTTGAGACCAGCATCCTGAATCCGCTTTCCTGTTATGGCTAGTGCATTGCAGGTGGTGCGGAATGAACCCATTCTTATGATAATATTGGCATAGTTGTATTTGTGTTTCCATACAATTTCTGCTGCTTTTGCATAGAAAGCTTAATCCACTACTACAACAATGTTTTTGCAATTGCTGTTCTCTTCTGATGAACTCTGACTGATTATTTTGCATAGGGAGCTTGATACATCACTACGACAATGTTTTTACAATTGCAGTTCTCTTCTGATGAACTCTGACTGATTCAGAATTTCAAACACGGTGGTCAGCTGAGTCGCTGATGCATTGTTGTTAGGCAGGTAACCGAATACTTCTTTTGATATTGTTACCAAGTCTCTCGTTCTGATGTTGAACCCAGTCCAGCTTGGGATTGTCTGATTCTCTGTATTTGCCTGCCTAGCAAGTACCCATGTCATATTCTTGTCTCGGGCAACTTGTGCTGATTCCTTGGTTTATTGTGCTCCAGTAGCTCTGATAATCAATGGTTGTGGACCAACTCGTTCACTAGCAACATACACTTCTAACTCTTGGTGTTCAGTGGAAACAGTTCTTTGCTTCTGTTTCTCAATGTTTGGGAGATTGGCTTTGGGGAGATGTGGTCGATAGACTTTGCCCTGTACTGCAATTCCATTCACCCGATGAGATGTCCCTTTGCCTGTGAGAGTCTCTTCCAATCTGTCTATATTGTCCCAAGCTAGAATTGTGAACATACTAGGCCGAAAGGCGACTGGAAGTATAACTTGCTGATTCATGGTAGCTGCTAGTTTCTGAAGGCATAGAGGACTGTCCTTTTCCTCCAGATGTGAGTACGACACCCCAAGTATGTTCAGTGTCTGGATTACTTCAACATTTCCAGTAAGTGTGTTCACAGCATATGGTAGCAGCAGATGTTTTGGGGGTTTGTGTTTGCCACATGTCACTCCATAGATTATGTCCTGACTGAACGACTGGATCAACATCTTGACCCTTTGCGATAGACACTTGTCTTCAGGATCATCAGTAAATAGCCCCGCATAAAAAACGTTCAAGGTGATCTGGTACATTGAAGCATTATTTGCGTACATCAGAGGGGTGGTAAGGCCATGGGTTGGTTTCACGTTTTTCCTTATTGCAAATAGTATATGTGACGATGTCCAGTCAATGATTGATATTTTGATATGTTGATATTTGTAGATGGTTTTCCAAACGTTAAGGTCTCTTTGCAAAATCTGGTTTTCCGCAACAATGTCTTGCATTTTGACATTGTCTGGAACAACCAACAATTTCTCCTTGTTGTCTGGGAAAACATGAATGGAGTTTCCTAGCTCAAGTTCGAGTTTCATACGGATGTGTTTCTCAGTTGAATTCTTAAGGACTTGAACGTCTCTTGACAGCATAAGCGATTCCAGCTTTGTTGTCAATGAAGTAACCATAACAGTTTGCTTGTTGGGAATAACAATAGGTCTGATTTACTGGAAAAGATACGCATACGCTTCTGTTTCAACAATTTTGTACAATTCATCAGCATTTCCTTGTCCACACTTTCTTTGTCTTTTGTTTTGGCTCTTGTACTATTCTTGTAACAAGAAGCATGATATTGGGCCTATGCAGCTACAATGTCTCGACTTGTAAGTGCTTGAATCTTTTCATCTCCTTTTTGTATTGCTCTGGTCAACTACCAGTTGAGTAGCTTTGATAAACTTCTCCCGTGACGCTGTTTGTTTCAGGTTCTTAGTCTTTTAACAGAAAATGCAGTTTGGATCGTACATCCTCGACCCTGATAAAGCTCTTCTATGTGGCCTTTTTCTTGTACAGCCACTGCTACAAGCCTCATAAGTGAAGCTTTCACCTGCTTTTCGCTTCAAAGTTTCCCAAACCCGTTTCATGGTGAAAATGCTCCTGCGTTTTCTGTGATAGAAGATTTGTGGGATTTCCTTCCGTCAAACATGTTTGGCAATGTCTAGAACTGGATCGTGGTTCGTCAGCTGGGCAGCTTCTAGCAACGTTAGCCAGGATTCATATTTTTGGGGACTGACTTAATGATAGATTTCTCCGCCTAGTTAACGATACACTGGCCTTGAGGAGATTCAGGCTGTTTGACATGTCGCATTGTGAAGGAGAGGATTACAGTAATTCTACTTGTACTCCAGTGTACTCTAGTCTACTGTACAGTTCTGTCACCAACACCATTTTACCTGAGAAAAAAAGTTATATATATATATATATATATATATATATATATATATATATATATATATATATATATATATATATATATATAATAAATATATTTATATTCTTCACATTTACCAATCATTCTTATCATCAGCACCATTAACGTTATATATATATATATATATATATATATATATATATATATATATATATATATATACACATATATATATATATACATATATACATATATATATATATATATATATATATATATATATACATATATATATATATATATATATATATATATATATATATATATATATATATATGTATATATATATATGTATATATGTATATATATATGTATATATATATATGTATATATATATATATATATATATATATGTATATATGTATATATATATGTATATATATATATATATATATATATATATATATATATAACGTTATATAACGTTATATAACGTTTATGGTGCTGATTCTTAGAACATCCTGAATCATGAAATATGAACCCTAACTAGCTTATCACACAATGACAATATAAAATGCATGACTTACAATTTTTTCAAATCCACTATATGAAGGATAGTACTATAATTGAAACTTTTAAAACCCATCATAAGAAAACACAAATAATTATTTTCTCATTAACAAAATTCTAACAAGTGCTAATTCTAATATTATCATATAAATTTAGCTGCAAAAAAATTTACACACTGTGCCGAAATAATAATAACTGTTTTTATTACTGTTACTGTTACTATTGTTCTCAAGATAAATGCATGATATATAGAGACTATATAATAAACATATTTTGTAGTGAATTTATAACCCATAACGTGCACCATGAGTAAGCATCCAACAGGTCAAGAGTATGAATTTTAAAATAAATCATTATATACTACTACAATCAATGAGTGATCAGAAACGTGTCTGCCACATACCGCGTGAGTCCTCGCAGCATGCACGCCAGCCGTAGCCCTCCGGCTGACATTTGTTTCTCGACTTCGTTCATCTGCTAACCTCCCATTGTTTTCAGGCCCACCAAACTGTGATCGGATCCAGGCATTATTCATCCTGTCAACTCAGCTAACTCGGAGCACACTTTTCGTCAGTTGTTTCACAGCCATACTTTCAGTACCGTACAGCGCCTCGCTCAAGACTTGACGTATTGTATCTTCAGACACAGCGTGGTCTTTGTCTCTGACGTCCATATGTCGATTATAGTTGTAGTTGTCTGATGAGCCAAGATGTTTGAAACAGCCTGACTCTACATATGTTTTAATACTATCATCAATAGCGGTGTAACAGCCCACCAAATTATCGCTTCCGTGATACTATCGCAATACTATCGCGATTGTTATGAAACTATCACAATGTACCGCAATAGTTGAACAGCTATCGTTATGCTATCGCAGTTGGAAAACTATCCCATGTAGTCAATAATCTGTATGTGAAGTCACATTATAATACCTGATCTATTATCGTGCTAAGATGTAGGCCCTAGCTATTAGGCGCTACATTATTGGTTTATGTATCGCTACATTGATAAGTGCTGTTGATTTTGCGTAATCTCCACGATGCAACATGACTATCACGGGTATGCCAACCTGTCTGTCGGTTGCAATTTCTCCGGCTGAAGTTTACTCAAGTAGCAATACATATCAAATTGTTTATTGCAGCTAAATGAAACGTAGAAACCGTGACGATGTTATCCACAACATTAATATCATTATATTATCCGTCCTCTTCAAACAAAGTCTGTTCTTGTGTAGAGCCGCATCTGGCCGTAAGGACAGCTCAAAACGCTTTATGGTTAATTTAAGCACAAATTCACGTACGTCTATGGGAAATAATCAGTTTCTCTGCAATTACTGCGCTAAAGCTTGTCTTTCAAATAACAGCGCCAAGTATTCATTTATACAGCTGAGCGAACAGTGGCATCGACGAGTTATCCAGGTTTCGAACGACAACAATACATTTCGAACCTCTCTGTTCTCGTTTGAGGGTCCGATGTTCTCAAATCCACCACTGAACCACAACAAACACTATTAAATGAAGTGCATTTATAAACAAACTTTAAATCATATGATTTTGACGGCCATTTCGTCATGGTTGTTTCTGCAGTGTTCCGGGTCTCGGATTCTGTAGGACTTTTTCGTGGTTGAGGATACCTATGTTGGCAGGACTATGTCAACAAAACTTCTGCTGCAATTAGTGTGAGGTTTATTTCCTGGACTATAACCACTACGCTTCTTCGTTCTCTTCACTCCGTGAGGCACGTAATGCAAACCCGCAGCTTCATTGGTTGATTTTTTTAGTCAACGTTGTTGCTTAGCATAGCATTAGTTTTTGGTGGGTAACGTCACAACGTTACACAAAAAAAGATCAGTTGCTCCAGTGGCACCGCCTAACGAGTCAAACGTGTACTAATGTACATTGATGCTATTCTGATGTCATAACCGGGCAACGTAGCGGGTAGTGTCCTGGTAATCATGTCACGTAAGCTAAATCGTATTATTGTTCTTATATATGATTGTATAACGCACACATTATATACCGACCCCCGGACGAGATAACTTGGCAGTTTTTAAGTAGTTATCAAAGCAGTATTTACTAGCAAAAATACCATCCCAGACAACAAATCTCGGAATTTCGTGACCGTCTTCGTAAGATATTTAAAAAAACTGCCTGGATACACAATACTATCACATAAATATCCATCTATGCCATGGTACTTGGTGCTGCCAGTAAATATTTTGTTGGTTTTTTGAAATTGCACGTTATCTGAACGCATACGGTTTTAGACAGCTGATGAGACCACTAAAATAAATGCTTAAAAACTTTATTTTCTTCGCCATTGCATCGGGTACCAATTGATGACTTGTGCTACGCGACTTACAACACCGCCTGCTGCTCCGTATTGCTTTCACTAACGCTCTCATTGCATGTGCAATCCATTGATATTTAATTATTTGGTCTATAACAAGATCAACCGAGTTTATTTATTCTGTCACGTCACGAACTTCTGACTGTACAGATAATCTTCCTCCCGCGTGTTAGCCACTTCTGTTCTGTGAATACATTAATTTCTAATTATAAAACTCGCGGTCACAATCGTGCCATTTTGAATAAGTTAAAGAGCGCTATCACAGACTACTGATTGAACCTGCATGCATTGTGTGCTATATATTTAGAAGGCATGTTGGGATGCTTTGGAACAGGAAGGTTGCACTTTAGGATGATATATTTTCGATAGAGTTACTGCAGCGACAGTGAACATGCAACTAACACCGCGTTAAAGTTTGTATATGGAGCATATGCATATTATGTATATTGTTGTTACAATACCATACAAATCAAAATACTTCTATTGCGCTAAAATCCTCGGGAGACCCAATCTCGACAGCGCACCAAAACAAAAGGTGTTAAGCAGTTCCCAATCGATAGGCAGTTCCAGTTGTAAACAGTTGAGTTTGCACGCTGGGGAGCTATGGAGGATAAACAAGTTTAAACAGGTGGGTTTTTGTTTACGGCGAAATGTTGTTATATTTCCTACAGACTTAACACTAACAGGGAGTGAGTTCCACAGAGTTGGTGCTGCAACTGAAAAAGCTCTAGTTCCGATTTTTGTCTTAACGTTGGGAACAAAAAGTAGACTAGAATTAGATGACCGAAGCTGTCAGGAGTGAGCAGTGAATGGAACTAATTTTATGCTGGTTGCTTGGATAATAGTACTTGATAGGTAATCGTGCAACTCTTAAACAAATAATGCGATAACGGACAGGGAACCAATGCAATGATTTGAGAAGTGGCACAGAGTGAAAACAAACGAGGAAACCGGGTAACTACCCTTGTGAACAATTTTGCACGCATTGAAGTAAGTTTCAAGATGTCACTGAAAGCAATATTATGGCAAAAGCAATTGCAATAGTCAAGTCTATTGCTAACAAGAGCAGTTGCAATAGTAATAGCGACAATAAAATACATATACCGGCGAATTCGACGAAGGTGACGAATGTGATAAAAACAGCAACGACAAGTTTGTGAAATATGCTGTCTAAAATGTTAATTATTATCAAATATGACTCCTAAATTCCGGTGCTGAGACGGCCTGTGTTAAATTCTGGCTAAGCATATGTGTCGGGAGAAAACAGTCAAGTTTGTCACACTGCTTTTGTGTTCCAATAATAAGAAACTCTGTTTTATCTGCATTTAACTTTAATTTACTGTCACTCATCCAGAGGAAGATATCATGGTGACAATCCCTGAACTGGTTTAAGGAGCAAATTAGAGCCGGAATGGCCAACGGAAGGTAAATCGGTGTATCATCTGCGTATAGACGGTGATCCGAGTTCGGATTTTGAATAACTGAGTTGAATGAAGTAGTGAAAAAAGTAATGGTCCAAAAACAGAACCCTGAGGAACACCACATGAAGTGGGTAGTGCAGCTGAAAAGCAATTACCTATGTTCACTCTATGGTATATATCAGTTAAGTGTGATGAAAACTAGCTTATGATCAATAGTATCAAAAGCAGCAGATAAATCAAGCAACGTTAGCAGTATTACTTTACCTTAGTCCATATTTAGAGCGACATCATTATGTACTTTTAAAAGAGCAGTATCTGCAGAATGAAACTGTTTGTAAGCTGATTTTAATACATTAGACATGCAATTTGACCAAATGTGAGACCTTAGACGGCTTGCTACAACGTTGTCTAGTATATTGGAAATAAAGTTTAGATAATAGAAATAGAGATAAATAGGTATATAACTGTTTAGGTTTGGTTTAGGCAAAGTTGACTTCTTATGAAGTGGGTTAAGTTGCACTTGTTTGAACTTTTCAGGCAACAAGTCAGAGCACAGTGATGCATTTACAATATTTGCTATAGGGTAACGTAATGTATCAAGACATGCTTTAAGCGATGTAGTCGGTAATGGATTAAGATCACAGGACTAGAAAGTATACCGGATGAGTCCAACTGATCTTGTTATGGAAATGACCGGAGAACGAGTCACATAAGGACTTGATTCAGACATGATTAGGTAGAGACGGAGCATACACTCAGTGTAGAATTTTATTTATGCAATTCCATAGATGACATGGATATTCAGCATCATTTGTGACCATATTAGTGTAATAATCCGATTTGGCTTTAGACATTTGTGTGTTTGTTCTGTTGCCAAAGTAATCTTGTAATTCATATTTGCGGGTCCTCTCAATTGAAGGTCCCGGGTCCTCTCAATTGAAGGTCCTGCTCCAGACCACCAAGCTACCCCCGCCCCCCCCCCAATAAACAACACTGAACTGGACATACACTGTTTACCGGCTCAGCACAGACAGCTAAACTTGCCTGACAATTCTGCGGTAAACCGTTTAAGCGGACAACAATACGACGCCCCTACAATAACCTCTGCTGGTCTTTCCAGGGAAAGATGATGAATAAGTAACCATATTTAGTGTTCAGTAACAATCTCGTCCACGAGTCGCCACGTGTCACAAATACCGCAGACAACTGGCAGCGAGTAAATGTCAACGAACACAGCCACTCTGAGATACCACGCAGGTACGTCGGCATCGAACGCTGTTCATCATGCATTAGCGCTGTGTGTCTTAAAAAGATCAAAAAACAACTAGATGGGTGTTTTGCAGATTTGGTACGGACTCGAGTCCCTCATTTTCGTGACTTGTGACTTGATTTGGCATTCAGAGAGACGACCCGAGAATTGACTTGACTTGCAGGTCAATGACAGAGACAGAGAGACAGAGACACAGACAGAAAGACACACACACACACACACACACACACACACACACACACACACACACACACACACACACACACACACACACACACACACACACACACACACACACACACACAGATAGAGAGAGAGAGAGAGAGAGAGAGAGAGAGAGAGAGAGAGAGAGAGAGAGAGAGAGAGAGAGAGAGAGAGACAGAGAGGGGGGGAGAGAGAGAGACAGGGATAGACAGAGAGACAGAGACAGAAACAGACAGAGAGACAGAGAGACAGACACACACACGCGCACACAAAACACACACACACACACACACACACACACACACACACACACACACACACACACACTCACACTCACTCACTCACTCACTCACTCACTCACACACACAGGAGAGAGTTGAAATCAACCAACTCCACTCTGGATCAGCTGGTTTACTGTATTTAGTAGTTTGGGTTTAATTATTATGCCGCCTATTTCATTCGTAGCATCGACAATTATCCAGACAATAGAGATTTATTGAGAGTGTGACGTCACGATGACAATGATGAGTGTTTCTAAGAAATAACCCGATGTGAATTTTTATATAATTAATTATGTCCATGATGACATGAAATGATGAATAATTGATATCACGTATACAACTGGTGATCAGTAGCGTATCTTAGATAGTGCGACGGGGCACGACTGTGTGAAAGATGCATGCTATAATGTCATTGTAACTCAGATCCAAGAGAGGACGCTGCACAGTGCGCAACGAATAATGTTCGTAGTGTCTTTCACTTTGAAGATATGTCAAGACGCACGCATAAATTGTATCGACGCAGACGTGGTTGTCTTTGATACTGCACGCTTGATGTAGCTACAAGGATTTCCACCATGGAATCTGATCGGACGTTAACATTAGCTTTACTCCTAATGGACTAGCCGGGACATACACGAATTGAGTGGACTGGAGTAGATACATGTCAGATCAATCGGATTCATTAGCCGACGTTTTTATATAAGCACTGGGTCCATTCCTTGGGATTGCTCAAAACGGTTTACAATTCATGTTATGTTATGGCCCTTTCCTAGCCAAGCTGCTAGACCAACGATGGTTTAAATTTGCTTCGATATCTGCTTCTTTTTCCTCGATCCTAACCCTAACCTAACCCATGTCACTAGATGTTCTAACATAGTGGGAGGATCCCGGAAGACATTGTCGCCTCCTGGGGGGGGGGGCATTGATAGGAGAAATTGCTCCAATGTACACAGTTGGTTAAAATGAATACTTCGATTGTAGTAGCAGGAATCGTATGGTCGATGGCTCTGTGTGAAAACCTTGTGGACTATGGCATAGCGCTGACTCACACTAAACCAGAAAGGTCTGACTGTATTAACCTTATTGTTAAAGTTAGCAATATTCTACCACGAGGATTTGGGTGAACGTTTTTTTCTGGCAATGTAGACATATATTTACAAACTAAAAACGCCATCATAATTTATATTGTAATTTGTTTGAGTTTTAACCACCGATCGTCAGTACCGCTATAACATTGTAGTTCAATGAACTGAACAGCCATAATGTAATATCGGCATATTCCACGATCGAAACAAAATGCAAAGTAAAATAAATTGTTTTAATGGTAACAAAACTACCGTGTACATTTCTTTATTGGATTTCCATGTATCAATATTCCAATGGCGTTGTTTCTCGTAGAGTCTTCTCACGTAGTCGCATACAGGGTCTGCATGTCAATCACGGTAGTTCTTGGCGCGAGTTTTACTCAGATGCAATCGTTTTTGGTCCTCATTTGTAATAGGTCCAACTCGGCCGTGGCTCTCAGCGCCGGTTGAATGTTTGCACGCAGCCGCTAATGCAACGCCCATCCCATTTTCAGAGTATAGTCAGTGAGTCCATATATTTTACTTCCCCTGGCATAGACCCCAGGAACGCAGTGAGAATAATATTCATGTGTTTAAAAGGGGACTTGCTGCACATCTGACGAGTCTGGACAAGTTGTTGGCTTTTGATAAGCCAAGTACCACGTGACATATGGAGCTTGCACAGGCTCATTTGCTCTCTTGCTCACTATACTCCAATTGGATATTCAAGTGACACTTGAATTCATGTCAGTGTGGCAAGACATCAATCAACTTCCGTCATTGTACACGATTCTTGTACGGTTCTGTTCTTACTACTTCTTTGAGGCAGGTGTTCTCTCCCTCCAGGTGCCTACTGATGCTGTTGAGCCACCGTAACCTGTACAGTCTTCTCGGTCTCTTTCCCATCATCTTCATGCCTAGGTCAACTTTTATGACAGAAACATCTTCTCTTCACATCACATGACCATACCATCTCAATTGATTTGTCTTTATCACTTTTACAATTGAGGCGATCTTGTTCGCCCTCATCATGTCGCTGTCTGTCATATTTGGTGTCACCCTGTTTGTTTCACTTTGCTGTCTGTACCATTTGTTCACACCCTGTGTCACTCCGCTGTCTGTTCCATTTGGTGTTACCCTATGACACTCCAATGTTTATCCCATTTGTTGACACCCTGTGTCACTCCGCTGTCTGTTCCAGTTGGTGTTACCCTATGACACTCCAATGTTTATCCCATTTGTTGACACCCTGTGTCACTCCGCTGTCTGTTCCATTTGGTGTTACCCTATGACACTCCAATGTCTATCCCATTTGTTGACACCCTGTGTCACTCCGCTGTCTGTTCCATTTGGTGTTACCCTATGACACTCCAATGTCTATCCCATTTGTTGACACCCTGTGTCACTCCGCTGTCTGTTCCATTTGGTGTAACCCTATGACACTCCAATGTCTATCACATTTGTTGACACCCTGTGTCACTCCGCTCTCTGTTCCATTTGGTGTTACCCTATGACACTCCAATGTCTATCCCATTTGTTGACACCCTGTGTCACTCCGCTGTCTGTTCCATTTGGTGTTACCCTATGATACTCCAATGTCTATAACATTTGTTGACACCCTGTGTCACTCCGTTCTCTGTTCCATTTGGGGACACCCTGTTTCACTCCACTGACTGTGCCATTTGGTGTCACCCTGTATCACACCGCTGTCTCTCCCATTTGGTGAAACCCTGTGCCACTCCGCTGCCTATCCCATTTGGTGACACCCTGTGCCACTCCGCTTTCTGTTCCATTTGGTGTCACCCTCTATCTCTCCGCTGTCTGTCCCATTTTGTGAAATCCTGTATCATTCCGCTGCCCGACCCTATTGGTGTCACCCTGCATTACCCCGCTGTTTGTCCCATTTTGTAACACCCTGTATCAGTCCACTGTCTATCCTATTTGGTGAGATCCTGTATCACTCAGCTGTCTGTAACATTTGGTGTCACCCTGTATCACTCAGCTGTCTGTAACATTTGGTGACACCCTGTATCATTCCGTTGTCTGTCCCATTTGGTGACACCCTGTGTCACTCCGCTGTCTGTCCTATTTGGTGACAACCTGTATCATTCCGTTGTCTGTCATATTTGGTGACACCCTGTGTCACTCCGCTGTCTGTCCTATTTGGTGACACCCTGTATCATTCCGTTGTCTGTCCCATTTGGTGACAACCTATGTCACTCCGCTGTCTGTCCCATTTGGTGACACGCTGTACCATTCCATTGTCTGTCTCATTTGGTGACACCCTGTGTCACTCCGCTGTCTGTCCCATTTGGTGACATCCTGTATCATTCCGTTGTCTGTCCCATTTGGAGACACCCTGTGTCACTCCGCTGTCTGTCCAATTTGGTGACACCCTGTATCATTCCGTTGTCTGTCCCATTTGGTGACACCCTGTGTCACTCCGCTGTCTGTCCCATTTGGTGACACCCTGTATCATTCCGTTGTCTGTCCTATTTGGTGACACCCTGTGTCACTCCGCTGTCTGTCCTATTTGGTGACACCCTGTATCATTCCGTTGTCTGTCCCATTTTTTTTCACTCAAGAAAGAAAATATAACTAGAGGACATTAGGTAACATTAGTAAAGGATCAGTGTAGATTGGATATCAGGAAGTACTCATTTTCACAGTGAACAATCAATGAATGGAACAAATTATCTACAGATTGTGTAACTGCTAGCAGCGTGAATATGTTTAAAAGTTAGGTTGACACATATCTCAGGAGGGCGGATTACACATAGATTAAAAGTGTTGGATTCTCGATAAGCCAATAGCTTCCTTGTCCACTTGCCATCTGGGCCTTTGCCATGGATGGCAATTGTGTTAAATCTTGTTCTATCTACTGTGATTCGATTTTCAAGTCCCTTTGTCATGGTCCTACATTCACTGCCAAAGGGGAGAACTGGAATTGTAAAAGCATGCTTGATTAATATAATACGACGCCACGCCTATGCAACAAAAACGTCGCACGCGCGTGTGTTGGAGAGTGGTGTTACTCGTTCAATGTTAGCTGCACCTAGAAGGTCATCTGATGCGAACGAAAGAGTGATCCGTAAAATATAAAATCCGACAACCGGAAAAATAATTATGACTGCGCGAATTCTAATAGCTACAGCTGATGGGCAATCTGTAATCCGAACCATATATGAGTGGGGTACCTCAAGGATCAGAATTAGGACCTATATTATTCTTAATATATATCAATGACTTGGATGACAGTATAACAAGTAACGTACTGAAATTTGCGGATGACACAAAACTGTTTAGAAAGGTTAATACTGATGGTGATAAACAACATTTACAAAACGATCTAGACAGATTAGTGAAATGGTCTGAGAAATGGCAGATGTTGTTCAATTTTGGGAAATGTAAATGCCTACATACAGGACATGGGATGGGGATGTACACTATAAAATGGGAGATACTGTTCTTGGTACTACTGTAAAAGAAAAGGACTTAGGAGTTACAATAAGCGCTGATATGAAAGTTTCAGAGCAGTGTGGTATTGCAGCTTCAAAGGGTAATACAATTCTGGGATTGATTAGAAGAAACATAACATACAAGGAAAAAAGCTAATTATACCTCTTTATAAAGCAATATGAATATGTTTAAAAACAAGGTTGACACATATCGCAGAAGGGCGGGTTATAAGTAGATGAACATTGTTGGACTCTCGATAAGCCAATGGCTTCCTTGTCCACTTGCCATCTGGGCCTTTGGCTTGGATGGCAAATCTTTTTAAATCTTGTTAAAAAACCATGAGCTATGATCATTCTGGGAAATGTTTAAATACGTTTTGGCAATGTTTATAACCTACATACAAAATGTTTTGTACGACATTTATTCTAGTCACATTTATTATCCTGCGCTCTTCAATGTTGGCTAATTTCAAACAGCTGATGGCGGCCTTCCTCGTAACCTTCGTTCTGTCAGGGTCAAGGTCAGTTCGTAAAGCGTATTTAGTTTGTTTGGTTACTTAACGTTTTTCGATGATGACTTCAAGGTTTTTTCTAACCCAGGTGTTACCCACACGTACTGGAGGTTTCGTTGGATCTAAGACCGCAATAACGAGTGTAAGAGCGGCGCCCAGCGCAGGGCTTTTTGCTGTTTGGAATTATTTCTTGTTATAGCCACTGAACGCGTGGCAATAGGCTTGAACATGCATTCGACCGTTCACACAGGAAGTACTCCTGTTGCATTGCAATGTGATCGTATTGATGACGTACTAGTGCTGTTCCGATTAATCGATTTCGTCAACGATTGATTGGTTCATGTTTCCGATCAAGGAATCAATCACAATATTGTGTGATCGATCATTATGTTAATTCTGAATTACATTCTTTGTCATTCTATGTCTTATTTTTCCGAGATCGCGACAAGACAAAGAGTGCAGACACGACAAGAAGAGACAAGACATTTGATTGGCTATTGTGCCCCTTCTTACAGTTATTGGCCAATGCAAGCCATCGAACCATGCATGTATCTACGTACCTCGACACGTTGCCTAGACAATGACTATGCCAACTCGACATGGTGAAACCAAAAATAAATAAAAAACCAACAAACTTGATATTTATTATTACATAAATACAAATATAAACAGTGATACTTACCAATAATACATTGATTACCTTCTATGATCGATCATTGATCAATCATCGATCGGTTAGATAAACTATTGATCGATCACGAACATTTTTCCAATTCCCAACACTGGGAAACACCAGAGATTGTGTGGCAGTCAGGCCTACTCACAAGAACATGTCGCTATTATAAACAATTGACGGGATGAACTGTATGATGCAGTAGCTATTTTTCAAAAGAAGATAGTTTAATCGCACCACTAACATAATTCACAGATAACACAGTTCATATTTGAAAAATATTCGGAAACTGTGCAGTGTTCATGGACACGAATGTGCCAGCAACAAGAGTATGATGAAAATGTTGCAGCTACCTATGTTTTGTGATGTTATTGGGCACGCTTTCCGTTGATAGCGGCAGCTCTCTCGTGGAAGATATGTTTTTTTAAATAAAGTATCGGTTGGCTTACATCTGATTCATAGTTGAACATACAAATATAAGTATTTCAATTATTTTGCTCCACGTGGAAAGGGAAAGATAAGCATATATTAGAAGCTAAAGGGAAAGGTGCTGAACGTATGCATAACACCAGCCTACATATAAGGCCTAGACACCATGGTGATTACAGAAAACAACAAGAAAAACTACGTTTTCGAGAATAACTGGGTGAGAAGAGTTGCGGGAATGAAGAGAGTAGACAATCGAAGAACAGAGGAGCTGATGGAGGAGGTTGCTGTGAAAGAGAGTTTTAGGAGGAAGCTGGTGAGGAGTTAGCTAAAGTGGGCTGGACACGTGGACAGAATGGAAGGGGTGCGGTTGACGAAGAGAGCGGATGCACTCGGTGTGGAGGGTAGAAGGAGAAGAGATAAACCGAGACTGAGATGGGAGGACTGCGTGAAGAGAGCTATGGTGGGAGTGGGAGGGGAGTGGGAGGGGAGTGGGAGGGGAGTGGGAGGGGAGTGGGAGGGGAGTGGGAGGGGAGTGGGAGGGGAGGGGAGTGGGAGGGGAGTCGGAGGGAAGTGGGAGGGGAGTGGGAGGGGAGTGGGCGGGGAGTGGGATGGGAGTGGGAGGGGAATGGAGAAGAAGAGTGAGGGATGGCGGTGTGGAGAAGGTGGTGACCGAGGACCGGTATCGGTGCCTGCCTCACCCCGGACCTCAGGGATAAAAAGGAGAGCAACAACGTATTAGCTTTAATCTCATAATAGATATAGTAGTGATAAATTAGGATGGAAATGTAATAATGAAACACCGGGCTGCTTCAAAAGCAAAAACGCGTAGGCGTGCCATGTAGACGACATGAAAAACGTTTGATTTGAGCTGTCACACTGACTAATCACGGGCCAAAAACAATATGACAAACGACCTTTCATTTTTCATAATGGTTATCAGCATCTCGTTCAGTCGGCGTGTGAAAAATCGTATTCGCTGCCCTGGGCGAGTGTTATTATCGCGGGATACGAAGAAGGACAAGTCTGAATATTAACGACGAGTTCGCATTGCGTTTAGAATAATGATGAATGACTTCAAATATCAGAAAGAATAAACGAGTATGGAAAATACCGGATCCTCTCTTAAATATGGATAACTCGCCGCTTCTTCGATTAAACCCGCCTGACCCGAATACAATGTTCATAGACAAAATCCCCTGAACGGAACTATCGTGTTTATGCAAATTCGCGTATTTCAGATTACATCCTTGCTTGCTTATTTGAAAAAAATATGTAGAAATGAAAACAAAAGGCGTCGACGATTGTGTCCCTCTATTTCTCACGCCTTCACACTTCTGCTAAGCCTTTCCTAGCCAGGCTGCGAGACCATCGATCATTCTAATGCGTTGCCGGCCTTTGTTTCTTCCCCTCAATCTTTGTTTCTTCCCCTCAATCTTTGTTTGTTCCCCTCAAACTTTGTTTCTTCCCCTCAATCTTTGTTTCTTCCCCTCAATCTTCGTTTCTTCCCCTCAATCTGTGCTTCTTCCCCTCAATCTTTCCGTTGTCGCTAGATGTTCGCAAGTCTCTTTCTCATTACATTTCTTTTTATGTTCACGAAGCTCTTAGAACCATCTTTCTTTTGCGTCTGTTGTCTTTTATGATGATTTAGTCATTAACCACGTTTCACAGCCACATAGCAGCTTGTGGTCTATATGGCATTGCAGGACATGTTTTCTCATATCAAGATATATTGATATACTTTTATTAATTAAAATACTATGTGACCTTGGAAACAACCAAACAGTTCGCTCAGAAAAGCCACGTAAACAACAATGTAGCGCAATCAATCGAATACAGGAAAAGCGCACCCGTTGAAGTGTGGACGTACTACTGCGTTTCGTCCGATCCATTCGTGTCGTTTGTTGAGCATGTTCAGCGATATGTACCATTGAAAGTAAATCCATTTATAACCCGTTCTCGGAGCGGACGACATTTGTTGCCGCGGGATTAAAGGGGGGGTGAAGCACTCGAACAACCATAGCCCAAACATAATAACATACCATTTACAGTATATATCACCCTTATATGATGGGCGCAACGCCACGGTAATTTTGTAATATCCTTTTTAACTTTGCCATTATCTTCCCTGGGCGGCGCCATATTGCTCTGCGGCAGAGTGGTTTGAGTACGAGCTCCTGGCACCGCGTTCACACAGTAAAAACCTCTCGGAAAAACGGCCGAAACGCATGGAAAATGGAATAAAAAGAAAACTGGTGTGCACTGGATGGCTCCTAGATATATCAACTAGTACTACAAATGCAAGGAAAACACTTTTTATCGACTTCCAAGGAAGAATTTGCAGCGGAAAAGGTGGTTGAAAATGCGGAAAATGGCTTGTCCGCCAGCCGCAGGCTCTGCGAGTGACCACTTTTCCGATGCAGATTACAAGACGAAAGACGTATTTGATGAGCATGGACAGACGGTGAGCATCAAGATGTCATTCTTGGTCAAAGACACCGTTCCATCTTAGTTCTTTTTTTTCCGCATATGACCATGCATCTACAGACTATTCTGCGACAAGGAAACGTCAGATGTCAGAGCGATGCGTAGGAAGCGACAAGCCGAAACCAGGTTAGTAAATTGGATTACCGTTACCATTGTGACTTATCACTACGATTACAATATAGTTCCACCCCAATAAGCACAGCTGTGCTTCAACGTCAGCATATATATGACCCACAGTAAATCGAAATGTATGAATACAATAAAGTGCGAGTAAGTGTTAATAGTTTGATATAATTACGAGTGTTTTCCAATCCGCCGATTTATTTTCGACGTGATCAGACATACCGTCACACGTGGCCGTACTCAAAACAACAATAACTCAGTAAGTGCTACAGGATATACTGCAGCCTTGTAACATGGGCCATGGCGTATGTACTAGGCAAAATTATTCAAGAAAATAATTTGATATTATTTATTGACAGTCATAATAAGTCTCAGACTCCTGTGTTCTAAATGCCTAGAGACCAAGCGGCAAGCGTAAGGCTAAGCCTAGGGGGGGGGGGCGGGGGGTTAGATGCATGGGAGAAACACGACCAAAAGACAGTATAGATTGTTTACATTTCAAATTCTTTATGGAAATATTTAAATATCCAAATACTTTCATTGTGATTAAGTGCAAATGCAGTTACAAAAACTGTTTAAAAGTATTTAAATATTTAAGTAAAATGCATTTCACCCATGCAATGTCTAGCTGGAAAGGAAACTAACTAAGGCATCGTCATCTACCCAGTTGAACACTGTCAGATTACATGTCTGATTTCTATAATGACACTTTACAATTTGTCTGAACTCTTGTGACTTGACAATAAGGAAAAATTATATAAAATTAATTTGCTTTATTGATCAGATTAAACCCTACATGTAATAACCGGAAGTTCATAAAGATATGTATTAATTACATTTTATTCTAAGTCGACTGATAACACTGTAATAAATATCGTGGTGGGAGGGGGCAACTGTCGGCAACCCACAATAGTATTAGTACAAGCTATACATATGAAGGAAGTATATCAGGCATGGGGTCAATTCTGTTTTGTCAATTCCAAAAAATCAGTTCTAATTCTGCCTTGCAAAAAATCAATTCCAACTTTTAAAATCCTAGGCTAAAGAAAAATTCAAATCCAATTCGTTTTAACACAGTTTTATTTGTCACGTGTGCACAATCATATTTAATCAGATATGATTAAAAAATTATTGTTCGTTAAATGCACACACACACACACACACATATATATATATATATTTCAGGTTTGCCATAAAAAACTTTAAAATGGCATCCAGCAATTTCATATGTACTTTCTGCTGCGACACCTCTCCTGGATTTTTGCTAACAAAACCAGACATTTTGGACAGCCCTGCACAGTTGGGTCATTAATCTGAGTTTTGAACAGTTTCCCCTGTTTATATCGGGCCCAGGTCATTTCCCCCCTCCCGGACATTTGCCCCTTTGTCACTTGCCCTCCAGACATTAGCCCTTGCCTTACTCAAAATCTGGACATTTGCCCCCTGTCCGTATCTTCTGGATTATTTGTAAGTTTATTTAAGAAATGTTTTTTTAACTTATTTTTTATTTCTGAACATGAATTCAAGATATATATTACCCTAATTGCAATTAATGTTCTTTGTGCCAGATCAGCCAAGTAAATTACTTTATGTAGTTGGAGATGATCATGTAATCAAAGGATTATCTTTATTGCAATTGTGGAAGAAGCCAGTGACATTAGGACCTGGACATGTTATGACAATTGAGGATATTTGAAAGAAGCCATCTCAACAAGGTTTCTTTTGAATTGCATTTACCATGGAGAGTTGGAGTGACTCCATTTTCCTATAAAACTGGATGCACAAGCCAGAGTTGTCAGAATTCACTTATAACTTCACCATGGAAATTACTACTAGCATCTGAGGAGGTCAGAAGCTATGTTTTGAGTGTCATTCCTACACCAAGAAGGGGGACCAACAAGATTACTCTTCAATGGGACTGAAGCCAGCATCGATCCTGATCATGCAAGGGTGCTGTGGTCACTGATTTGATCTCCAGATCCAGAATGTGATCAACAAGACTGCCTGCAACCTTGATGGTGACACAGCACAGATAGAAGCTGCCAAGGTCCGTGAGGACCTGGAAACTAAGGTAGCTAATACCAGGGGCACTCCAAACCAGCTGATCTCTGACTTGTTACTGTCCACCACTGTTTGTGGAAGCATCACCCCAAGAACCCATCTTCCACCACTGATCTGACTATCAATGATACCTGGAAGACAACTGGTGACAAGATCATCTCATACACACTCCAGGGGATAGGCCATTGCATTAGGCTAAAGTGACTTCGACTTGTCATTGAATGTTATGTTACTGTAGTAATAATGATAAAACTGCAAACTGATTTTCACTTGTCAACTATCATAGAAAAAAGGGGCAGATGTCCGGGAGGGGGGGAGCAAATATACTAGGAGGCAGATGTCTGGGGGGAGGGCAAGTGTCCTAGGGGCAAATGTCTGGGGGGGCATGTGACCGCAACCCATTTATATTGCTATCAGTTGTGGCATCATTGATATTTCATCAAATTTACTGGAAAGTTTGAGTCTTCAACATCCTAATCTCCAACATGTATTCTCCATGGGGACATTTTTAATTACTACAAAGGGCAAACCCTACAGCCACATGTAACAGCATTGTACAGGTGACCAGTGACCTGTTTAGTATGGGAAACTTGTGGGCTGAACATTAGGCTTGGATAAACAAGGGGCTGCATTCAAGTGGGGCAAGCTTCCTATCTCACACAAAGGGAATGAGCAGGCAGGTGCCCTAATTGGCAATCTCTATAAATAAACCTTGTACACTGAGAAAGAAAATGAGGCCTGAATGGTCTGATTTTGGTTTTACTGTCCGTTACAGTAACTTAGTATTTCTTTTTGATGCAAATGCTTGATTATATTGTTCTTGGTCACAATGTTTCAATAACAGAGTAGACAGTGTCTATGCTGTAATGTTGACAACTTCTGTTGTTACCACATTCAGGGTGACATGCTAATAGCAGACATTATGATTTTAAAAGTAATATAAGTAAATATAAGGGTAAATATTAACAGTATCAAGTCAATAATTCCAACAAAATCAATTCCAATTCCCCAAAAAAAAAACAATTTTAAGTCAATTCCAATTCCGGAACTGGAATTGAGGGTCAGTTCCAATTCCAGAATGGAATTGACCACATGCCTGAAGTATATTCATGACAATATCTTGTCTCTGTGTACTACAGCAACAGTCATGAACAGTATAATTGAATTGAAACAAGCTTATGTCTGTGGGGCTTTTGTCGGGAGGGGCTTTTGTCCATGCACCATACTATCTAGCAGATGCTTTCAGTATAATACCTAATAATTATATATATATATATATATATATATATATATATATATATATATATATATATATATATATATATATACCTGTGGGCAGGTATGCATGCAGCATTTATAAGGTAAAGATGTCACAAGCATAGATCTGCATTTGGTCCAATAACAATATTCATGCATTATGTTATCTAAATCGGGTGTCAGATATAAAATAAGGAACCCCATAGAAAGTGTACCTATGGGTCCATATTTTGTTATGGAATTTGGACCCCTTATAGAATTTTGACTTCCCTGGCCCATTGAAAACAGTGCAATGTTGATTAGATAATATAATGCACTTTGGAGCTAGGATGCTACAATTTTGGTTACATGCATTTGGTTATGCTACCAGTGGCATTCGTCAAATTGACCAAACAGATTCACTAAAAACATTAGAAGATCAGTGAAACACCCATTAGTTGAATTAACATGGCTCCATAGGGAAAATGTTTTTCCCTGTGGTTGATTACTTTATATATTCTATATGACACTGGCACTCTTATATATATATATATATATATATATATATATATATATATATATATATATATATATATATATATATATATATATATATATATATATATTGTGATTCATTTTTATTATGCAAAAGATGAATTTTGAAAAAATTTCATGTCACTGTATGTGTAATCTTTTCAGATGAAGGATTCACCATTGGTTCGTACAAGTACAGGTACTAGTTTTGAATCATCCAGCGCTACGGGTGATGCCGTCAATCTTTACATTACGGATGTCACCTTTAGTGCCATCACTGCTACTACTGCTGTTACACCGCATACAACTGATGCTGAAATGCAAATCGATCCAGTAACGATATTTCAAGTCCGACACTTCGCGAATGGTGCTGTAGTCACGGATGACATTATTGCACCAATGAACGTTGATCATGACTACTCCTATGTGAAGCTTCCATCAGATTCAGTGAGAACAAAGACATTGGTGCAGATGATGCACAGGTGATAACAGCGACATAACCGAGGGTGACTCAAGCAGCTCCGACACCTATGAGAAAGAGAAGAAGTTTGTCATTCGTGAGAAAAACTTATGTCACTTTTCTGCACCTGCCACACACCAAACAGCCATAAACTGTGACACAGGTTGTACTCTTGTCTGATCTATCAACCAAGGTCTTTCGGATACTGGGGTGTCTGTCAGAAGCAAGTGTGCTGATTTCTACCCCTGGATGAGTGAAAGGTAAATAACTAAATTTGATGAAATATCAATGATACCACAACTGATAGCAATATAAATGGGTGCTGATTTCTACCCCTGGATGAGTGAAAGGTGAATTGAATCTGTTAGGTGTACATGTACTATCAGTCAGAACAAGTAGTGTATTGATACATTTGATTGTTGTACATTTACTGTCAGTACAAGTAGTGTATTTGGTAGAGAATGAGACGCTTGGTTTACATTTGCTGTCAGTAGGAACAAGTAGTAGATTCAGTCAGAACAAGTAGTATATTGGATACACATGATTGGTGTACATTTACTGTCAGAAGAATTAGTGAAATGGTGCAGATTCCAGAATGAGATGATTGGTGTACATTTACTGTTGGTAGGAACAAGTAGTGTATTGGTATGCATGATTGATGTACATTTACTGTCAGTCAGAACAAGTAGTATTGTTACACATGATTGGTGTACATTTACTGTCCAATCAAAACAAGTAGTGTATTGCCATTGGTACAGATGATGAAGGTGAAACAGTTAAAATGCCTTGGTTTTATAAAGATTAATTATTTCCTAAGCTAAACTACCAGTATATTTGATATGTTGTGGCATAATAATGATGTGTGTAACTGTGATATCCATGTTCCAGGTTGTATTTCCCGGTGGTAGAAGTCACTGTTTTTAGTCAATGTTTAGTCTCGGTTTCAGTCGTTCTAGTTAGCCTTATTTCTTTGTAATTGTTTTTCTATGTGAATAAACTTTTGATTTATTTTATGTTGGTCTCAATATAAATGAAATTGTGTGTAGTGACATGCAAGATGCTGCAGGTAAAATTTGTTTGACAGAAGTGGGATATGGATAAGAAGGCATTCACATCATTCAGTTATTAATATTTTAGTGGGAATTTTCGTAGTTTTCCAGGTTGTTTTTCGACATGCTGCATACTGTGGGTGCCTCACAATTTGTCTATATCAGACTATCAGTACACTCACCTGTGTCAGGTCAATCTCCATAGCTAAACTTTCCATCAATTCAATTCGGTTCAGAATAAACATCACAGATCCTTCCCACATCGCAGGATGGGATTACTTGTCTTGCCTTTCCTGAGCCTGAAATATAATTTGTCAGGGTTAGTTGATAGAACTAATTCCATAATTACCATAATAGTTGCAAAACTGTGTACATTACATACTGTCAGTAGTTAATTATTGTTATTTAAATGATTACATTGCACCAAACAACAAGGTGTTGTGGTGTGCTACAGAGAGGGGTGATTACAAGTATGAGTATTAATGCAATTATGATTACAGTAATTATTGCAATCACAATTACTAATGTAGTCATGATTACAATCATTATTACAATCACGATTTCGGTAACATTTAAGAATATATATATATTCACATAATGAATTAAATAAACACTCATGTTATTATTGTCATCAATGTTATTCAACACAAAATCATACACAATATTAAATTACAGTCACGGTACACTTCATTAGATTAGATAAAATAAAGAGAAAAGCCTGCTTGCACTGCCATTGCAGTTCGGACCTCGCCCTCGGGCTAGGTAAAAGAAATATGCAGAAAAAATAGGAATGATTCGATAACAATTGAATTACTGACCTGCTAGCTGTAGGGCGAATCAATGAGTCGGCACGCAAATCATGCAATGACAGCAGACCAACATCTAGCACCGCTCTGTTTGTGCATATCACTACAAAATCATCGTCTTCGCCTTCGTACGGTGATGCAAGCACCAACGCGGTCGGGCACACGGTGCTGCATAGTCATAGCCATAGCCTAGCCCTAGGCACAGTAGCTTACTCGGCCTACCTCGGCCTACCTCGGCGCAGCCATGATGACTCAACGTAAACGTGCGCAGATATCGGGACGCACTTTCCACGGCACAGGATCACCACATCACATTACCTAGTCAGGAATCGTTGACAGTCAAAGCGCTGTTGTAATTTTTCCTGAATCCAACGTCAACAAAGGCGAAGCCGACCTGGAGTCTGGAGCGTGACTCGCACACTCGGTGACACTTTACGACTGTCAACCGTTGTTTCCGTGTGGCCTGTCGAACTAGACTCTTCGTCTGCGGTTTCCATTTCTCCAAAGATAGACAACTATTACGGAAGTTCAGTAAACCACTAATCGCTAGTAGTAGATCTGGCAAAACTGTCACAAACGATGCATCTATCTTGTCAACAAGTAAAAAATAGTTCCGGTATTCCGTTATCGCATATTCTCGTTGGTTTTGCGTCTCGTGTGTTCGAGAAGTGGGGCGTTTTCCACGATTTTTGCGTGTTTTGTTGTAATTTCTTTAACTTTTTTTATTTGGAGCGAACAAAAACGCTATTTTGTTGACGTGTGTAAACACTTGTATATATAACAGAGACCCATATCTTTTTTATCGCTCCAGAATGCCTATTTACGAAATAAATCGCAAAAAATCGAAAATTTACATTGATTAGATATACGCGACTCAAACCACTCGTTTCGACAACAAGATGGCGATACGCAGTGATGCATTTTGTCGATTTTTGTCTCGAACAAAATCAGTTTTTCAGTTTGTCTCATAAATTAGCAGGTATCTGTCACCATTAATGCATAGTTAGATAATATATATTTAAATATACGGCATAACACAAAATTGCTTCAGTTCCCCTTTAAACCTAATTAAACTCACAGGACGCGTGGGTAACACCTCATTCCAAAATAGCGTTGAGATCGATATTTAAAAAACGTGAACTAATGACAATAATTATGTGATTAGATTTTATAATGCGATCGCGGCATCGGTAGCAAGAAGGCCAAACTCAGCGTGCGTGCGTGCGTGCGTGCGTGCGTGCTTGCGTGCGTGCGTGCGTGCGTGCGTGCGTGCGTGCGTGCGTGCGTGCGTGCGTGAGTGCGTGCGTGCACGAATACTCTCGCCATACGAAAGACCCCCGCGACCACACAGCCACGAACATAGGACGGAAATTAAAGGAAAGTTTCGTGACAACAAGCCAAGTATACAACCGCGATTGCCACAAGAGTTACCGAATGGCACATTATGCGTGGTTTCGTCAGATGACTGCACCAACCTTAGCATTACGGCATCTGACTCACTACCACAGGGTACGAATCAGGATTGGATCACGTGGAAAACGTTGATTCGCCTTCGAGAAGGTTGATGGGCAGGTCACGCTAAATTATGCCTGACTGATATCAAGATACATATATGAGTTGTCGCCTTCTGGAGGAGCTGTGCTTCACCAAAGATCTCGCAATAATATCCACCACAGCATTCGCATGTGTGTGATTGTGTAAAGACATAGTACGATGATGGTACGATGATGGTACGATGATGGTACGATGATGGTACGATGACTGAGCCGGTGACGTTGACCGCTCGCGACCTCTGGTTCTTTCGTTCTGTTCCCTTATTTTATATTTATTTGTTGATTGATTTTATAGCACTTTTTTCGCATGACCACTTTTAAATACCCTTCAACTCAGTAGTGTTTTTTCTTTGTGCATTTAGTCGCTACTTTATTTGAGAATAGTTTTTTCCGTAAACATTGATAGAAAATCAACAAGCAATGAATCATCACCCTTGTCAGACAGATTTCAGTTCTATTTTCATGTTGCACGGATCGACATGTCAAGTTGCAAGCCAACGAACCACCGAAATGTCATGTTTCTGTTAGACGGTGAACGATATGATTTGATTTCTTTTTGTTGCCGAGAGTCGCCGGAGCTATACATTGGAGTAGTGAGTGACGCCTGTGTCTTCTGCTGTCGTTTTGTATCTGTGTGTCTAGACTGTGTTGTTTTCGTCGCCTTGACATCTTGTGACGTGATATCTGCCAGTAACAGCGACGGGCCCGTATGTTTGTTTACCTTAATATGTGTTTCAGAGATGCGCACAAATTGTAGAAATAACTGATTATTTGATGCATCGTCAACACATGGAGGATACCATGTTACACTCGTATCAATGTTACACTCGTATCAATGGTACACTCGTATCAATTGTACAATCGTACCAGGCCCTCCCCCCACAATGTTTGTGGCCAAAACGCGCAAACAGTTCAGTAGTGTTTGAGAAAGTCCAACAGATCTGACTATCACATCTCTAGAATCGTTGGTAACTAATTTGGTGGGAAGAATTTGGATGTCATGTTTTCTTGTATATCACAATACGCTGTTTTTATTGTTTGTATGTATGTTTGTATGTATGTTTGTATGTATGTTTGTATGTATGTTTGTATGTTTGTATGTATGTTTGTATGTATGTTTGTACGTATGTTTGTATGTATGTTTGTATGCATGTTTGTATGTATGTTTGCATGTATGTTTGTATGTATGTTTGTACGTATGTTTGTATGTATGTTTGTATGCATGTTTGTATGTATGTTTGTATGTATGTTTGCATGTATGTTTGGATGCCGTCGTCGACAACAATCTGTGAATGATTATGTTCAAAATTAGTTGAATAAACAATTATGTATGGTTTTACCTCCATCGTCAATACCACGCGTCTCGTTAATTAATTGTTACTACGGAACTGACTACACGTACACCGCCGAGTACTCCGATGCCATGCGGGCAGCGGGCAGAGACGTTTCAAATATATGGGTTTGTGAGAAAAGCGAACGTGTGGCTGTCACAAGAACGACATCTCGCTACATGCCAAGACTACGTTCTACTGAGATGACATTCGTGAGAACACCAGAACAAGCTGGGAACAATTGTCTTCATCCAAGCAACCAACGTATTTACATTAACTGCTCACTCCTGCAAGACAGCCCAGACAGCTTCGATCATCTAAGTTTACTCTACTTTTCTTTCCCTGTGTTATCGGACATCGGAACTAGAACTTTCTCAGCTGCTGCACCAACTCTGTGGAACTCACTCCCTGTAAGCATTATATCCGTAGGAAATATATTATAATTTCGCCGTAAAAAACTACCTGCTTAAACGCGCTTATTCTCCATAGTTCATCGAAACAATCCAACTGTTTACAAGTGGGACCGTTAACCGATTAGTAAAAGCCTAACCCCTTTTGTTTTGGTGCGCTGCCGAACTTGGTTCTTCCGGAGACCTTAGCGCAATAGAAGTGTTTTATAATGTATGGTATTCAAAGAAGAGTACAATCAGCTCCCAGCGCCTGAACTGGCGTAACAAAATTTACGCTGTCTCCTTTCTCAACGAGCTCTCCGTTGCTGCCACTGCAAACATCGAATCATGTTTACCATACAAGTTAATTTATGTCTAGTAGTAATGGCGGTTAAGAGCATTAGTGTGAAAGCCCCACGTATGCCTTGGTATTTGGAGTTACCAGTAAATATCCTGATGGCTTCTTGGAATCCAACTCTCGAAATTGCGACGTCGTCATAATGGCAGTAATGGTAACGTTTAGTGACGTACTGCCCTTGTGCTACGTAACTTGGGACAATCGCATAAAACAGGTATGACGTTGAGAGCATTTGTACGTAATTGTTCGCATAGAGTTGCGAACAATTGTAAGTAACGACAACAAAGGATAATTCGATTGTTCGTAGAAAGGGAAATAGTGGGATGGCTTTCGATGTTCATATATTATTATTATTTTTTTTAAACAATAAGTCTGTTTTACAGTTTATTTTTGTTTCGTCTTTCTTATAAGATTATAGGTTTATCTTCTCTAAACTTAGCGGGCCGCGGGCTTACCCATCTTTGGCCCGCGGGTATGGGCCGGGTATGGGCCTGAAACTTGCGGGCCGGGCCAGGCCAGGCACGGCCGGGCCGGGCCTGGGCCAAACATTCACGGTATGGGTCGGGCCTGGGCCGGGCCTGGGTCTAAATTCTAGTTTGGGGGCCTGGGCCGGGCTTGAAAAATTGCTGCGGGCCTGGGCCGGGCCTGGACTGTAACTGCTAATTGCTGGCCGGGCTTGGGCTCAAATTATAGGCCCGCGCAGGGCACTAACGTACATACATATATACATATATGCATATATACATACATAGTTACATACATACATACATACTTACATGCATACATACGTACATACATACATACATGCATATATACATATATACACACATACTTACATACATACATACTTACATGCATACATACATACATACATACATACATACATGCATACATACATACATACATGCATACATACATACATACTTACATACTTACATGCATACATGCGTACATACGTACACACACGCACGCACGCGCGCACGCACGCACGCACGCACGCACGCACGCACACACACATAATTAGTTGTTATTTACATGCATACGCATCGCAATTTATCATCTGATCTATACGAAGAAGCGCCGTAAAACGACGAGTATACGAAGCAAACACTGTTGTTTCCGGATGTACAGTTCACCACTGTGAGTAAAACACAAACAAAATAAACCATCATTGATATTATCGCAGATCTACCACCAACAAACGGCGGGAACCATTACCCTTAGCTCTGTGTGAGGTCGGATACACTTAATAGCCCTGAGCAACGGACCGAGAAGGCGCGACCGTTGAAAGGGCTGACCAAATTGTCGTGGTCGATACTGACCAGCAGCGACCATTGTGCAATGAATTAGCGGTGTCACGCATTGAATGTCGTGGTCGATACTGACCAGCAGCGACCATTGTGCAAAGAATTAGCGGTTTCTCGCATTGAATAAAATCCCGCTGAAATGGGTAAAACAACCCGGTCGTCATCACTTCACGACCAGGACCCGGGCATGTAGATTTAGTTAATTATTATATTATTATGTTTAGGGCTTTTCATGATGAATTACCAAGTAATTTGCAAATAAAATATTTAAACCGTGTCTGTATTTAGTACTAGACAGAACGATTCATTCTGCATAACTAGTTTTCGTTTTAATGCAAAATTAATGTGCATCTCCAGATCGAGATTATGGAGGAGCGAGATTATGGAACTCCCTTAATGAAAACATTACCACTTGTAGAAACAAACAAGCATTTAAAAAGTGCTACAAATTAGATATTATTGCAACGTATTAGTCACAATTTATTTCGCAACGAGTTTTGTTACATGTTGTAAGTAATGCAAATATATAATTACACTTCTGTTCACCACATTTCCAACTCATCCTTGTGTATTCTACACCAACTCACATTTGTTGTACATTTTTTTAGTAACTTGTCATTTATTGTATTGTAACTGTGTGTTGGGATAAAGGATTGATTGACTGATTGACATACATACATACATACATACATAATTAAATATATACATACATACATACATGAATACATACATAAATACATACATATATACATACATACATACATACATACATACAAGCATACAAGCATACATACATACATACATACATACATACATACATACATACATACATACATACATACATACATACATACATACATACATACATACATACATTCATACATACATACATACATACATGTATATATAGTTATATATGTACGACTAATGAGCACCGAGAACCACGTGAACTCAATTTATCGCAGTGCATCTCTGAGGATTCAGAACATATGCGACCGCTGCGAAGTCCCTGATTTGATATTTCTATGCTAGATTACGGAACTGCGATGTTTATCGCATCTTAGCTGCTCCAGAAAATGCAACGTGTGCCAGGATTGTCACGAACACGTTTCAGAGGGTCCACCCATCCCCATGTCTGCAGCATTTATGCAGGCTACAAATAATTCAACACTAAGTTTTATATTGTTATTTGTGTATATCTTTGTTTCAGTGATGTGTCTGCGTAGAATTGAGCCCCCCTGTGGAATAGTGTCGGCGTCTTGCTTTCTACGTAGACAGCCTACAATAGCTACTTAAGTATATTAGTGCGCACTCTGTCGATATTTTAATTAATATTGTAATTAATTTACTACCTATGACTGTATTGTTATTCTGGTCGTTCAATAACGTCATCTACGAATATCGATTAACGTTCACAAATCAGTTATTGGTTTTCGTCGAGTCGTGTACGTTTTCTGGGAATATTAATGATAAACCTTTCTAGTTCGTCTACAACCTTTCGTTTGCCTATGGAAACGCCTTCGTGAGAAGCTGTAGGGTCGCAGGCGTAGATGTAGAACAGGCCATTATATTAAGGTCGTGCCTGTCTTCCCCGTTGGCATATTTCAAGGGATCACTGAGTGGAAGTAACGTTTTCGTGTCCCACCCGCGGCACCACGTGTCCTATACACGGTCTTGCTATAAGCATATTGTCGTAACGTGATGCCAGTATTATTGGGTAGATCAGGCAGCGTATTCCAATGTAGTTATCACGTTATACAATTTATTTTGTCAACAAATCACGCTAATATCCTCAAGTATTCTCGCTTCTGTGTCCATAAACACATGATCTCACGACTCAAAATTGTTTGGCGAAATACGCATCGCATGACGTAGCTCATGAACGGTGTCAGGATCAACGCACCCACCCACACACGCGCACACGCACACACGCGCACACCCACACACGCACATACGCACGCACACACGCACACACGCACGCACGCACGCATGCACAAAACAAGCAGTAGCATCTGATCTCAACCACGCACATAATCTGTGGTTTGTTTCGGGATCCTCTCCAGTCTTCACCAATTGTCTCCGTGATAGGAAGCAGTCCGTCTAGCAGGCGTTCGGCTGAATAAGCACCTGTTCGTAATGGACATTCGCCCGACAGCTCTTCGACGCATTATTCCATTCAGCCAATTATTCCTTCTCCAATGCATATATCACCTGCTCTCTTGCTACACATGGTCTCAGTGACAATACGACAGGTAATGCAGTTGTTGAAAGTGTGCGGATGCCAGGATCGTGTCTTTACTGAACGTATCACTTAGCGAATCAAACGTGAGTTTTACCTCGTTGCATTGTATTATAATTTGAACAATCTATTAATGTACTCAGCCACAAAAAGAAACATAACGAACAACGTCAACATGGTTATGTTGACCTCTAACAATTGTTTTGGCGGAATACACTAATAATAAACCCTAATAATACACTAATAATATACTAATAATACACTAATAATACACTAATAATACACTAATAATACACTAATAAAATACTAATAATACACTAATAATACACTAATAATACACTAATAATATACTAATAATACACTAATAATACACTAATAATACACTAAGAATATTCTAATAATAACTAATAATATACAAATAATATACTAATAATACACTAATAATACACTAATAATACACTAATAATATACTAATAATACACTAATAATACACTAATAATGCACTAATAATACACTAATAATATACTAATAAAATTATTCGGATATATTATCTATACAAATATATAATTTTGCTAGCATTGACTGTAACATGTGGGGATATTGTTTTAAATATCGCTATTATTTTTTAGACTAACGCATTCCTGCTAACTATTTCAGGTATTATCTAACAAAACTCGAACGTTAAAAACTACATTTATATAAAAAAAGACACACGCGTCAATGATCTCGTAAGCAGCAAAATGTCATCAAAGGCAACTTTGTATCGTTGAATTGGAATTCATGTTACATTCACACATCACACTTTGACAAGACATAATAAATGACATGACACATAACTCAATATGCTATGATACTTATATCTTCGTTATTTCATTAGCACATGTCTTGCCATATAAACACCTGCGACTCATCGTATGTAGCAATGCTTCTGTCTACGATTTTTCAATCATCCCGATCTGAATGCACGCATTTATTCTAACTTTGTCGTGTAATACACCACACAAAAATGCAGGTTTGAATTATAAATATATGTAATATATGTAATAATTTCACGCAAATAAATAACACAGAATTCTGCAACAGGTAAAATAAAAAGGAACGCCGCGAGGAGATCGGGCTTTGCGCAACAACTTCATAATTATCTCGTAGGCATAACCACATTTTAGTGCAAATATCAACGGGATATACATTACTGTTGCCATATAAAAGTTTCTTCAGTGCATTTTGCTAGATACTATATATATTGGCATAAAGGCTATTTTTATATATTTTAAAACAAAAACGTGAAGTCAACAATATATATTTGTAAATCTGTATGAATCGTCCTGGAATGTCAAAATTAACACTGTATTTTACACGGTGAATTTATATTGTTGTGCGTGCGTGTGTATATATATATATATATATATATATATATATATATATATATATATATATATATATATATATATATATATATATATATATATATATATATATATATATATATATATATTATATATTCTCTCTTAATCGCGATCAAGTTGGCGCACGTTTACTGGCAACAGTGTATATACAAGAAACTATTGTCCGCAAGTTTACTGCTTGCTGCTATATCGCTGTAGGTAATACCTACCCACTAGGTCACTAGCCCACTACCCAGTACCCAACCCAGTTGGTAATTGGTATTTCTCCCCAGTCCTAATTCATTCACACTTGTACTAATTTACACATGTCTGAATCTGTCTGTCTCAGGCTAGTGACTGCAGGCCTGCTGGAAACGCCACTGGGTGTCAGTGCCAGTGGGTGACATTTAATTGAAATATCATATTAAATTATGTTAACTTAGTTGAGCTAATTCAATTAACAATATAAATTGGGGTTATGGCTTGCATAATGGTTATGTCAGGGTTAGATAAACAAATCCCCTACCCTAACCATAAGCCAATACATTAAAGCGAAATATAACAAATGTTATCATATTTAATAGTAATGACACTAAGAAGTTTTTTTTTATTTTTCTTCAGGATATTCGTAAGTTTGAAGAAGTTGGTGCTGGATTTTTACAACTCATCCAGCACAATATGGACTTTCAGCATAAGAGTAGTACTCCACTAATAAGAACTATATATATATATATATATATATATAAATATAAATATATATATATATATATATATATATATATATATATATATATATATATATATATATATATATATATATATATATATATATATATATATATATATATATATATATATATATATATATATATATATATATATATATATATATATATATATATATATATATATATATATATGTTTTTTTATTTAATAAAACAATAAGTCTGTTTTACAGTTTATTTGTTTTTCGTCTTTGTTATAAGATGATAGATTTATCTTCTCTAAATTTAGCAGGCCGCGGGCTTACCCATCTTTAGCCCGCGGGTATGGGCCGGGCCTGGGCCTGAAACTTGCGGGCCGGGCCGGGCCTGGGCCAAACATTCACCGTCTGGGTCGGGCCTGGGCTGGGCCTGGGCCCAAATTCTAGTTTGCGGGCCTGGGCCGGGCCGGGCTTGACAAATTATTGCGGGCCTTGGCCCGGGCCTGGACTCTAACTGCTAATTACGGGCCGGGCTTGGGATAAAATTCTAGGCCCGCGCAGGGCACTAGTATAGGTATCCTATTAAAGCGTCAACCGAAGTGTCACGTGAAAGAACGCCTGTAGGATGGCGAGTGTGTAAACATGCACGACGCATTATTGCTCTCATTAGTATAACTGTGTTGTTCTTAGCCGTAGTTTCAAGAAGATGAGCTAGTCACAGTTTCCATTAATTGTATAGCGGTAGGCCTCAATCATAGTCTTTGACTGTACACGCACGCATATTCTCTCTTAATTGCGATCATGTTGGCGCACGTTCACTGACAACAGTGTATATACAAGAAACTATTGTCCGCAAGTTTACTGCTTGCTGCTATATTGCTGTAGGCATCCTATTAAAGCGTCAACCGAAGTGTCACGTGAAAGAACGCTTGTAGGATGGCGTGTTTGTAAACATGCATGACGCACTATTGCTCTCATTAGTATAACTGTGTTGTTCTTAGCCGTAGTTTCAAGAAGGTGAGCCAGTCACAGTTTCCATTAATTGTATAGCCGTAGGCCTCAATCATAGTCTTTGACTGTACACGCACGCACGCACGCACGCACGCACGCACGCATGCACGTACGCACGCACACATGCGCAAGCACGCGCACGCACGCACGATCGCACGCACCAATTGTCTCCACGTCTCCACCTCCGTTTGATTTCCTCCAGTCTGGACAAATTGTTTCCACGCGTGGTCTTTAGTTTGCGTTGGATCTCCTCCAGTCTGGACCATTTCTTTCCAGGAAGCTTTGGTCAGATCGTCGTCAGGCAGAGCAAGAACGCGCGGCGCGTGCATAATTGATTCCACGTGGGCGCGCGCCTCTATGGCAATGCCTCGGCGGGCCA
This sequence comes from Lamellibrachia columna, assembly GCA_963662155.1. Taxonomy (NCBI): domain Eukaryota; kingdom Metazoa; phylum Annelida; class Polychaeta; order Sabellida; family Siboglinidae; genus Lamellibrachia; species Lamellibrachia columna. The sequence continues at coordinate 24,530,807 of OY759273.1, read as the reverse complement.
GCGTGATTACGAAGCTACGTTCCATATTGACACCCCGTGGTCCATAGCGCCCTGGACAAGTCAACAGCTGACGGTGGTGGAAAGGAAACCGCGTTGCATTCGAGTCTACGGTCGGACTGCGGAATCGTCGCGAGGTGAGAAGGCTAGATATACCCTGATTGAACGCATCGATTCAACGGTGGACTGCGATCAAACGGACGATAGGAAGAGCACACGGGATACAGCATTCATGCAAGTATCAATAATTGTCACTAGAAGGGGACTGTATTGTCATAGGTGTGTGTGTTACTTCCACGATGCCAATAAATGACGCCAAATTAATTCAGAACATATGCTGTGCATCAATTGGTGTTTGTTACAGGCAGCAATAGTTCACAGTTCCGTAAGTTTTTTTTCGCTAGGGGCCCTATTTTGTCCAGCTACCATTCTGCAGCGTGAAAGTAATGAAGAAAACACATCTGCAAAGGTATTATTTCGTACAGCTACTATTCTGCAGCGTGAAAGTAATGAAGAAAACACATTTGCAAAGGTATTATTTTGTCCAGCTACCATTCTGCAGCATGAAAGTAATGAAGAAAACACATCTGCAAAGGTATTATTTTGTCTAGCTACCATTCTGCAGCATGAAAGTAATGAAGAAAACACATCTGCAAAGGTATTATTTTGTCCAGCTACCATTCTGCAGCGTGAAAGTAATGAAGAAAACACATCTGCAAAGGTATTTTTTGTCCAGCTACCATTCTGCAGCGTAAAAGTAATGAAGAAAACACATCTGCAAAGGTATTATTTTGTCCAGCTACCATTCTGCAGCGTGAAAGTAATGAAGAAAACACATCTGCAAAGGTATTATTTTGTCCAGCTACCATTCTGCAGCGTGAAGGTAATGAAGAAAACACATCTGCAAAGGTATTATTTTGTCCAGCTACCATTCTGCAGCGTGAAAGTAATGAAGAAAACACATCTGCAAAGGTATTATTTTGTCTAGCTACCATTCTGCAGCATGAATGTAATGAAGAAAACACATCTGCAAAGGTATTATTTTGTCCAGCTACCATTCTGCAGCGTGAAAGTAATGAAGAAAACACATCTGCAAAGGTATTATTTTGTCCAGCTACCATTCTGCAGCGTGAAAGTAATGAAGAAAACACATCTGCAAAGGTATTAATTTGTCCAGCTACCATTCTGCAGCGTGAAAGTAATGAAGAAAACACATCTGCAAAGGTATTATTTTGTCCAGCTACCATTCTGCAGCATAAAAGTAATGAAGAAAACACATCTGCAAAGGTATTATTTTGTCCAGCTACCATTCTGCAGCGTGAAAGTAATGAAGAAAACACATCTGCAAAGGTATTATTTTGTCCAGCTACCATTCTGCAGCGTGAAAGTAATGAAGAAAACACATCTGCAAAGGTATTAATTTGTCCAGCTACCATTCTGCAGCGTGAAAGTAATGAAGAAAACACATCTGCAAAGGTATTATTTTGTCCAGCTACCATTCTGCAGCATAAAAGTAATGAAGAAAACACATCTGCAAAGGTATTATTTTGACCAGCTACCATTCTGCAGCGTGAAAGTAATGAAGAAAACACATCTGCATAGGTATTATTTTGTCCAGCTACCATTCTGCAGCGTGGAAGTAATGAAGAAAACACATCTGCAAAGGTATTATTTTGTCCAGCTACCATTCTACAATGTGAAAGTAATGAAGAAAACACATCTGCAAAGGTATTATTTTGTCCAGCTACCATTCTGCAGCATAAAAGTAATGAAGAAAACACATATGCAAAGGTATTATTTTGTCCAGCTACCATTCTGCAGCGTGAAAGTAATGAAGAAAACACATCTGCAAAGGTATTATTTTGTCCAGCTACCATTCTGCAGCGTGAAAGTAATGAAGAAAACACATCTGCAAAGGTATTAATTTGTCCAGCTACCATTCTGCAGCGTGAAAGTAATGAAGAAAACACATCTGCAAAGGTATTATTTTGTCCAGCTACCATTCTGCAGCGTAAAAGTAATGAAGAAAACACATCTGCAAAGGTATTATTTTGTCCAGCTACCATTCTGCAGCGTGAAAGTAATGAAGAAAACACATCTGCAAAGGTATTATTTTGTCCAGCTACCATTCTGCAGCGTGAAAGTAATGAAGAAAACACATCTGCAAAGGTATTAATTTGTCCAGCTACCATTCTGCAGCGTGAAAGTAATGAAGAAAACACATCTGCAAAGGTATTATTTTGTCCAGCTACCATTCTGCAGCATAAAAGTAATGAAGAAAACACATCTGCAAAGGTATTATTTTGTCCAGCTACCATTCTGCAGCGTGAAAGTAATGAAGAAAACACATCTGGAAAGGTATTATTTTGTCCAGCTACCATTCTGCAGCGTGGAAGTAATGAAGAAAACACATCTGCAAAGGTATTATTTGGTCCAGCTACCATTCTACAATGTGAAAGTAATGAAGAAAACACATCTGCAAAGGTATTATGTTGTCCAGCTACCATTCTGCAGCATAAAAGTAATGAAGAAAACACATCTGCAAAGGTATTATTTTGTCCAGCTACCATTCTGCAGCGTGAAAGTAATGAAGAAAACACATCTGCAAAGGTATTATTTTGTCCAGCTACCATTCTGCAGCGTGGAAGTAATGAAGAAAACACATCTGCAAAGGTATTATTTTGTCCAGCTACCATTCTACAATGTGAAAGTAATGAAGAAAACACATCTGCAAAGGTACTACTATACGGTGTGTTTTTTTGTTAGCATGAGCCACACTCGGATAATGAATAAATCATGCTCTCTAAAAGCCATGTGAAAAACATATATCCTGCATAATCTTCGACAACCGGCTGGAGAGAGCGGACACATCACAAGTCGCAATGGATCCTTTAAGTGCTTTTCTTTGAACTGGCATCGATGTGTTCTCCTATTGTCATTCGCAACGTGTGTGTTATATGCCATCTAAAATCTTACTTACTCACTTATTTACTTCCTCCCTGTGCCATCAGGTGCACAAGGCAGATAGCAATTGAGTCCATCCATTTTAATTTCAGCCATTCTTTCTAGGTCCTGCGTCTATATTTTCTATGAGTGTGTCTCTTTTGCGATGACCCGTTGGTACGTTTCTTTTCGGCGTCGTCTTTTCCTTTTTCCTGATCGTACCACGCCTGCTTTGGTGTTCTTCGGTTCTTGTTGGCGGCTTTCTAATAACGTAGCCCAAATATCTATATCTTCTTTTCAACACTGTTGGCTTGATTTGGCTCTTTTAAGGACTTCCTAGTTTGTGATGAATTGTTCCATTTCATGTTTACAAGTCTTGCCAAGCATCCGGACTGGAAACCTGCCAGTTTCTGTTCAAAATTGTTTTTGTTTCCCACGTTTCAGAGCAATAGCGAAGGATATAATATTGCTGTTAACAATTCGTGTTTTGATGTATGTATTTATACACTGTGTATAAATATATAAATATATTGTGTATAAATATATCTATACACTGTGTATAACTAGGTGAATGTCCGTACATTTGAGTGTTTGTGGTTTCTATTGTTCACTTGCAAATATTTGAAAATGAAGTCAACAAGTAAAACTTTTCATTCCCAATATGTAGTCAACTTCTGTACCGATGGTCTTTTCTATCGATGGTCTTGCGGGCCAGTTGCAAACCAAATTTGGCCCCATGTGTCCAGCAATCTGATAGTTGATCTGCACGATGCAACAGTGCACAATGTGATTAAGATCCGAAGCACCAAACAAGATCCATGCGACAAATTGTTGAGCGATGTTGTAGTTTCTGCAGCAGCATTGAGCAATGTATTTACTTACGAACTGCATTAGCAACACAGGCAGACCTATCAAAATGGATTATGGTCATGTAGAACCGAAATTAGGCGCATGCAACCAAAATGATTAGGTGCATGCAAAGTAGATAAACATCTACTATACACGCTCCTAATCAATTTATATGCGGCTGTGTCTATGGGTAATGTGATTCCTAAGACGTTATATCGTCTATTTTTCAGCACGCACTCAATTTCGTTTTGGTTAGTCCATTATTTTGTGACAAATTTCTGCTGTTTTTTCGCCCGCTATTTCCTGAGGTATCACTCAACCGTCGAGATCGCCGATGTTGTTCCATCTCGTCCGAGGACCTGTGTCCCTATCGATTGTTTGCGCTTCTCAAAGTCAATCGAGCTGTCAAATAAAATCGACAAAACACCTGTTGTGACGCAGGTGCTGGAGACGTCTTCCCCACGATAACAATGGGACAGCTGTCGGTATGACACGGGCCTAACTCACTTGACTGATGCTTGATTTTGTTTATTATGTCTGGGCATATTGAATATATTTCATTATTATTATTATTCATTGGCGCTTAAACGGTTCTAGAGTTCAATGTGCTGTTTACTCACGGTACGGGTCTGCCAGGGTTCCATTACTGGTGTTGTCTACTTTTTAAGGAGGGAGAGAGAAAAAACGCATAATTGGTGAATGTAAAAACAGAGAACAAAAGTAGGTCAATCACAAACTATGACAATGGAAAGACATACAAACGTGTGCTCGCTGCTAAGAATACCTGGTCATATGTTTAATTAACACAATGTTAACCAAAAACACATTATGCAAAATTAAACTGATTCTAAACATGTTGTAATCCGACCTTTGCTTATTTTCCATCACCTTTCGAAGGCATCATGCTGCTTATGAAGGTTGACCAAATGTGCTACTTATGAAGGTTGACCGTATATTTGTTTGTGTAAAAGGAAACACAAAGAACAAAGTTGTGACGGTAACAGCATCGTTATTAGCAGCGGCGTAACAGTAATCAGTAATAATAATAAAAGTAAACATTTTAATAATAATAATATCAATAGTCGTCGTCGTCGTCACTGTCATTATCGTCATCACGAGAGGACAACATTCTCATTCAAAGCGTGGTGCTTTTTTTTTACAATTTCTTGGATGAATTTATTTATTTTTATTCGGGAATGACATCGTCTTAAGCTTAATTCGATACTCAGCACTCGATAAGCATCACTTTTAATCGGGAATGACATCGTCTTAAGTTTAACTCGATACTCAGCACTCGATAAACCTCATTTGGAAGAAGGTGCAGCAAAATTTGATGGAAGCATTCGTCTCGTGCTGCGGCCAATCTCAAACAATCTGTGAGCTGTGTATCTGCAAGATTGATAACGCGTCCTCCTAGATGTTTCACCGACTTGATGTGTGCTGATATTGTCATGCTGTCATCATAATTAATCTGTCTGGGATTACTCGCTTTGAAAATTTGTCGTGGCGATTCGTCCTAGATATCAGCTATTTATTCCACACCTTTCGTTGTAGGCGTTTTGACGGGTTGTTTCCGGCCTTCGTCTAAAATCAGCTGCGCAGGAAATCGATGATTTCCCAGTTGGGGAAATGTTGCCTAATTGGCATTTGCCCGGCAACGCCACCTACCGGCGCCTGTGTAGGTGACATTGCGTTTATAATTGATAGTAGGGAAATATATTATAATGGAACTTTATTTTTAGCAATCACAATACAGAATATAACGTAAAGGACAAATTAAATTAATTACAGTGTAACACTGAGAATATTCTCGAGAAACACTGGGGGTTGTTGTTGAAAACTACCTATGGTAAAGCAAATTATAATTGTACGTTGCCACGAAAGAGTCCGGTAAAAATAAAAGTGAGATATAAAAAGACAAATAGAACACTACACTCAATCCAAACGCACGTAAGAGATTAACTAAAGTTATTAAATAAATACAAACATTTCAGGCTGAATAATAGGTACCGTACAGCTAAATGTGCATCTTCTACAAGAATGTCGTAATAATATTAAGTAGAACAATACAAAATGAAATAGGAAGAGACACTCATAAGAATAATGGCTTAACACAGCCGTAGTCGGCTAATGCATTGAAAGAGGCACAAAATATTTTATATTTGACAACACAACTGTAGTCATAGGCTGTGTGAACAATTAATTTATACAATGATACATTTTAATAAAAAGAAGTGTTTTGATAAGGATGTGACAGATGGATAGAATTACACCAATAATTAATCAACGTTAGAATTATGAATATATAGGCGTGTTTAATACCGTCCTAAGTAAGTATGACTAGTTGCAAATGCCACTTCCGGAACCGTCAAGGATGATATTTGCCATGTGGACAGCAAGCCGATTCAGGAGAACTCTTGCAAATACATTGCACGCTTCCGAGACGAGTGATATATCGCTACAATTCCTAAACTCTGATCGATCGCCTTCTTTATTGAATGTGGTGATCAATTTAGCGTCTTTCCATTCTTGTGGGACGCGTGCAGCGTCCTTCCATTTTTCAGAGGTCCCGACGAGACAAAAGCTGTACTAAGCACTTTTATATGTTCATTAGTAAGACAACGGTTTTTCAATCTCAAACAGTTCAGTCGGTTCGTCGAGATAATACTATTACCAGTTGGACGTTGTTCGTCGAGATAATACTATTACCAGTTGGACGTTGTTCCAGTCTCTCAATGACATCAGTGTAAATGCCTGGCAGTGTGGTAAACCCATCATCTGACTTTATTTGGAATGCTCTACAAACCTCACTGTTGTGTTTGCTCTTCGACTCCTAGTGTTCTCTCATATGCCTTGTTTTGTTAATCAATCATGTCATTTCCGTCAATCCAGTCCTAACGAGGTGTCTTTGGCACAGTGTAAAAATACATCGCAGTGGTTTTCTACCTTTGTGTTCTCTATTTTGTATGGGACAAAATTATTATTTATTCAAGCAACACACCAAAAATGTGAGGTTTGATGACAACTGTGTTAAAATCCGTTGAGAGGAAGTAACCGGTCACGCATCACAAAGTAACCAGTCACGCATCACAAAGTATCCGGTCACGCATCACAAAATAACCGGTCACACATCACAAAGTAACCGGTCACATAACACAAAGTAACAGGTCACACATCACAAAGTAACAGGTCATACATCACAAAGTAACAGGTCACACATCACAAAGTAACCGGTCACATATCACAAAGTAACAGGTCACACATCACAAAGTAACTGGTCACACATCACAAAGTAACCGGTCACACATCACAAAGTAACCGGTCACATATCACAAAGTAACAGGTCACACATCACAAAGTAACTGGTCACACATCACAAAGTAACCGGTCACACATCACAAAGTAACCGGTCACACATCGCAAAGTAACAGGTCACACATCACAAAGTAACAGGTCACACATCACAAAGTAACCGGTCACATATCACAAAGTAACAGGTCACACATCACAAAGTAACTGGTCACACATCACAAAGTAACCGGTCACACATCACAAAGTAACCGGTCACACATCGCAAAGTAACAGGTCACACATCACAAAGTACCCGGTCACACATCACAAAGTAACCGGTCACACATCACAAAGTAACCGGTCACGCATCACAAAGTAACAGGTCACACATCACAAAGTAACTGGTCACACATCACAAAGTAACCGGTCACACATCACAAAGTAACAGGTCACACATCACAAAGTAACCGGTCACACATCACAAAGTAACAGGTCACACATCACAAAGTAACCGGTCAAACATCACAAAGTAACAGGTCATACATCACAAAGTAACCGGTCACACATCACAAAGTCACCGGTCACACATCACAAAGTAACTGGTCACACATCACAAAGTAACAGGTCACACATCACAAAGTAACCGGTCACACATCACAAAGTAACCTGTCACACATCACAAAGTAACTGGTCACACATCACAAAGTAAACGGTCACACATCACAAAGTAACTGGTCACACATCACAAAGTAACCGGTCACACATCACAAAGTAACAGGTCACACATCACAAAGTAACAGGTCACACATCACAAAATAACTGGTCACCCATCACAAAGTAACCGGTCACACATCA
>OY759273.1:24475372-24520372 GCA_963662155.1 Lamellibrachia columna | reverse complement strand
CCAAATATGCAGTGTGTGAATAGTTTATGTAACATCCGCACTCGATTTCATTAAAACAATGCATATTTTTATTCAAATCTTCGAATAGTTGATATCCAAACCTGGAAAAACTTTATGGCGTTAGGGCTTATCATGGGCATGACTTCCATCCTCTCGCCGATTACATACAAAGTTGTGAAATTTCACCAAGGGCGAAATTCGTGAGTTTTTAGCGTTTCAATTTTCGGATCAAGCATTAAATAATGTAATAGTTTGTCGGATGATTTCACAAAAACTACATACATTTTCACAAAATGTAACTCAAACAAAATGTTTTTCGTGTGTGTCTGCGTGCGTGCGTGCGTGCGTGCACAAAACTCTTAAAAAAATTATCGGGTGTGTATTAGCCGCCGCAAAAGTAAGCATGCGACAATAGATTTTGTCATTATTGATAAAGCACACATACTGGCCAGTTTGTGGGTGGCGCAGTTTGTCTGAACATTTACAGAGTGGTTGACATTTGCTCTCTTCCCTGATGCAACAGAGCTTGTTCGTCGGCCACTTAATGTAAACCGCTGGCTTGATATCGCGCTAATGTAAACTGACACATTGGCCACTATGTCGTCGTCAGTTAATGGCGGTTTGTGTTCCTGTGGGACGGGCCTAGAGGGTTCAGCCTACTGTTACGTTTCCCATTGGTGACCATGTTAACGTTTTGCACGAATATACGAAAATGGCACCATCAAAAATTCTTAAACTTCTTACCTGCCATTGTCATCATCTCGTCGACATGCTGATCGAGTTTAGTCAAAGTCTCTTCTGACTCATTTAAAATGCCTGAACGTGCCATACCAGTAAATTTTTACCAATTTCTGCATGAATTACTACGCACACGTGCCTCGTGGCGAAAAATTGCCCAAAATCCTTCCGCCTATTGAAATCATCTACAAATCCACAGTTTCATTGCTAACATGTTCTACCAGCAAACTTGCCAATGTGCCTGGCTTAAATGCAGTTATGTCAGATGACATGATTTAAAAAAAAATAACACATGTCTAAAATTACTGTGCCCTACATTCGTGTAACACACCAGGAATTCTAACTGAGGCATGATCCTTAGATCGTCTTACGAGCGGCGTTGTTGATACGTCACACAACAGCCAAACCAAATTTAGTGTGACAGAAATGATCTTGATGGAATGTCCAGGGGTCTAATAAAAGATTTACATTTAGCTTCCAGCGACAGCGGACAAATTGTGACCAGCAAGATAAACGCACGCACGCACGCACGCACGCACCCAAGCGTGCGTGCGTTCGTGTGCATGTATGTATGCATGTGTGTATGCAATATGATACATGTAATCATGCGTGCGTGTATTTACGAATGTTTGCGTGCACATATTTATGTTGTAATTTTCCATATCTGCAAATTCCCATCTAATGACCTGCTGCCGGCTGTGAGAGACGTTCTATTAATTGAAGTTGGAGAAGTTGTGGCGTAACAACCCGATCTGTTTCAAGGGCGAATATTTCTCTGAGCGCTATTTTCGGTCGGAAAGAGCGAGGTGGCATATTTATTTCACTTGTTTCATGCAGCAACGGATGCAGTTATTTACATCTAAATGAGACCAGAATGACACGTCGTATGTTGTAAACGCTTCCCGGTGTCATTGCTGGGCAGTGAGCAGCCGTGCACTGGGTACAGCAGTGTTGCTCTCATCTTTGACATTGAAGTCCAGGATGCGGCAGGCATCGATACTGGTCCTCTATTTTTTTGTTCCTTCTCCTTCCTACCGTCGCCAACGCCCCTCTCCACTCCCCTTAGCCTCCGCTTGCGTTCTCCACTCTCCTTTGAATCCCACCAAACCTCTCTTCATGCAGTCCTCTCAACTACTTCCTCCCTTCGCTCTGAGCACTTCAGCTCCATTCAATTCATTCCACATATCAAGTCCACTTTAAAAGACTCCTCACCAGCTTACTCCTGAAACTCTCTTTCACACCAACCTCAGCTCCTCTATTATTCGCTTGTCTGCTCTTTTCACTTTCAATTTCGCAAACTTGGAATTTCTCTTGTTGTTTTTCCGTCATCACTGTGGTCTGTAGGCCTGAGCATTAAGTTATTGCAAGGATTAGTCCTTGTAAATACTGCAAACGTTACCACGAGATTCCATATTCTTCTATGCTGTTCTCTGTTGGTTTGCCCGTTAGTAGTGGTATCAAACTGCGTTGATTTCTTGTTTGACTTTGCTGTCGTTTCACCAGCAATTACTTGACTATTAATATGATGGGTTTGGCGCAATGTTAGTTATACTAGTTTTGCGACCAAACGCAAACCAGCACTATCAAGATTTAAATCCGAATTGGAGAGGTGTTAATGTCGGAGCGGAGCAGCTGAATAGGATTGTCTGTTACCTCAGCATAGATACACATATGATTGTCAGAAAACATACCTATTTGTGCGTAGGGCATAAACATGTGTAGCGTTGACAGCATTGCAATTGAACATCTAAGGACACAATTTTAGCAATTTGTCGGGGAATGTGGACGAATCCGAGCTGCGTTCAAACGTAAGCTCACTTGACAGCCATGTGGCCGGTGAGGCTTTTTGTCTGCCTGCAACATCAGGTCACCGAGGCTGTCCGGGCTTCTCGGCAACACCCGGCTCATTCACGTAACGCGCCTCCGCGATCCAGCCGAATAATATGCAATCTAAAGGATAATTGCGTCAAAAATAACAGCGGCAAAGCGTAAACCGTTTGCAATTTAACTGACTTGTCGATTAATTAGGTCTTCCCGCGGAACGCCATCTAGCGACCGATTACATGCATAGAACTGATGTTCTTTCGTTTCATAAAAAAGTTTGTAATTTCATATCAGTAGCTTTTAAATACCCCCGCATACATTTTATGACAGACGATATAATTTTGGCCTATCCAAATAAACCATCAGTTTGTTATGATTATTGTTGCATTAAAAAAGAGCTTTGAAACGTTTAAAAATTTTCAGCCGAATGGAATTGTACATTTGTATAGTTACATCTTTCATAGCTTGTCTTACTGAGAGAACGAAACGTGAAATAAGACAAACTAAAACCACTGTATACACAGTTTTTTAAACACGCAGACCCAACGTGCCGGCAGCTTTGTAAACTATCCGGTAGAGGGCGACGTTGAGCGCACGTGCTCACTGAAGTAATCATCGAGTACAATTATTGGAAGCTGTGACACGCTTTTCCTATTCCCGATTGCAATGCCGAGAGTTCGGAAGAAATGGCGATATCCCTGCTGGATCCCATTAAACGTGGGATAGACTGAGACATGGACCGGTGGTTTTGCCGTTCTGGTGCGATATCGACACTAAGAAAAACAAGGTGACTTTTCCGATACCATATTGTTAATATTCGTGTTTATCGTCGTCGTCGTCGTCGTCGTCGTCGTCTTCGTCTTCGTCGTCGTCGTCGTCTTCGTCGTCGTCGTCATCGTCATCGATGTCGTTGTAGCTGTTATTATCATGCACCCAACTGCAATAGCCCTACTAGAACAGACGGTCCTGGTGGAAGACGTGATAGGCCATGTGTGAATCCGCGCGCATTGCATGACACATTCGAATTCGAATTCGAATTCGAAACCACGACATGCAGACAGGCAAGCAGACAGACAGACAGACAGACAAGCATGCAGGCAGGCAGGCAGACAGGCAGGCAGGCAGGCAGGCAGACAGGCAGACAGGTAGGCAGACAGACATGCAGACCGACAGACAGGTAGGCAGGCAGGCAGGCAGGCAGGCAGGCAGGCAGGCAGGCAGGCAGACAGACAGACAGACAGACAGACAAGCATGCAGGCAGGCAGGCAGGCAGGCAGACGGGCAGACAGACATACATACAGACAAGCAGGCAGATATACACATAGACAAACAAGCAGGCAGGCAGACAGACAGACAGGTAGGCAGGCAGGCAGGCAGGCAGACAGAGAGGCAAGCCGGCAGACAGACAGACAGGCAGGCAGGCAGGCAGGCAGACAGACAGGTAGGCAGGCAGACATGCAGACCGACAGACAGGTAGGCAGGCAGGCAGGCAGGCAGACGGGCAGGCAGACAAACAGACATACAAACAGATAGACAGACAGACAGACAAGCAGACAAGCAGGCAGGCAGGCAGGCAGGCAGGCAGGCAGGCAGGCAAACAAACAGACATGCAGGCAGACAGACATGCAGGCAGGCAGGCAGGCAGGCAGACGGGCAGGCAGACAGACAAACATATAGACAGACAGACAGACAGACAGACAAGCAGACAGGCAGGCAGGCAGGCAAACAAACAGACATGCAGGCAGACAGGCAGGCAGACAGGCAGGCAGGCAGGCAGGCAGACGGGACGGCAGACAGACAGACACACAGATAGACAGACAGACAGACAGAAAGACAGACAAGCAGGCAGGCAAACAAACAGACACGCAGGCAGACAGGCAGTCAGGCAGGCAGGCAGGCAGGTAGACAGGCAGGCAGGCAGGCAGACAAACGGGCAGGCAGGCATGCGGGTAGACAGACAGACAGACAGGCAGGCAGACAGAGAGGCAGGCAGGCAGGCAGGCAGGCAGGCAGGCAGGCAGGCAGGCAGACAGACAGGCAGGCAGGCAGGAAGGCAGGCTGGCAGGCTGGCAGGCAAACAGACAGGCATACAGACATACAGACAAATTACGTAGGTAAATCGAACTACATGCAACCGATGGCGTATCCAGGATTTCGAAAAGGTGGAGGCCAATGGGATCAAGCTTGGTCACCCGTCAGTGTACAATGAAACCGTGTAGTGGCGCAACATGCTACGTACGGACAGAAATAAAACACCTAAAAGAGGCCATGACCAAATGCCCCCCCCCCTCCACCCCTAAATATGCCACTGGTTGCAACTTGAACTTTTCAAAACATATGAAATATAACATAATTCCATCATACGCGCCCATCAAGTGTCAGTGAGGGTATTTCTATGTAATTTAGTGCCACCGAATACCGCGTACCATCCCCAACCAGATGGATATATTTAGCACAGCGGCGGTCATGAAACGGACTGGCTGATCTATTGGACAACTTGGCAACTAGTCGGTCACCACTATACGGAACGTGACCTCAACGACGATAGCCGCAGTATCCATGACGGATATGTCCGGATAGAAATACGCGTACGGCAGATAACATAGTTCATCGTCGATGTAGGCTCTCGGCCGATATTCGCTATTCATCCCGAATGTCCGGGACACATGACCCGGGTGAGGCTATATCGCGTGATAGGTGCTTGCGTGCGTGCGTGCGTGCGTGCGTGCGTGCGTGCGTGCGTGCGTGCGTGCGTGCGTGCGTGCGTGCGTGCATGCGTGCGTGCGTGCGTGCGTGCGTGCGTGCGTGCGTGCGTGCGTGCGTGCGTGCAGAGGGCATTGCTTTGTTCGGCGGGTGGGAAATTGATTTAACATATCCTTGCCGAAACCCTTCTGTATAAAGTCGTCTGAAAGACACGACTAGCGACTCGTTCGACATCTAGCGACAATATTAAACCAACCTGCAATTATTAATACGTAATCAATGCGTAGATGAATTGCTGTTATTGCAGCACTGTGCTTTCGTAAGAGCCACTGCACGTTAGTTAATGATATCAAACGTTCGGTTTCGGCGGAATGATAACTTCGACATTTTTTGCAGGTCTAGAAGAATATTCAAACAGCCAACATCTGGGTTTTGCCTTTTCCAGCGCCATCGTTAACTAGTCGGATGGAAATGTGAAAATTAAAGGCACATGTGCACACGATATCAAATGCTACTACGCTGCCACGGAGCAGTGTCCAAATTCAGGATCAGTTTATCAAATACCTCAAGAATGGGCATGGACACGTGTAGAGTTGAACATGATGAGGGCGTCTGTCGAAGCCATATTTGGATATTTGTTGCGAAGATTGTCGCGATAACGTCTTTATTAGTTATTTGAGGCAGCATAGGCCTAATGTTGGTCGGACGATTAAGTGATCGTGTTTGCCTCCCCCAGAAAGTGTGCTTACTAATTACGTACGTACGTACGTACGTACGTATGTATGTATGTATGTATGTATGTATGTATGTATGTATGTTTGTTTGCATGTATGTATGTATGTATGTATGTATGTATGTATGTATGTATGTATGTATGTATGTAAGTACGTACGTATGTATGTATGTATGTAAGTACGTACGTATGTATGTATGTATGTATGTATGTATGTATGTATGTATGTATGTATGTGTGTATGTATGTATGTATGTATCCATGTATGTACGTATGTACGTATGTATGTATGTATGTATGTATGTTTGTTTGCATGTATGTATGTATGTATGTATGTATGTATGTATGTATGTATGTATGTATGTATGTATGTATGTAAGTATGTATGTAAGTACGTACGTATGTATGTATGTATGTATGTACGTATGTATGTATGTATGTATGTATGTATGTATGTATGTATGTATGTAAGTATGTATGTAAGTACGTACGTATGTATGTATATATGTATGTACGTATGTATGTATGTATGTATGTTTGTTTGCATGTATGTATGTATGTATGTATGTATGTATGTATGTATGTATGTATGTATGTATGTATGTATGTATGTATGTATGTAAGTACGTACGTATGTATGTATGTATGTAAGTACGTACGTATGTATGTATGTATGTATGTATGTATGTATGTGTGTATGTATGTATGTATGTATCCATGTATGTACGTATGTACGTATGTATGTATGTATGTATGTATGTATGTATGTATGTATGTATGTATGTATGTACGTATGTATGTATGTATGTATGTATGTTTGTTTGCATGTATGTATGTATGTATGTATGTATGTATGTATGTATGTATGTATGTATGTATGTACGTATGTACGTACGTATGTATGTACGTATGTATGTACGTATGTATGTATGTATGTATGTATGTATGTTTGTTTGTTTGCATGTATGTATGTATGTATGTATGTATGTATGTATGTATGTATGTATGTATGTATGTATGTATGTATGTATGTTTGTTTGCATGTATGCATGTTGTGCTACTCCTCCAAGACGCTTTGCGTCTCGGGCACCAACTTTTCAGAGGTTCATCCACGACCCACGGGTCGTCTCATTTTTAGTTTTTCAAATTCAACTGTCCGCAACGCTAGGCTAACAATTACGTATATTTGTTGACAACGTTGTGCGTCTTTTCTACAATTGTCCAAAGTTACGTAATAAAAGGGCAAGGCGTCGCTAAACGTTACTATAGCTTCGTCGCAATTTCGAGAGTTGGAAAGAAGCCATCAGTACATTGACTGGCAGCACGAAGTAGTAGGGCGTAGATGGATATTTCTGTGATAATGTTTTGTATCCTGAAACTTGGTAAACACGAACTACCAAGTTATCCCGTCCGGGAGGATAGGCATTTTTGTTAGTCTACATAATTATAAACGTGTTGGGCTCTCGATAACCCAATGGCTTTCTTGCTCACTTGCCATTTGGAGCTCGTTGCTACGGCAACCGTGTTAAATCTGTAAACAATTTAAAGCTACACCTACACAAGATAAAATACATGTTACAAAAACAGATATTTCCGAAGATCTCAAATAATACACGAAACTTACGTAAAATGTGTATTACGAATTAACCGAGTGAACGACCCCAGTCGATGACGTCAGAGTTACTGTTTGGACAGTGATCGTAAACACGGGTCAGAATCACCACACCCATGTGGAGGTGAGTTATCTGCAGGCGACAGATAACAACACAGGTCGTTATCGTAAAACGTCGCGGATCAGCACCTATCGCTTCGGCGTACTTTATTTGCGTGCGTTTTACTGCTGAACATTTACCTTTCAACAATAGGTATATTACATTACGGAGCACTAAACCCTACTGCTGCATATATATCTCTGCCGGTTTTCACTGTGTTTTCTGTCTCACACAATAGGGATGTGTATTCCAAATAGACTTTATTGAACCGATCGGGGTGAATATCCTCATTAATTGCAATGTAGGTGAAAACTTCAAAGCGGAGTCTAACTGGTATTTGAATATTTAAGTGGTTAGCAAGTGGTAATTATTGTTATTTATTGTGTGTGTGTGTGTGTGTGTGTGTGTGTGTGTGTGTGTGCGTGCGTGCGTGCGTTCGTGCGTTCGTGTGTGTGTGTGTGTGTGTGTGCGTGCGTGCGTGCGTGCGTGCGTGCGTGCGTGCGTGCGTGCGTGCGTGTGTGCGTTCATGTACAATACAATACTAAAACACTTCTGTTGGGCTAAAACCCTAAGCTCGGCAGTTCACCAAAACAAAACGGGCTAGGCAGTTTCTAATTGATTTGCAATTCCAGTTGAAAACAGTTGGATTGGTACGCTGAGGATCTATGCAGGATCAACTAGTTTAAACAGGTGGTTGATCAGTTAACAGCTAAATATTATAATATTTCCCACTGACTTAAATATTCCCAAATATTGAACAACCTCATTATCAGCGCACGCACGCATACAAGCGCACACGCACACACGCACACACAAACGCACGTGATATATATATATATATATATATATATATATATATATATATATATATATATATATATATATATATATATATATATATATTATAATAATCAGCGGAATGCAAAATCGATTATTATATTTGGATTCACAGTAATCGTCTGAATCAGAAACCTATCCTTTGACTTCAAACAACTCACTACTTGCCCTGACGATGTACGTTCACCTCAAGTGTAAATGTCTGAACCATCTCTTGTCCATCAAGGCCCAGATTCCATCAGCACTTGAAAGGTCGAAGGAGACCGGGCTTTATTAAAGTCTGACCGCTGCGGGTCAGAAATGTGGTCGGCGTTCAATCTTGATGTGATCAGACAGACAGTAATTCCATGTCTCGTAGTGCTTAGTTCGTTCCAAGGTTGGCTGAGGAACATGCCAGGGACTTGTGTTTAAGTAGACGAACCTTTCGTCGCAACAAGTTCAGTTTGACAGTCAAATGTTCACTGCTATGCTTACATATGCTATAACCATAACAATGTGTGCTACTTCTAGAGGCTGACAGTCAAATGTTCACTGCTATGCTCACATATGCTATCACCATAACAATGTGTGCTACTTCTAGAGGCTGACAGTCAAATGTTCACTGCTATGCTCACATATGCTATCACCATAACAATGTGTGCTACTTCTAGAGGCTGACAGTCAAATGTTCACTGCTATGCTCACATATGCTATCACCATAACAATGTGTGCTACTTCTAGAGGCTGACAGTCAAATGTTCACTGCTATGCTCACATATGCTATCACCATAACAATGTGTGCTACTTCTAGAGGCTGACAATCAAATGTTCACTGCTATGCTCACATATGCTATCACCATAACAATGTGTGCTACTTCTAGAGGCTGACAGTCAAATGTTCGCTGCTATGCTCACATATGCTATCACCATAACAATGTGTGCTACTTCTAGAGGCTGACAGTCAAATGTTCGCTGCTATGCTCACATATGCTATCACCATAACAATGTGTGCTACTTCTAGAGGCTGACAGTCAAATGTTCACTGCTATGCTCACATATGCTATCACCATAACAATGTGTGCTACTTCTAGAGGCTGACAGTCAAATGTTCACTGCTATGCTCACATATGCTATCACCATAACAATGTGTGCTACTTCTAGAGGCTGACAGTCAAATGTTCACTGCTATGCTCACATATGCTATCGCCATAACAATGTGTGCTACTTCTAGAGGCTGACAGTCAAATGTTCACTGCTATGCTCACATATGCTATCGCCATAACAATGTGTGCTACTTCTAGAGGCTGACAGTCAAATGTTCACTGCTATGCTCACATATGCTATCACCATAACAATGTGTGCTACTTCTAGAGGCTGACAGTCAAATGTTCACTGCTATGCTCACATATGCTATCACCATAACAATGTGTGCTACTTCTAGAGGCTGACAGTCAAATGTTCACTGCTATGCTCACATATGCTATCATCTACAACCACGTGTGTTAATATATATATATATATATATATATATATATATATATATATATATATATATATATATATATATATATATATATATATATATATATATATATATATATATATATATATATATATCTATATATATATATATATATATATATATATATATATATATATATATATATATATATATATATAATACTTGATATAGCTTTTAACTGTTGGAATATATTACGTAGTTAATGGTATGTGCAGCATTAGAGGAATACCTCTCCATAATGTATATTAAAAAAACACCAGCCAATCGTCCTTGTCTGACGCGTTGTTTCAAAGCATTCATCCAAGTAGTCATTTTTCACTGGCTGAATGGTTTCCTTTCTAGTTCGTCAACGATATTTACGATACTGCTGCTAGTGTGCTGTATCCGGAGATACGTCTCTACATTCCGCCAAAGGTAGACAGTTATCGATGGCGTCTCTGGTAGTGTTGAAGCCTGTCGCGCCATTCCTGGTGGCCGTTGTCATCGCGTGCTGTCTGCTTTCCCCTAACCGATATCATCGACATTCCTGGTGGCCGTTGTCATCGCGTGCTGTCTGCTTTCTCCTAACCGATATCATCGACATTCCTGGTGGCCGTTGTCATCGCGTGCTGTCTGCTTTCCCCTAACCGATATCATCGACATTCCTGGTGGCCGTTGTCATCGCGTGCTGTCTGCTTTCCCCTAACCGATATCATCGACATTGAATTCGCCGAGGTTGTGTGTAACGCCGTGTAAGCATGCGTCTAGAAGGTACGTCTGCTGGCGTTACTGGTACGAAGAAGTCAACAAATCGCTCCCAAATCGACGAACCTTAGCTGATTAACACGAACATTGAAGGTCCTCCATCCACACGTTACTACATTAATGCCGACTCCCTGATATATGCCTTCCTATCTACGTGGGCCACATAAAACAGTTGCCACTGATCAAATGTCGTGCTGTCGGTTTCGTAAATAAACAATATATGTATGTATGTCTGTATGTATGTTTGTCTGCCTGATTGCCTGCCTGCCTGCCTGCCTGCCTGCCTGCCTGCCTGTCTGCCTGTCTGTATGTATGTTTGTATGTCTGTCTGTTTGAATCGACGAGTCAAATCAACAGCACAGCACATTACCGCTTTCTGACGTAAAACACAGCACGTGTGAATCTGCTAAAATACGACAAAAAAGTTGACAACTATGAAACAAAAACGACAATATCACTAGACATTCGGTGCCCGAGGTCTTAGAGAACACTTCCAGAATTCTTATTAAAGTTATGCCGTATTAGGGTTGTTTTTTAACATGACCTTGCGATCTTCAACTTCTAATAACCTGGCATATTATACAGCGCGTGTAGAAAGTGGAGCTTTGGCGCCGAGGCGACGTTAGTTACCGGAACCAGTAAATTGTAACAACATTATGAGTGCTCTTAGTTATCGATTTTGGATAATACTACGGTGAATACATGGAAATACGAACCTCAGGACGTCTCTTGCCAAGTTAGGTAAATATGTGACATGAGAGTCGTGGGCGATGCGACGACTGCGTTTAAATTAGTGCGGCTACCAAACCATGACATTTTTATGATTTAGCGTTGACGAGACATCCAGATAGCGTCACGTATCAGCACATTTGTCACGTTTCTGTGCGCCAAAGTATTGATTACTGAATTTCCGATTGACGTATTTAATGGCGACGGTTTCAAAAAAAAATGTAAAACGACTTTCTTAGAAATGACATCGCACAACAAAAACACATTTTCCAAAATGTTAAATGTTCTTCGTGGTAACTTTGTCAACGGGTGACGCAACTGGTGCGGTGACTGTATGGACAATCTCGTCAGTCCATCACATCTGGACCCCTGATCATTGCCATAAGAATAGGTAGTTCTCACATATGGCCATAACTCTTTTCAAACAAATATTTTCCACGAAGAAACTCATTGCCAAAAGCTGACAAAATCACATTCGAATGGCAGGAACCCGACAGTAAGGTACTCATCAGGCCTATTCGCTTCGGAAGCTGTCTTCGGGCGTAGGCCTTGCCAAGAGTTGCTATCTTGACGAATATTAACGGCGGATTGGTCTAAGCTAAGTTCCAGATTTGTTGGTGCTTCACAAGCATAGTTGAATTCCATATGTGTTCCTTTCGTTATTTTATCCTCCCGTCAACGCTCGATGTATTTCAGCGAGCATGTGGCAGTTCGCAAAACAACGCGATCCATTTCATGGCACGGCGAGAGAGGCCGGGGTTCACATAGTGATGTCCTTCCGAGCTGAGTTTTGCAAGATGTTTATAAAATTGTAGCCTTTTCCATATGATTCTAAATGGAAATTTTTTTGGCGTCACCGTTATAGCATAATCGAGCTAGCACATGTATCATACCATATGTATATTATGTTAAGCCTCCTTTATCCTATCAACTCGGGCAAACATGATCAAGGTTTCATCTTCGACCCAATAAAGGATCCTTAACATTTTAATTAATTTTAAAGGTCACATCACTATTGTCATGAATCGTAGAATTATCCCCGAATCGCAGATTGTTCGCAACGTTATGCATGTTTCCAAGTTACGTAAATGCATGGAACCGGCAGTGATCTAACCCATGGTGAGATGTTTACTCGTGATGATGTAACCGGGCGACATAAGAAGTCCACCAAAGGATCCTATGTCAGTCATCAACTCTCCAGCTGTTATGTGTTAAGACATTGGCAACAACATTGCGTGTGGGCTCCGTTGGCCTGACAGATGACGGGGGTTGGCCTGATTGATGGCGGGGGTTGGCCTGACAGATGGCGGGGGTTGGGCTGACAGATGGCGGGGTTGGCCTGACAGATGACGGGGGTTGGCCTAACAGATGGCGGGGGTTGGCCTGACAGATGGCGGGGTTGGCCTGACAGATGACGGGGGTTGGCCTGACAGATGACGGGGGTTGGGCTGACAGATGGCGGGGGTTGGCCTGACAGATGGCGGGGTTGGCCTGACAGATGACGGGGGTTGGCCTAACAGATGGCGGGGGTTGGCCTGACAGATGGCGGGGTTGGCCTGACAGATGACGGGGGTTGGCCTGACAGATGACGGGGGTTGGGCTGTCAGATGGCAGGGGTTGGCCTGACGGATGGCGGGGGTTGGCCTGACAGATGACGGGGGTTGGCTTGACAGATGGCGTGGGTTGGCCTGACAGATGGCGGGGGTTGGCCTGACAGATGACGGGGGTTGGGCTGTCAGATGGCGGGGGTTGGCCTGACAGACATATTATATTCATTAATTAATTACTTCCAGTCTCAGCGTATAGAGAGAGAGGAGAGGAGAGAGAGAGTCAGAGAGAGAGAGAGAGAGAGAGAGAGAGAGAGAGAGAGAGAGGCGGAGGGGGAGACAGACAGACAGACATACATACATACAGACAGACAGAGACAGAGAAATACGGATTAGGAACGAGCGAGCGCGATTGTGGGAGAAGGGGGAATGCAAGGCAGCCTAACGACCTTCATTATAGCACATACGTGGTAACTAAGCATGCGTAGAAATGCTAAAATTGACGTTGTTCGTTACGCCACACATCCGGCTGCTCTTGCCGCCGGCCTCACAAGCGACACGAGACGCACCTCCAATGCATGACAGCTGTTATTGGGCATAAACCCTGCCCGAAGTCCTATTCTTCAACTAGTGTTTGCCCTCTTCTTCTGCTCCAATGCTTTCCCGGCACGTCAGTTCTACGCGGGCTAGTGGAGTTGTAGTTTGAACAACACATCCTGTAACAAGGTATTGTGTCGCACGCCACGAGGAATCCTTCGGGGGAAGTTATGTTCGTCCGAGATACGGCTGGGTGGAAGCACGCCATCTACGAAGGTTGTCTCTGGGAGTGATGATAGCGAGAAACGCGCGGGAACCAGGTAGAACACGGGACATTTGTGTGACGTCATCGACGAGACTGTTCTAAAGGTCATGGAGCAACTAACTTAGATTGGTCAATGCAATATGTTGTGACCAGGGGTCTGAGTAGGTTTAAATGTCAATGTCGATGTGTCCGAAAGGAGCGAAGAAGGAGCGTGTTAGGAATGCATAATCCAATTCTCTATGTGGAAACCATAAATACGACGAACAGCGCCAAACGGGACAACTGCTACCAATTGAAAAAGGACAGTTTAATATTCAGTGTCTACTCACTTCCTAATTCTTATTTACCCTCCTCAACCCAAGCACCGCTAGGTCTTCGACGAAATGTAACATAATTACGAAATTTAACTGGAAAAGGTTTTCTGATAAACGTCACCTGTACTAATACTGTTCATCCAACAATGACAAGGTGACTACAAATATGTTTCACCATCACCCACTAGGAATGTATGTTTTTTGCAGAAGGCATGTATTATTTGTTCTTAGGTTTGGGCAGTGCCAATGCTTATTGACCCACCTGTGTTCTGTCTAAGTAAATCTGTATATAGTGGACATCTGAATAGGGTCCACATGTCAAGTGGACCCTTGTGTCTGTCATTTCTGGCAGTCTTGACAGAAACGGGGACGGGGCAATGCTGATTAAGAAATTCCATCGAGCCAGTTCCAATTTCACGCTGGGTAACGTTGAGAGGCACCAGCTGTTGTGATTTGGCTGTTGCAAAAAATCCACAAAAGTATCGTATTGTGATCATTGACATCGATGGCAAACAGTACAATTGGTACACAAAAATAACATAACTATGTATATGCAAGACGATGTGTATTGGTTTGTTGATGACAACGACTTGTAAGTGCCCAGTGAAGAAGATATCAGTGGAATAGGATTAGAAAAACAACTCATCCTGCTCAAGGTTGCAAGTGTTCAAGGAATCCTTTGGCTTATTGTGACTCCAAGAGTTCTTCATCTGCGTGTTTGTTCTCCTCCTCAATTATCTGTCAATTACATTGTTAGACATACTAGCAACAACACCCATCCCCGGATGGGATAACTTGGTAGTTCGTAAGTGATTGTCACGATAACAACATTAAAACATGCTATCACATAAATCTCTATATATGTCTTGGTAGTTGACCCTGCCAGTCAATATGTTGACAGCTTCGTTCCAACTCTAGAAATTGCGACGTACTACGGGCAGTTGTAGTAACATTTGACGAGGCCTAGGCCTTGTAGTAACATTTGACGAGGCCTAGGCCTTGTAGTAACATTTGACGAGGCCTAGGCCTTGTAGTAACATTTGACGAGGCCTAGGCCTTGTAGTAACATTTGACGAGGCCTAGGCCTTGTAGTAACATTTGACGAGGCCTAGGCCTTGTAGTAACATTTGACGAGGCCTAGGCCTTGTAGTAACATTTGACGAGGCCTAGGCCTTGTAGTAACATTTGACGAGGCCTAGGCCTTGTAGTAACATTTGACGAGGCCTAGGCCTTGTAGTAACATTTGACGAGGCCTAGGCCTTGTAGTAACATTTGACGAGGCCTAGGCCTTGTAGTAACATTTGACGAGGCCTAGGCCTTGTGTTACGGAAAATCAAAGAACCGACGCATGACTTTGTTAACAATTGTACGTAGCTATTCGCATATCATCGAATGTTAGAGAAAATACATTTCATATAAAGTCTACACTGTCATTTCACTTAAGCTATTTCATGCCCTCTTTTTTTTCAACCTTCCATGGATTTAACGCAAACCGGTTTTATTAATATTACTCAGTTCTTATATATCGTGTTCTATTGACACCATGTTCGTTTCGTGGTGTAGTGTTGGAAAATCACACTTGATGCATTTCTACATGTACACAATTTCAGTTTATGTCAGCTTATGTGCTCTACTACTACTACAGCAGTGAACTGCTGCTGCTGCTGCTGCTGCTGCTGCTGCTGCTGCTGCTGCTGCTGCTGCTGCTGCTGCTGCTGCTGCTGCTGCTGCTGCTGCTGCTGCTGCTGCTGCTGCTGCTGCTGCTGCTGCTGCTGCTGCTGCTGCTGCTGCTGCTGCTGCTGCTGCTGCTGCTGCTGCTTTGTAAACGCGTTTTAGGTACATTCCAGAGAAACTGCACCAGAATATTGTAGGATAAGGCTACAAAACCGCATGTATCCTTTCGAAGCTTGGACTATTTCGTTAGTTCCAATTGCCACTGTTCATTCGGCTGTGTGATTTGTACCTAACAATAAATATTGATGGAATTCTAGTGATGGCAATTTTTATCGCAGCCTGGCTGAATGCTTCCAAGATAAATTTAAATGGTATTTGCTTGCTCATGTCATGTGATCATGTCACGTGAGCATGTCCGCCATAGGAAACGCATAACGCGCCATGAGCGAATATTGTTGGAGAAACGCGATATAGATCTTCTTGCTTTGCTTTGCATTGTCTCAGTAACCGGTCACATCAACCAGTAAGATGACTTGTTTAACGTTATCTTCTTTGTATCCGGACAATAATTAAGCAATTCTCAACTAATGTATCATAGCCGAGGCACACTGATATTGTTTGTTATTGAATATTATATAAGAGGATTTAACAAGATTGTCATCCAAGGCAAAGGCCAGGTTATTTGGAAAATAGAAAACAATTTGTACATTATAAACATTGTGATTCAGACTTACTAAATGTATGTTGTGTTGTTCCTCAGGGGTCTATTTTAGGACCACAGCTATGTATCATCTACATGAATGACATTTGTAATGTTTCGAAATTATTTAAGTTCATTTTATTTGCTGATGACACAAACCTGTTTTACTGTGATAGAAATTTAAATGAACTTATCCGAAGGACTAACACGGAGTTGGATAAGCTGCATGTGTGGTGTGCTGTAAATAGGTTATCAATAAATGTTACAAAAATAAATTACATGATGTGATCACCATTTGAAGCTGCAATACCACACTGCTCTAAAATTGTCATCTAAAATTGTCACAGCACTTATTGCTACTCCTAAGTCCTTTATTTTAACAAGATTTAACAACATTTTCCACTAAAGCCAAAGGCCCAGATGGCAAGTGGACAAGGAAACCATTGGCTTATCGAGAATCAAACCATTTTCATTTACATGTAACCCGGCCTTCTGAGATATGTGTCAACTTTGGTTTAAAACATATCCACGCTGCCAGCAATCTGTAGACAATTTGGTCAATCCATTTATTGTCCTCTGTGAGAACGAGTACTACCTGATATCAAACTTATATTGATCCTTTAATAATTTTACTTCATGTCCTCTACTATCTTTCTTGAGTGAGAAACACAATATTTCTATCAATATTTTCATACATATTAAATATTTTAAAAACGTCAATCTTATCTCCTCTTAACCTGATTGTCTCCAGCCTGATTGTCTCCAGGGTTATTAAACCACATTCTTTTAGGCGTTCTTCATAATTAAGGTCTCTCAGTTCTAGAATAATTTTAGTTGCTCTCCTCTGTATTCGTTCAAACGTATCTATATCCTTCTTGCCATATCGCATCCACGCGTGTATACAGCATTCTACACGAAGTCTAACTATATATATATACATATATATATATATATATATGTATATATATATATATATATATATATATATATATATATATATATATATATACATATATATATATATATATATATATATATATATATATATATATATACATATATATATACATATATATATATATATATATATATATATATATATATATACATACATATACATACATATACATACATATACATACATATATATACATATATATATATATATATATATATATATATATATATATATATATATATATATATATATATATAACTGAGAGACCTTAATTATGAAGAACGCCTAAAAGAATATATATCACCCGACTATCCTTCAGTGGCCTGGGTAAACAAGTAAGCGATGTTTTATCGTGTTCGATTCTGAAGCTGAACATACGCTTAGTCACCCGACTCCAGAGTGGGTGTTTGTTCTCTGAAGAGGAAGTCGTCAGGTTGCGCCACTTAACTCGATCCCGGTATAAGTGTTCAGGTGTGATCTTCTCTAGAGTAGTACCCAGCTGCATCAGGTTCTCATCAGTGTTCTCCAGCCATACCTTTATTGGTAGTCCTCTGGTTCGGTTGTCGCCCACTTCAGCAGTCATAGACACCCGTACAAGGGGATCAGGTGCTTTCCTTGTGACAAGACCAAACTGTGTCAGAGACTATGGCAAGCATTGTCTGAGAGCAGACACACTTTAATTATCAATCGTGTCTGTTATAAATAAACCATACCATTTAGCTAAGCCTTTAAGGCATGCGCTGTGTTTTACAAATGTATCTGATGGTGTGCATGATGTACGCTATTGTGAAAGTCTTACTTAAAAGTCACACTCTCATTTTCGAAGTCCTGGTTCGATTACTCTTACCGCCGTTGGAAGATGGAGACATTTCGTTCCAATGTTTTGCCCCAGATCAACGAGTTAAATAAATGTGTACTTGTTTCATTGATGCCAGATATTGGTGAATCGCGATCTTTTGTGGGGATGTGGCTCCTGATGACTAGAGACATTTGGAAATAGTTTGAAGCGTGCAGAGTTTGAGTGTCTGGCGTTAGCTGTGGTATTCCGGAGGGTACATCAAAGCTATCTCTCCTCAAATCGATTTGCTGTCGCTCGTCTTGTTTCAATCTCACTTCGAGAAAAAATATCATATCTAGATTTATGACATGCTACTTCGTTTGTACCAATTTGTTATTACTTTTTGTGAACTCCGGACAAGCCACGGGATTATTTTTGACTGAATCCTACGAAAAAGTGGTCCGGGTCTATATGCTATAAAATAAGGCTACTTACCCTTTCGAAAGTTGCCATATCTAACGATCAAAGTTAGTTCACCGTCACTCACTAGGAACGTATGCTTTTGCAGAAGGCATTTACTAGTTGTTCTTCGGTTCGGACAATGATAATGATGTGTTCTGTCTATGTCAAACTGTCCATACTGGACATCTGGATAGGGTCCACCTGACAAGTGGACCGCTTTTTCTGTCAGTTTTGACAGAAATGGGGACCGGGGTAATGCTGATTAAGAAGTTACATCGGGCCAGTTCCAATGTCACGATGGTAACATTGAGAGGCACCAGCTGTTGTCATTTTGTTGTTGAAAAAAACACCAAAGTATCGTATTGTGATCATTGACATCGATGTCAAACAGTATCATGGGTATAAAAAATAACAGTATTATGTATATGCAAAACGATGTGTATGGGTTTGTTGATGGAAACTACTTGTAAGTGCCATGGGAGAAGAGATCAATGGAATATGTTTAGAAAAACAACTCATCCAGCCCTAGGTTGCAAGTGGGCAAGGAATCCGTGACCTTATTGCGAGTCGAACGGTTCTTCATCTACGTTTGTATTCTCCCATCAGTTATCTGTTTTCTACTCCTATCAGTTATCTGTTTTCTACTCCTATCAGTTATCTGTTTTCTACTCCTATCAGTTATATGTTTTCTACTCCTATCAGTTATCTGTCTACTACTCCTACCAGTTATCTGTCGATCATATTGCTAGACATACTCGCAAAAATACTCATCCCCGGATGGGATAACTTGGCAATTCGTAAGTGACTGTCACGATAACAATATTAAAACACGTTCTCACAGAAATATCCATACTGTGCCTTTGTACTTGGTTCTGCCAGTTAATATATTGATGGCGTCTTTCCAACTCTCGAAATTGCGACATAATACGGGCTGTTGTGTTAACGTTTAGCGACGCTTAGGCGTTGTGTTACGGAAAATACGCATGACGTTGTGAACAATTGTACGTAATAACGACGAAAGTAATTCAATTGTTCATATAAATGTTAATACTGCTATTTAATTTCTATAAAAAAAATAAACTGTGACGACCCGACCGGAGGGTCGTAGATAAGCCCCTAACAGTTTGGTGCCCGAGACGCAAAAAGCCTCTAGAAAGAGTAGCATAGCATAGCATAGCATAGCATAGCATAGCATAGCATAGCATAGCATAGCATAGCATAGCATAGCATACATACATACATACATA
Organism: Lamellibrachia columna; assembly: GCA_963662155.1. Taxonomy (NCBI): domain Eukaryota; kingdom Metazoa; phylum Annelida; class Polychaeta; order Sabellida; family Siboglinidae; genus Lamellibrachia; species Lamellibrachia columna. Next base: position 24,500,369 of record OY759273.1, on the reverse strand, counting down.
CATACATACATACATACATACATACATACACACATACACACATACATACATACACACATACACACATACATACAAACATGCATACATACATACATACATACATACATACATACATACATACATACATACATACATACATACATATACACACATACATACACACCTACATACATACATACATACATACATACATACATACATACATACATGCATACATACATACATACATACATACATACATACATTCATACATACATACATACATACCTACATACATACATACATACATACATACATACATACATACATACATACATACATACATACATACATACATACATACATACATACATACATTTCCCAAAATTTAATAACATAATTCTCAGACCATTTAACTAATTTGTCTAGATCGTTTTGTAAATGTTGATATCACCATCATTGTTAACCTTTCTAGACACTTTTGTGTCATTCGAAAATTTCAGTACGTTGCTTATCGCCCAAGTCATTGGCATATATTAAGAATAATAAATGTCCTAATACTGATTCTTGTAGCACCCCATTCAAAACTGTTTTCCAATGTGAAAGCTCACCATCAACTACAACAAGCTGTCTTCTGTCAGTCGGCCATTTTTCTATCCAGTCGATTACGCCATCCCGGATACCATGGGCTTTTAACTTAAGTGGTAATCTTTGATGTGGCACTTTGTTGAAAGCTTTATGAAAATTTATATAGATAATATCTACTGGCGACCCCTCGTCGATCCGCTTAGTGATTTCTTCCAAAAAACATAACATCGCTTTTATGAACCCATGTTGAGATGGGTTTAATAATGTATGACTAACAAAGAAATCCACCATATTTAATTGAACTTTCTAATAATTTACAAATCACTTATGTTAAACTCACTGGTTTGTAATTACCTGACTTATTTCTCGAAACCTTTTTAAATAATGGTATGATGTTCGCTTCTTTCCATTCAATAGGAACCACTCCCTCTTTTAATGACAACACTCTTGCAAGTGGTATACTAATTTGCCCTACTGTTTCCATTATAGGTCTTGGCGGAATTCCACCCACTCCAGATTTGTTTTCCTTCATGGCCTTTATTATCTTAGCTACCATTTCTGTAGTTACAATTAACTATCCTAAATAGTCCGATTTGGTCTCCTGAAATTTAGCATCTGGAACTGGTAATGAGCTAATATATTTTCTGATAAAACCTGAACTGAAGTATCCATTTAGGTCTTCAGCCATTAAAAACATGCGATATTATATTTCCAGCACTTTCTTCTAGTGGTCCAACTCTGTCTCGTACCCTTTGTTTTACTCCTGCCATATGCATATAAAAACAATTGCTGTATATTGTTTATGCCACATCAAAATGTTTGCTCATAGCTTCTTTTATATTGTCTAATTTCAGTCGTTACTGCTTTAAGTGCCTCTTTGTAATTTGTGTCGTCTTCATCATTCCTGGTACGCCTATAAACCTTCCACGTAGTTTGCTTGTACACTATTCTGTCTCTCTCTCTCTTTCTGTCTGTTTGTCTGTCTCTCTCTCTCGTTCTCTCTTTCTTTCTCTCTCTCTCTCTCTCTCTCTCTACCTCCCTCTCTCTCTCTCTCTCTATCCATCTCTATCTCTCCCTCTCTCCCCATCTCTCTATCTCTCTCAGTTACTCTCTTTCTCTCTCTCTCTCGTGGTTGGTGTAAAAGAGAGTATCACGAGGAGGCTGCTGAGGAGCCGTTTAAAGTGGGCTGGAAATGTGGAACGAATGGAAAGGGACGGTTGACGAAGAGAGCGACCGCGCTTAGAGTGGAGGGGAGAAGGAGAGCACCGAGACTGAGATGGGAGGAGAGTGGGGAACGAGAGCGATGGATTAGGGGGTGTGGGGAATTTCGGTGAAGACAGCAGTGAAACGGGATCAGTGGCGAAGAAGAAGGGGAAAAATCGACGACCTGTGTCGGCGCCAGCCTCTCCCCGGACTTTATGGATAAAGAGGATAGCAACAACTTTGAACAATGGCCTCGGATAGGACTAAATCTATAGTTGATCGCTCTTTGTCTCTTGGACTGAGTAACCACGTACTTGATATATAGTGGTGATATTAGCGTTCCTGATAAGCGCCTGTTGATACGATGTTGTATCTTAAAGAGAAAAACAGTTGTCGTCAATCAGCCTGCTTAAATAAGTAAGAATGTCATCGGTCGGCTTTGCTAATATCCATAAAGAAATGCTTTTAATCCGTCAAAAAAATAAATGCCCAGTTCCCGAATGATCACCGTCGTCGCGCCTGATCCGCTAAACGGACCGAAGGACAGCTTATCGCAGGCGCCGAATTCGCCATAAAGCCATGACAGATATGAAGACGCAGACATATATATGGCGATAACGTCTTTACAAAGTATGTGTGGTGTCTGGCGAATTTACGTTGCAATTTCATCACGACTGTGGACCGAGCGCGCGGATGACGGGTAGGCAATCTCATCATCGCCAATTCCGCTTCGATGCATTCAACTTATCTGCGTTGGTCCGAAAAAATATTTGATCTACGCGTGTTCATTTCAAAGCATAAACAGCATGTGGCCTTCTGATTGAAACGTACGTCAACCATGAACATCGCGTCACATGACGTTGTGGGTCGTTGCTAAGGAACGCATAGTGCATTGCACAGTAAGATGGTGTTTTTTTCTCATCGGCCGTATTCCGAAGTCTTTGTAAAAATAAATAACTAATTGATTGTATTTATATAGTATTGGATTCATCTTGAATAGGAAATGAGCTAAAATGATGCAATTTTATACCCAGACCGAATGGCAGTCAGTGAAAGTGGCCTGCGATACGTTCGAAAATGATACCCTGCGAAACGCAATACTTTTGTCAGGAAACAAACACACATGAAATATATAGTGGTCGCGTCATCGGCTCAAGTTCGACGCCGTACTGCAGAAAATGACAAGATCTGATCATAACGACTCCTACCAAAGCATATTTCGCACAGTTTCTAGTACTTTGATCGCTCAACCAATGAAGGGGTGTTGACATACTAGACTTCGGGAACATATTGGGTTGTTTATACGATGCGTTAGTGGGTATTTTGGCATGCATCTGGAAGGCCCTAATCACATGCATCCCATGTGCAATGATAGTATGGTTTCCTTGACCCTATGCTATACCTAATGGTAGGTTTATAATGCATTTCGTAGGATATCTAAATCAGGGCGTGTTTTCGTATTGTATCGTATGTTATATTGAAATGACCCAGTTCCTATATTAAGCTTAACATTTAACTCTGATATATATATATATATATATATATATATATATATATATATATATATATATATATATATATATATATACACACATTTTCTTTATAACAAATTATTTTACCACGTTTTCCCACAAAAATCAGAAAGAAATCACTATGTCCATAAACAAGTTGTTATGCAATACACGTTTATTGGAATATATGTTTCGTATGATATCGTTTTAATACTGTGAAACACTCTCATGCACCTATTTATACACTCTATTATGCACTAACGTTCTCGAGCAATAGACGTAGGCAGTATTGATTTTGCGGTAAATCGTCCAAACCAGTGTTTTGAAGAGGTTGATGTGGTTTTGATTGTTGCTAATCGGAAAGCAGTTATATTTGTTCAGTGGTCACAGAGACGAAAACGGAATTGTGACCTTTTCAGAGAGATAAAGCCACCTTCTTGGGGATATTTCTGTCCGGTTTGAAACCATAATTGTGAGGTAATTTCGTCACGTCTGCAAAAGCGTGACGTCATTGCCTATCGTTTTTGGCATCCTTCTTCAAGACAATGTTTTGGCCCCACTGAAGTTTCCTCTCCATGGTGCACGCCTGGCCGAAGTGTGGATATCATAGGTTGCCCAGTCGTCAGGAACCACCTCCGGCCTCGTTGGTAGAATCCAGGGAATGCAAAGCAGTACTTTTGGCACCAGCTCAGCTGCAGAACCTGCTGGAAGGATGGCAATATAGACATCAGACCGCCTTCGGGGCTCCACTCCGATTTTTTGTTTTAGTTTACTCAATTTTTAGTTTACTCCCTGTTAGCAGTATAACTGCTAGCAGCGTGAATATGTTTATAAACAAGGTTGACACATATTTCAGGAAGACGGCTTATAAGTAGATGAACATTGCTGGACTCTTGATAAGCCAATGGCTTCCTTGTCCACTTGCCATCTGGGCCTTTGGCTTGGATGGCAAATCTTGTTAAATCTTGTTAAATCTTAGATCACTTGCCTACGAAGACTAATGAGCGTGATCTGCCCAGTACTATCTGCCCATAGATAGGGCTTGGAATTGTGAGAGCCGGGACGTGTCCACTCGCCGGTGGGTCATGCACACGTATGCTTCATTAAAGAAAGACAATGTAACAATTAACAACAGCGTAGCATGAATATGAACCGAACAAGCAAAACATTGATTTATATAAAGAATGTAACGCTAATTATGTTAGCAGTGATGTTATTGTGATAAGGATGGCTGAGTGGTTTCATTCATTTGTATGTGAATATCCAGTTATATGTTTAGCAAGAGCATTAATATTTAAATAAATACATTTAGATGAAAGTCAATGATCAACACTAAGCTATATTGACATTTATTATTGATGTCGCACGAGATGTGTATGTTGTTTAGTTTTTGTTCCAAAGAAAGTTACACCGCCGTTTTTTGGGATGTTGTGTTAATCATTAATGACCAACTGAAATCATTAATATTAACAGATTGAAAAAATAGTTCAAGGAATGTGTCTGGATTAGGCGTTTGGTGGGATTGTGCCTAATTTAGCAGTACGTATTGACATGGAACTTTGGGGAAGTTGGAGGTGGACGATGAAATGGAGTCATCAATAGTATACTGGTTAGATTAGCAAGGATACGTAACCCGGTTAACGTGCGTGTCCCTGTTGGCAGAGCGGTTGTTAAGAACGTGAGTATCATGGGAATGTGCACATTTAACAGCGTCGTGCAATTAGAACAATGTGGAATTCCGGACGGTCAAACACGTATGTACATGTGTTCTGGTGTCAACGTTTCACGAGTTCCTCAGCAGAATGTTGCATCTCTCTTTGTTCCACAACTTCCATCTCAGTCAAGTTAAGAAGAAATCTAAAGTGGCCACTGACCTCAGAGTATGCTTTAACTCTCTTATACGAAGACAGCACATCAAAGACGGTACTGAAGGCACCAACACGAAAACTCTCGCAATGCGCAATGATCTAAATCAGGAGGTTAAGAGGAGATCAATGAGCAATGATTTAAATCAGGAGGTTAAGATGAGATCAATGCACAGTTATCTAAATCAGGAGGTTAAGAGGAGATCAAAGTTTCTAAGATATTGAATGGATATGAAAATATTGATAGAAGTAGTTCTTCTCACTCAGGAAAGATAGTAGAACTATATGACATGAGGATATCAGGAAGAACAATTTCTTGCAGAGGACAATAAATGAATGGAACAAATTATTTACATATTGTGTAAATGCTAGTAGTGTGAATATGTTTTAAAACAAAGTTGACACATATATCAGAAGGGCGGGTTACACATAGATGAAATGGCTTCCTTGTCCACTTGCCATATGGGTCTTTGCGTTGGATGGCAATCTTGTTACATTTGGTCTTGTTATTTTTAATGGGTCTCTTCTGCTCTACCGTGACGTAAATGGTTCAATGACGCGGTCGCACATCACATCACTATAGCACATAGGATCGGAGTCCCATTCAAGAGATACTCCAAGCGGCTGATCAGATGGATTATGATTGATTTTGTGGGGGCCCTTTTCGTGGGAGGGGCCTTTTTATGTTGGTCCTGGTACGAGTGTATCACTTGAACCATGATAAATGTTGCACTGGTCGCGGTATATCTTTCATATTTCACTTAATCATAACACATTTTCTAGTGTCAATTAAACTAAATAATTGTGCGTGATTGCTGGATGGCAACGTTTGACGTATATATCATTTATGTAGACCGCAGAGATGGTTTTGTCATATTATTAGTAAAGCTACATCCTCAGCTTTTCGACTCATTTCACGAAATATTTAACCTATCTAGTAGTCACTACGACATGACAGGTTGTTTGGGCAAATGTTGTATCTAGCTTTGATAACATTATCGGACAAATTATTTAATTAATTTTGGTCCGACCGAACCGGAAAAGGAGAAATGAGAATAATCGTTGCTGGTATGATCCATTAAACTGTTGCACAAAGTCAACATTGTCATGGATAGACACTATTTCAGTTGTCCAGTATTGGTTCTTGTGTGGTTTGTTTAATGTACACACAGAGAACATCAACAATGCCCGTCGTAGCTTCTAACGTTATCAGCTGCTTACGCTTCGATGAATTTCCAAGAAAGCTTAGTGTCGTTGTTTTTCGGCTATTATATAGCGTTGAATAACATCGGTATATCTTACTTTACGCAGGCTGTTTGATCGCTTGTGTGTAGTCTTGTTTGTCCTATTTCATGTGCGTGTTATTTCGCTTGCGTGACATTTTATTTGACGGTGTTTTTACGGTTATGTTATTTTGAGGTAATTTATGCGAGTGTCGTTTTAATCGCGCATTGTTTTAACTGTGCGTGTTTTTATTTATATGTCACCGGACAGAGTCGACGTTGTTGTTGCTTCTGTTGCTGTCGTTGTTGTTGCTGCAGTTGCTGCTGCTATTGTTGTTGCTGCTGTGGTTGCTGCTGCTGTTGTTGTTGTTGCTGCTGTTGTTACTGCTGATGTTGTTGTTGTTGCTGCTGCTGTTGCTGCTGTTGTTGTTGCTTATGTTGCTGTTGTTGTTGCTTACGTTGCTGTTGTTGTTGTTGCTGCTGCTATTGTTGTTGATACTGTTGCTGCTGTTGTTGTTGTTGTTGTTGTTGCTGCTGTTGCTGCTGCTATTGTTGTTGCTGCTGTTGCTGTCGCTGTTATTGTTCTTGCTCTTGTTGGTGTTGGTGTTGTTGCTGTTGCTATTGTCGTCGTTGTCGTTGTCGTTATCGTTGTTGTTTTGCTGGTGTTGTTGTTGTTGTTGTCGCCGGACTCTCAATCGAGAGAATCCTGGTTCGAATCATCTTGCTGATGTTTCTTTGGCAATTTCGTTGCACAGTTGACTCAGTTGTATAAATGAGTACCTTGCTATAGCCAGGGCTGGATATGTGAACGAATAGTATTCGTGCAGTATTTGCAGCGTGGCTGAATGCATCCCAGAGAAGTCGAGATGGCGTTGGAATGAACAGGTCTGGATACAGCGCTGTATAAGAAATACAAGACTGGATACAGCGCTATATAAGAACTACAAGACTGGATACAGCGCTATATAAGCACTACAAGACTGGATACAGCGCTATATAAGAACTACAAGACTGGATACAGCGCTATATAAGCAGTACCCCTTGTTTGTTTGTTATTGTTTGTGGCAGGAACAGCAGGACAGCAGATAACGTGTCCCAGTCGAATGACTGAGCAAACACAACGTATTGCTTTACGTCAACGTATTAGCTTCTGAGTAATTTATTGAAAAACCTGATACATTTGGGTAATTCTCGTTATTACTTAGGTGTAGTTCGTTCATTACTAGGTCCAGTTCCGACCAACAGTTATGGTATGGCGTTGTCCACTTATCAATTCCAGTCTGCTTCAGGCAAATGTGTCGCACCAAAAAGAAGCCATTTCTGTACAATCAGTGCAAAACGTTCGTGCCTGACTTCAGTATCAAATTATGTTATAGCAGTAGTGCTCAGGCGATTATTCACTTAATGTCATGAGTCTTGGTTTTAGATCAACATTCCCTCTTAGCTACTTAAATAATGATAGGACATTAGTGGATTACTTAGAAATTGAACTATTGTATACCGTCCGATTTATTACTGTTCTATTGACCTCAGTTCTATGAAACGCAGCGCGATGCGATGAATCAGACAGTGAAATGATTTGTTCTGGAAGCACAGCTATCTACCAAAGCACCAAAATGCATTTTCCATCAATGTATTCAAATAATTCATTCAAATTAATCCAGTGTGACTATCACGAGGATAATTCAGGCCAAATTTCATGAAGATACCATTAATATTTGTTTGAAGAAGATCTGTATAGCATTCTGTTTTTGACATATTTCTTAGTCCCACTTCTGTTTACGTCAGTACTAAGGCATGTACTACAATCACATGCAGCAAGTTTTCAAACAACAACCAATTTTGTTAAATTGTTCATCAATTAGTGAGCTGAACGTTAAAAATATTGTGTAAATTGGTACAGTGGGCACGGCAATAAGTCAACTTGTACTTACTGGTGATTTTTCCATTAAACAACATTCGGGAATCTACATTGCTAATAACAATAAATTCCTACTCATCATAAGCTTTAGCTATACAATGTATTACACCTGCCAAGTCCTGCCTAAAAGGCAATTTTGTCTACGTATCTAGGTGTACAATATGTGACCATCATTTTCCGCTAAAAACGCCCTCTCCAGAACACCAACATCTTAATACCAAACAGTGATAAACAAGTGGTTAATATACATTAACATATGAAATTTCACATATTTCATATGATTTTGCGATATGTTTTTACCGCTCTTGCTTCTCCAGAACAACATCAAACTGCATACACGTACATGTAACTATTTTCAATCTCCTTGCACAAGCTTAGTCATATTAGAAAGTCATAATCTTAAAGTAGGTCAATCTAGGTCAGCTGACACTACACGGAACACTCTCATTGTTAGCGTTTGGTCTGCATGAAATGTAATAACATCCGACATCATCTGAAGACCCATATTGTTGCCTTTGTTTATCCTCCTTAGCTCCTCATTCAACTGTTCATAACTTAACCAATTATAAACCGATTTTTGTATTACTTTGGTTTTTGGTTTAGCTGAGCTCAGATTCTCGAGATTTTCGGCGCAAAGTATTTTTCTTATTGTAAGCTATTGTATTGCTGTATTCAATATTGCGACTATGAATACGAATAGTTAACACACAGCTCATAACGGTACATTGTGTGTCAAAGAAATGTCCACTCCAGATTGCTAATTTTACAGCTTAACTTTGAAGCCCATTTTAAGGATATCTATGTAACGTCATGCTCCCAAAATGTCAATGTTAATGTAATATCATCTTCAGTGTATGGCGGGGTACGTTTTCAATTGTTAGGCTGCGTGAGACTTTCTGTGCACCCTTTACGTGAAGGCGCCCAGAAATTGACAGAAGACCGGTCAGCGAGCTGAAGGCGTCCAATAAGGAACCATCTTCTTTTAGGGCCATAAACTTGACCAACGCTACTGAATCTGGACCAATCTGTGGTTGTCTTGTTAAAAAAATAATAAGTACCGGAACTTCTGCGTGTGTTGATACGCAGCGATGTTTTGATAATGTCCGCGGTGGAGGTTTAACGACTGACGAAAGGGGACAGTCCTCGTGTAATTGTGTGTAACACGCAATGTGTTTAGTTAGAGCCGTTTACGGGACAGTTGAGATCGTCGACTCCGGTGAACGCTTTTGTATTTATAGCAGATCGTCGGATACAGTGCAGCTGTTACGACGACGGATGTGGGACGTTAAAAACACCACCGTGTTCGAAACATAAAGGTTGTGTTTTCAACGAACGTCCAAAACACTAAGGCTATGTTTATAACACTCACGTATAATTATATCACTTTCCCGATGAAAATGTGTTTAGATATGGTTTCGAACCGTAATTAACATAATTAATGTTGGGGTCCTGCGTATGTATGCATGCAAACGCTTCGTCTAAAACACGGTTTTGTACTTGGCCACTTTAATGTTTCGAACGTACGTTCAAAATAATACCGTCATGTTTTACAAGGGTTGCGCTTTGAACTTGCTATAGGCAAATTGCATGTTACCCTCAATAGCAAGCGCAAACAGTGACCATCTAATCCATTAACCGGGCATATATTGTTACGTTGTCAGGTCGGAACGTGACCATGATAATGCCGATAATGCATTCTGTATTTCAGTTTCAAAAACGCAATATTGTTTCAGGATAGAACCCATGGTGTCAGCGAAATACGTTGATAACATGTGCGTAATTATAACTGCATTTGTAATGTTTTTGTGCCTGTAGTGTTTTATTACGAAGTGAAATAACAAAACCTATTGACAGAATAATATAATCGTTGGAATCGTTTATTTTGCAAAGTCGCAGATGTATTCGTGGAGCACTTACGGGAATGGTTTGGTACGGCTTTCAGTGGTCGTACCAACGGTGGTACACGTATGGGTATTGGTTGGTATAGCTATCAGTGTCGTACCAACCGTGGTACACTTATGGATATTAGTTGGTACGGCTTTCAGTGGTCGTACCAACGGAGGTACACGTATTGGTTTTGGTTGGTATGGCTTTCAGTGGTCGTACCAACCGTGGTTCACGTATGGGTATTGGTTGGTATAGCTATCAGTGTCGTACCAACCGTGGTACACTTATGGATATTAGTTGGTACGGCTTTCAGTGGTCGTACCAACGGAGGTACACGTATTGGTTTTGGTTGGTATGGCTTTCAGTGGTCGTACCAACCGTGGTACACGTATGGGTATTGGTTGGTATAGCTATCAGTGTCGTACCAACCGTGGTACACTTATGGATATTGGTTGGTACGGCTTTCAGTGGTCGTACCAACGGAGGTACACGTATTGGTTTTGGTTGGTATGGCTTTCAGTGGTCGTACCAACGGTGGTACACGTATGGGTATTGGTTGGTATAGCTATCAGTGTCGTACCAACCGTGGTACACTTATGGATATTGGTTGGTACGGCTTTCAGTGGTCGTACCAACGGAGGTACACGTATTGCTTTTGGTTGGTATGGCTTTCAGTGGTCGTACCAACCGTGGTACACGTATGGGTATTGGTTGGTATAGTTATCAGTGGTCGTACCAACCGTGGTGCACAGATGGGAATTGCTTGGTATGGCTTTCAGTGGTCGTACCAACCGTGGTACACACATGGATATTGGTTGGTATGGCTTTCAGTGGCCGTACCAACCGTGGTACACATAAGAACGAATGTTGAAAGCGGTTCGCAGCATTCCTGTGTAACACCCACCTAGTTATTGTTAAGAGTTGTCCACGATTCGCAACCGTAGAGGACCAAACACTACAACGACCATTGCCATGAATGAGCGCTGCTTAATTTGCGTGGTAGTGCAGATTTCCATATTTTGTTCAGTTGGTTGAGCGCTCTCTCTGCTATGACCTTCCTGGTCTTGATGTCTTTGGCTGTAGTGCTGACCCAGGAGTCAATGTGTTTGAAGTCATCGATCTTCTCCAAAATAAAAAACCTTCGACGGTAAAGATGGTCTTTTCAATGTGGGTGTATGACTGCATCCAACGTTAATCTTCATATATACCAACCTCAGTGGATTTGACTGAAGGGAACAGACCAGTACCTTTCTCAAGTTCAATGTATGTTAAGGTAAACATTTCCACCCTATGGTAAATATTGTACATACATAATAAGCAAACATAAATAGGTTGCTGTGAGAGAAATGTTACATCTGGACCATCGTCGATTTAATTACATTTCAACAAGTCCCCCCTGCATTGAATTAACTCAACGTACGTGTTTGGACTCGGTGTTCTCCGGAAGCTGTCTGTTGGGAAATGAGACCGAACATGCCGTCCGCCGAGCGCGCGGTCATCTGGCGACAGATAGCTGCGGTAGCCTCCCTTTGATGCGCGATTCACGCCTAATTGGAATCATTATATTGACACACGCCGATTAGCAGTATTGGCGATTCTGTGACTCGCCGAATAACAACCGAATGTATGTCGACAAATACTGCGTACTTCTATCGCCGCGTTGGCTTGATGATCCGCAGACTCGCCAATTACGCGTAATCGTCGTCTCAGGGCGATTAAGTCGACCAATTACGCCTGCAGGTGACCTACTTTCGCGATATGTATCGGAAATGAACCAACACATCGGGTGGCGTACGGCACGCCGTCGTTACGGGATCGTTGCGCAAACACTGGTGACATAGATGTTGTCCCCTAGAGTTTGTTGTCAGCACTGTGCTGTAGGGGACACACGACACGACACGACACGACACACGACACACGACACACGACACACGACACGACACACGACACACGGCACACGGCACACGACACACGACACACGACACGACACGACACACGACACACGACACTTGACACACGACACACGACACACGACACACGACACACGACACACGACACACGACACACGACACACGAAACACGACACACGAAACACGACACACGACACACGACACGACACACGACGCAACGCACAGATCCGAGGTATCCCTGTAACTTAAGTCATCGTCGTCATCATCATCGCCATCACCATAATCAACAACAACAATAATAACAACAGCAAAAGCAGCAACAACAACAACAACAGCCGCAGTAGCAGCAGCATCAGGTGTCGATCGTGATGCTCCGTATCCCACGATGACGGGTGTCTTAGATGACAGTTCGGTTGTGCTCTTTCCTACCACGACTGCGATAGATCATCAAGATGTCTAAACTTCGCCGATTTCTGCTTCTTTTCCCCTCAATATTCCCCGATGTCACTAGATGTTTTAATTTTCTCTTTCTATTCACGTCACTTAAGCATTATGTTTGTCTATTCCTTATTCTGATTCTAACTTTTACTGTTTGCTGTTCTAACACTTTCATATTGTTTTGGTCCATGATTGTTTGTATCATATCAGCAGACAATGACAGACTGACCTGCCCAGTGACACCACGAAAACACTGCTACAGCAGCTGAACAACTGCCTCCTTGAACAAACGTCTCCCGCAATGCGTCAACACGGGTCACAGACATGAGGTGTCGTAGATCATTTTATCTAAGGGCTATGAAATATGTATATGTGCGTATATAGACGATGGCGACGCGTAATACATTGCACAGTATATGAAACGCACGATATTGGCGCTGCCGTGCAAAGCAGTAACTGCAGAAATTATGAAAATCGACTTGTGCCGTATCTGCTATATTCTTTATCACAGTTTGGGATTCTAGAGCATTATATTTCCGACTTAAAGCAATTAGAAATATGCAGTAGCTGTAACATGCTGGCGGAACAAAAAAAAAACATTTATCTCAGTTTGACTTTTTTGTAGATATTGCCTTGGGCCTTTGCAGGGCGGAATAACTTAATTACAATTGTAAGTTTTACTGTTGTAACAATCTTGAGCGTCAAGCAGCTTAACTATGAATGTGGAGAATAACCGATATCACTGACAATTGAGATGCAGGCAGGATGGACGCTGTTCTACCAGGTGCATAATAACTACCAACAATACCCATCCCCACACCCATGGACGGGATACCTTGGTAGTTCGTAGGTGACTGTCACGATACCTTGGTAGTTTGAAAGTGACTGTCACGATTACAATATTTAAAAAAATTCACGGAAAAATCCGTAATAGCAAGGTGAATTTCGAAAACAATTAAATTGTGACGTAGTAGCATAATATACAAGCATATAATGTATGTATGTTGTATGTTATGCTGCTCCTCCCAGACGCTTTGCATCTCGGGCGCCAAACTTTCAGGGTTCATCTGCGACCCCACGGTCGAGTCGTCTCAGTTTTATCTTTTCGAAATTCACCCAGCTATTACCCTTTCTACGAATAATTGAAGTACTTTGTTGTAATTACGTACAATTGTCCGCAACGCTATGCGAACAATTACGTACAAATGTTTACAGTATCATGCGTCTTTTCTACGAGTTTCCCAAGTTACGGAACTCGAGGGCGTCCCTAAAATTGTCAGTAATACAGCGCAATGTCGAGAGTTACATTCCAAGAAGCCAACAAGATATAATTTGTCTGGCAGCACCAAGTTCCAAGGCATAGATGTATATATCTGTGATAATGCTGTGTATATTGAAGCTATATATATATATATATATATATATATATATATATATATATATATATATATATATATATATATATAATTGGTCACCCATAATATATATGTATATATATATATATATATATATATATATATATATATATATATATATATATATATATAATTGGTCACCACTAATTGAATACTATTATATATATATATATATATATATATATATATATATATATATATATATATATATATATATATACACTGCCTGTGAACTCTGCCTGTGAATGATCCGAAATATCTTATGGAATAACGCATATTGTTCAAACATCATATACACCAAATCGTAATTTAGTGGGCTTGAAAAAAGCAAGCTGCGTTGATTCACTTAATCCAGTAGAACATGTTCCGCCTAAAGAAGAACAACTATTTCTCTCCCACAATGTTCTTATTCATCTTCATTCATATGTACCTTATACCATCACCACGCTTCGGTCTCATAAACTGATTACGATGTTTACTGGCATGTTTCGTTTGATTGTAGAACACAACCTAATCAGGCCCATTCCAAAATGCACCTTTCGCCTATACCTGTCAACGAATGAAGTATCCTAGGGACAGTTTTGTATTTGTTTTGTATTATCATCAGCTGACTTATTATTATCATTCATACGGACATGCATATATATATATATATATATATATATATATATATATATATATATATATATATATATATATATATATATATATATATATATATATATATATATATATATATATAATATATATATATAATACACACACATACATACGTACATACGTACATACATACATAATGATATATATACACACACATACATACGTACATACGTACATACATACCTACATACATACATATACACACACACACACACACACACACACACACACACACACACACACACACACACACACACACAAATATATATATATATAAATGAAATATACGCAAAATCTGCGAAATTTTATCCATAACAGATACGTACGTTAAAACACCAACACGGACTGAAAGTTTTTAGATCGGAAAATATAACAGCGATATTTCCATTATTATGCGAACTATTTAAACTTTAATATATTTTGTAGAAAATGGCAAAGTGTGGGAATGTGATATATCAATACGTCAACGGTTATAAAAAAAACACTTCACGGACTAATTAATGTTTATTCATTGTTGTTTGCCTAATGAGTTATCTTCTCCCCATTCTTATCGCGGGCCAATTATTAATTTCTCATTCGCATATTCACAAGCTATACTCAGTCACTGCGTATTTTATTTCATGTCCACCGGTCATAATCATGTTTCAATGGTCAATATATTAATGTCCTTCTCTAGAATATGGGATTTGTCGTCATATGTAGTCCTGCGACTCGGTATGTCCTCTACGAAATAGTCTACCCCCTCCCCATGCCGTAGACGCCCAAATAAATCACCTCTGTGTCGCTCCAGCCCACGAGTAAAACGTAGCGAGGCGGAGAGAATCCAGCGGGTTCCGTGCGGCGGTCTCGAGTCGTTGTTTACGGCGCCATTACCCGCCATCGCTGCTCCAGTGGCGCCTCTAGGGCCCGCTCGTTCGCCATTCATCGACGTGATGTATGTCGAACTAATGACGATTACGACTTAGCAAATTGGCCGCAATAAACTCAACCCGTGCAGTTGTTGCCTTGGCGGCCCCTCGGTGAGGTTCCCTTAATGGGCAAATGTTGTAGTTTGGTAACCAGTCCGCCAGTCGGGCCTGTGAGATTACAACAAGGCACCGTAGCATACGCGATATTCTCGTTTGGTTGGTTCGCGTCATTCTCGCTAATCCGCAGACATTCCTGGTTATAGGAACTACCGAACGTTGCTGCGCGGCTGCATTTTTTATCAGCCGCCTCTACAGTTGTCCGACGTGGGCCTAGTGTTTACTTGAGGCGGCTTGGAGACCTATTAATATTAAATTTGGCGGTGAAGATATTTGTATCGCCAAATCTACAGAGGAGCGAAATGTTATCGTAACCTTACTCCATGACGGGTTGGAAATGGCATGAAGCGGCGCTGACTCGTAAAGAAAAAATCTGCTTCCTCCATTGTTCCAATATCGGGAGGGGACCCGTATTGAAAACTGCACACGTACATGGACGCATGCATGCACATACACAATGCAGGCGCACACATTCACGAAAATGGAAATATTACTATACATTTCGGTATTCCCGACAAGCTCTACAACATATACACTTCCATGAAAACCTTCTTGATTCTGTCGCAAACCTGTTTGCGGCCAATGCGCATAAATGTGTGTGGACCACCTTTGTGGAAAACTGAATAAGGACCGGTCAGAGTCCGACATCACAGTGCTGATAGGCCACATTCGCTGACAGACGCCGCGGACAAGCGCTGACGTTGGGGGTGTACTAATATAACTAATTTTGTCCTACCCGAAGAGTACATGACCTTGTTAAGAAATGCGGCTGTTTCAAAGAAAGCCCGGAGGCACGTGTTGGCGACTTAATTGGTGGACACATTATACTGGAACGTGAGGAGATGAGACAGACACATGAGAAAACGAGAGAGATGTGCAGACCAAAAAACAGAGACATACAGAGAAAGACTTAGATAGACACAGGCGGGGAATCATACGGTTGGATTCTTGATAATTGTTTTCTATTCAGGCGTTGGGTCAAGAGAGAGACAGAGACAGAGACAGAGACACAGAGAGAGAGAGAGAGAGAGAGAGAGAGAGAGAGAGAGAGAGAGAGAGAGAGAGAGAGAGAGAGACGAGAGAGAGAGAGAGAGAGAGAGAGAGAGAGAGAGACAGAGAGAGAGAGAGACGAGACGAGAGAGAGAGAGAGAGAGAGACGAGAGAGAGAGAGAGAGAGAGAGAGAGACAGAGAGAGAGAGAGAGAGAGAGAGGAGAGAGAAGAGAGGAGAGATGAGAGAGAGAGAGATAGATATATAGATAGATAGATAGATAGATAGATAGATAGAAGGGGGGAGATAGACCAACATATGAACTCTTTAGGCAGAAACAAATGTGGACCATTTGAGTGACGTCATCACGGCGTTCTCTGCGGCTGATCCACCGTCAGTACGGGAAACATGATAATTACGAAGGCCGATGAACTCTGGTCGTTCCAACCGTCAGAGTCCAGTCCAGTGGCGTGTTGGTTGCGGAATGTGTATGAAGCCTCGTGTCAAGAGATGTTGCACTAATGCAACGAATACTTACGCTGCATAAATAACCATGTTCATATTTCTTCTCCTAATGCACACCACTAAAAGCACCACTTCCTCGCAGGAGTCATGTATCAGTTATTGCGTCATTACAGAAAGCCACGTCCTTTTTCTGCGTCTTGTAGTCGTTGTACAAGATATATTGTTAGTCCGCCTAATTCAGATGATGATTTTACCGGACGAGTAGTTTGGATTCTAGTGGCAATGCAGATTACACGAGTGCGATCTTTGACTGGTGGATAGGGTAACAGTATTGCACATAATTTTCCACCATCGTTCAAAGTTTCAGTGCTGAAACGCATCGCGCCTACGGTCTGCATTCCAACACATGGTAGAGGGTGTAGACAGATTAATGCACTTTCGTTTGCTCGTTGCTTCCGGGATAGGCACTTGTGGACAGGTGATCGGTGTATGTGCCTCAACAGGTGCCAAGTATAGTCAGCGATGTAGAATTCGCCAAAGGGTAGAATGTATCAATTTCGCTGACATCATTGTGCACTTTTAAAATAGCAGTCTCTGTAGAATGAAATTGTTTGTAAGCTGATTGTAACACATTTTCCAATACCTTGGAAATATAGTTTTGAATGCAAATGCAAATGTTTCATTTGATTCAAATGCAAATGCGAATGCAAATGCCATTTTCCATTAACACATTCAAATGCAAATGCATATGTTTAGGGTGGCATTCAAATGCAAATGTTTTGGTTACACATTTGCAAATGCATTTGACTTAATTTCAAATGTTTTGGCTTTATATTAACGATTTGTTTTATTTGGAGAAAAACAACTAATGTATACAAACACAGCTTATATGTATATTTCTTATGCAACACTTATTTAGTTTTTTGCTTTTTATGTAATAATGTATACAAACACATTATTAATTTATTTAATAGATACAGTAATACATTACTGTAACCACTAAAAACCACTACATACCAGTCCCACTACATGAACATGTCTGTAGAGTCACACAGCTCCAGGCCTGCACAGGTGGTGGAAATGGGAGGGGGGAATTGACAGTTTACTGGGAACCATGGCAGGGAATTAAAGGCTAATCCTTAATGTAGGCCAGAATTGAAGGGGAACCCAAGACAATAGACTGTCCACTGGTGGGGTCACTGGGAAGATAACCTGGTGGATAATTACAGCTACCACTAATCACTCTCTCTCTCTCTGGCTGTAAATATTCAGGGCTGGCATAGCTAATGTTTACTCCTCCAATGAGCTGCCACCCCAACCCACACCAACAGTGCCACCCCAACCCACACCAACAGTGCCACCCCAACCCACACCAACAGTGTCAACACAACATGGGAGTCATTTGTCTGCATTGTTTGATTTGTTTCAATGAACAGGTAATCTCTGAAGCCATCAACCTATAGACCAGTTGGTCTTTTCATGTTGTATGAATAACACCTTAGGCATTGACCAGTTCACCTAAAGAGCACTTTTTCAAAGAGTACGTTGTGAAAGTGGATTCACAGGTCAGACAATAATTTCACAATCTGCTGAGGGTACTGCTCACTACAGAGCACTTTTTCCAGTGGTATGTTGTGAACTTGTGAAAGTGAATCTAACAATTATAATTATTCCAAAAATTATGCATGCATTTGATTGCGCATTTGATTGTGCATTTGACAAATCAGATGTTTGTGGGTCGCATTCAAATGCAAATGCAAATGTTTAAGGTACGCATTCGAATGGAAACGCAAATGCATTAAAAATGTTTGGAGGCATTTGAATTCAATGCTCAGAATTCAAATGCGCATTCAAATGCATTTGCATTTGTTAAAAAAACCTGGCCCAAACCACCACCTCTTCCAGCTGACCATGGTCGATGATGAAAATCATAACCAGATGGAGAAATGTCAGCTATGCAAGCAGCAGTGTCATGTGGTCTTAGCCACGTTTTAGTGATGACAAGACTGTCTATCTTTTTTTCGAAAATAATAAGTCACGAAGTGATGCCGTCTTACCCCGAACTGATCGCACCTTTGCGGTAACAAATCTCATATTGCGATTGATGGCAGGCCGAGGATTGATACTAACGTATCCCGCCAGCAGAAGTATTACGGCTGTTTTAAATGTTGGCCTAGAGCAAGGGATTGGAAGTAACTTGCTATTAAAACAAAGGTTACAACAAGGCAAACCATGTAAAATGGAAAGCGAATTATGTACTCTCATTTGTTGGGGATAGATTGAGCTAATATATATTTTATAAATATATAAATATTTTTTTTTACAAGTAAGTGGCTTGCACAGGAAAACGCCATCACGTCTCAATGCCATCGAACATAACTGGAAGAAAATACACAGAAGGAATAGCGGCGACTTTGTTTTAAAAATTATAAACAATTGATTTAAGCAGGTTAATAAAACAAAATAATATAAATATTTAGATTGAAGGTTTAACAATCAAGGTGAAAATAAACCGTTCACAATCCGCATAAGTACTTTCAGTACTATCGGCTTAGTACTGAAAACATAATATACAGTTATTATTTTATTATTTTGTATGGCTTAGACATCATAAAGATGTAATTAAAAATATATATGTGGTATAAAATACCGCGTAGCGTAAGTTAACAGAAAAGTTACAAATAAATTATATAGGCACCACTAGAGATGCAAAGTAGTGATGTGTTGTAAATAAAACAATATTGTATGTTGCATATAATCCATTTGCTTCATGGTGTTTCATGTGCAGGACTTGTCACAAAATTGTCACATAACATAGTTATGTTTCGCATATACATCCAAACATAGGGTACCTTTGAATGTATGCACTATCACAATAACCCAATATTATCAATGAACAGTTTTCGTCATACTTAATGAAGGTTGATCCTCCACTAAATTATGACAATAAAGTCCTGCGGTTGTACAATTATTAAAAGTGTCGTTAAAACATACTTTTATCGTCACCAAATTGTCGTAGTCACACCTTTATCGTGACGTCGTCATTGTCATCACATTGTCGTAGTCGCACCGTCGTTGTGGCGTATTCAATATCATCACATTGCATTATCGTAGTCACGTCGTTGCTGTGACGTATTCAATGGCATCACATTGTTGTTGTCATGTCGTTGTCGTGACGTCTTCAATACCATCATATTGTCGTAGTCACGACGTTGTTATAACGTATTCAATTACATCATTATTGTCTTAGTCAAACCGTTGTAATGACGCATTCATCGTCATCAAATTGCCGTTGTCGCGTCGTTATCGTCACCTAGTCGTTTCACATTGCAGTCACTGTCCCATAGTCATCGTCACAACGTCGCTGTAACGTAACTGTCACGTGATCGCTGTTGTCATCGTCACGTAATTGTCTTGGTGATCGTGGCGGTGGTGGCTAGAACTCAGCGAAGGTCGAAGGCTTATCGCATGCGCCGTCGTAAAACCGTAGGACAGCTGACAGTTCCGCGTACAAGCGACAACTTATAAATCAGTGCAAATAATGCGGCGTGCTATATTGTCATGCCTCGTAATATGACCGTGGTCGTTCTTGCAGTGGTTGCAAGCTCCGGCAAAACAAGGCCTGACGGACTGACTACAAGCTCCGGCAAAACACGGCCTGACGGGCTGACTACAAGCTCCGGCAAAACACGGCCTGACGGGCTGACTACAAGCTCCTACAGACCCTGCCTAACGGGCTGACTACAAGCTCCGGCAGACACGGCCTGGTGGGCTGACTACAAGCTCCTACAGACACGGCCTGGCGGGCTGACTACAAGCTCCTACAGACACGGCTTAACGGGCTGACTACAAGTTCCTACAAACACGACCTGGCGGGCTGACTACAAGCTGCTACAGACACGGCCTGGCGGGCTGACTACTCCGGCATACGCGGTCTGACTACAAGCTCCAACATACATGGTTTGACGGGCTGACTACAAGCTCATACATACACGGCCTGACGGGCTGACCAAAAGTTCTTACAGACTCGGCCTGACGGGCCGATTATTTAATTGCCCGTCATCGGCTCTTGCTGCACGAAGGCAACTGGCGTCATTGTGCCGCAGCGGTTCATTCTACGACAGATCGCCATACATCTTTGACGACCAGATTCACATACTTTAAGCGGAGATGCCTACACGTTGAGTGAAAGGGATTGATGCGGTTTCGCATAGAGATTAGCAATAGATTGTGTCCATGTAAAACAAGCTCTGTGTTGTCTGCGGGCTGTCGCCTTTTCTGACTGTTTCGTCATGTGGGTGGCATTTCTACATGAACAACGCAGTTGGTACGCAAAACGCGTGCGCATGTGTTATTATTATTGATAATAATATTAATATTATTGATATTATTTTATACTTGACCGTTAGCTGCCTAGTCTTGCCGAATGTAACGGAAGGTACATATGAGCATCGTCGCCTACTATGTTCACTGAAATCGCATTCGTTGGTAAAGAACAGACGCCAACACCTGCGCCACAACCAACTACGAACAATTTACAATCGAAACCATTCCGGAACGGGAAGCTGCCAGCTGGCTCCACCGACCTCGACTGCATCGCTACGTGAACGGAATATCGACCATACACAGTGGGCGTTTCGAGCACCTGTTGACGGCGTTTAGAGGCAGTTTGTGTGATAATGTGGAGCACTGATCTGCCAGGCTCCGGCGGTAGATTATCCGCCGTAGTTACGCCCCCTGGGAGACGCGAATGGTAAATCTGCAGTCGGCAGCAAATCTAAACACGAGCTTGAAATATCGGTGTGGATTATCGGTTTATCAAAATGGCGCCCACATTTAATTAACGATCGTTGCTGTGGACAGATGCAGTGATAGATAAAGGAGAGCGACATTACTGTTGGTCAATAAACGATAGGACAGCAACACTCGTAGCTACAAGCAACACGAATAGACCCGCATAGGTTCACAGACGAAAGGGGGTTGATCAATCGAAGCACAATAAACGAGATCGGATCATCAGGAGAAGACGACAACGAATATAATTCTTGCTTCCCGCTGACGTCGCGTCTATTGCCGCGGAGAGCCGGCGTCTGGCAGCACGCCCCTTTGTACGTCACTCATCACGTAGGAGGCGGGATCGGTGGTTGAGTTTGAGTGACTGGCGTCGCACCGGGCCCGCCATTAGCTCGCCGCATCGCCGCCGTAGCCAGCTCGAGCGCCGCGCGCGTATTAATGTCGACGGGCTTTGACGCTTCGCTTTAGTCGTCCGCCGTATTCGCGTCGTCTCAGTCTAGCACGTTTTGTCATTGCGCGCAACTGGTGTTAAGCGAGTGCTGCGACGATGACGGGGCACGCAAACAGCTCGTTGAATGTGTCGGACGGCCCGGTCGACTATCAGCTCGAGCGCAGCTGCGAACTTTACTCGTTCATCATCTACACGGTCTTCGTTGGAACGCTCGTCGTTGTTGGCGTCATCGGCAACAGCTTCGCTTTCGTCGTCTTCTGGAAGGACAACATCAAGACGTCGGCGTCGTTTCTCTTCCAAGGCCTGTCGCTCATCGACTCAGCACTGTTGTTGACTGTCCTCCCGCTCTATTCGATAGAGTCATTCGTCGTCTACACGGACTGGCTGAAGGGGTACTTGGCCATAAGCCCGTACGTACTTGTATACCTGTTGCCTCTGGCGCTAACAGCTCAGACGGCCACGATATGGGTGACCGTACTGGTCGCCGTCAACCGTTACATCGCCGTTTGTTTGCCGTACAGGGCGTCGCGATTGTGCACCGTCTTGAAGGCGAAGAAGCAGTTGGCCTTCGTGCTTCTCTTCGCTGTGCTGTACAACATCCCGAAGTTTGCTGAGTATCGCGTCGAATACGTTACGGCTGACAATGGTACGACGTACACAGCAACGGCTGGCTACACGAATCTCGGGTCAAGGAAGCTATATTACATAATCTACGGCAATATACTGTATCTTATTTTCCTTCTGGCCCTGCCCATATTCATCCTGACGTTGCTGAACATTCGCCTGATCAAAGCGCTGAAGGCGCTTCGCCGTAAGAGGATGGAGATGCAGAGTTTGCGCCAACAGCAGGACAACAATGTCACATTCGTTCTCATAATCGTCGTCATTGTCTTCATCATCTGTCAGGTGCCAGCGCTCGTCAACCAGGTGATGTGGAACGTGGCGCCTGACGAGGCGAGGACTTGCGGCGGCTTCCAGTTCTACCTGCGACACATCGCCAACATGCTCGTGATACTTAACTCGGCCGTCAACTTCATCATCTACATCCTCTTCAACAAACGTTTCCGACATGTGCTCATTCAGACGGTGTGCGCTTACGGCATGCTGCCGGGCGACATAAAGAGCGGCAAGTCGACGGGAAACAGTCCCCAGATGACGGTGACTACTCGCGTGATGGTCAGTCCGGAGAAGGAGAACGGGGAATGCGTCAAAGACACCTTCCTATAGGTGCCTCGGTCTGGCCGCCCCCGCGACGGACTTATCGATGCGACCGTGAGGACACCCGGGACACCACAGCCATCGACACAGTTAGTCCGGTGCATGGCGAGCAACGTTGGGTTTGGACAATACGTTGCCAATGCGTACATAGCAACGTTGGGTTTGGACAATACGTTGCCAATGCGTACATAGCAACGTTGGGTTTGGACAATACGTTGCCAATGCGTACATAGCAACGTTGGGTTTGGACAATACGTTGCCAATGCGTACATAGCAACTGAAACAGAACAAGGTTGTATATGCGACTTAATTGTGCGTTATGTAGAAACAGTAACGAAGCGCTTAGTGCACGGCCGAGATAATGCAGTCACGAACGCTATGTCGTCAGCTGGCTAAGTAATGTACTGTATTTGGCTTCAGGCACCCATTGATACATAGTACCTTTGGCGTCGCCTCCTGGGAATTAACCAGTGAACGTACGTAGAAAAAACAATGGTCGATTAACAGCACAAGAAGCGGTTCCGTTAGCATCAGATCCTAACGGCGGTGGTCGATTAACAGCACAAGAAGCAGTTCCGTTTGCATCAGAGCCTAACGGCGGTGGTCGATTAACAGCACAAGAAGCGGTTCCGTTAGCATCAGATCCTAACGGCGGTGGTCGATTAACAGCACAAGAAGCGGTTCCGTTAGCATCAGATCCTAACGGCGGTGGTCGATTAACAGCACAAGAAGCGGTTCCGTTTGCATCAGATCCTAACGGCGGTGGTCGATTAACAGCAGAAGAAGCGGTTCCGTTTGCATCAGATCCTAACGGCGGTGGTCGATTAACAGCACAAGAAGCGGTTCCGTTTGCATCAGATCCTAACGGCGGTGGTCGATTAACAGCACAAGAAGCGGTTCCGTTTGCATCAGATCCTAACGGCGGTGGTCGATTAACAGCACAAGAAGCGGTTCCGTTTGCATCAGATCCTAACGGCGGTGGTCGATTAACAGCACAAGAAGGGGTCTGTTTGAATCAGATCCTAACGGTGATGTTCGGCAATATCCATGTAGGTAGTGTCTCATGACATCTTCAATCTCGCGTCTTCGTCTTCTTCTATCCGGAACGCCATGGAATAAACCACACACGACCACAACGCAAAGTGGACGAACTGTGACTTATGCCAGGTAGGTGTCGATAATGGACGAAACTTGTGTATTGTATTATTCTCAATGTGCTAGACGCGGTGTAAGCGATATAGCGGTGCAGTCATTCAAAGCGAGCGACGATACCATGTCAACTTCGATGTCAACTCCGTTTACCGTCGCCGTCTGGCTAAGCTAACAAGAAGCAACCCGGCCCGCAGTCCGCAGTGCCAATGCCCTCGGCACGACCGACATAGTGCGAACTCATCAGTATCCGCGTTCGTTCGGTGGTGCTTCGAGATCATCTTTGCTATATACAGAAAGCGACAA
>OY759273.1:24467872-24470372 GCA_963662155.1 Lamellibrachia columna | reverse complement strand
CTATTGGAATGTTGTTGGCGCTTGTACTACTGGAATGCGGAAACAGTTATACCACATACGCGTCTGGAACGGCTGTGATCATAGCAAAATCCACCGAATGACTTGTCAGCTACGGTGCTTTGGGAGAACGGGAGACAGGTGCACGAACAACAGCGGCCTCGTTGTACGTGAGTTGATACTCGTCGTTCATCAGCAGTGGTATATTTGCAGCGACGCGATGATAACACCCAGACCGGTTGGGGAGCCTCAACCCAATAACGACGCCGTAAACCACGGGCGTCGCATCTCGGAGCCGGCAGCCGACCGACCGAGACAGAACGGCGGCGTCCGATTGACGTTACACTGCTGGCTTACGTTGCGTTGTTCTCGTCATAGATCACGTCCAATTAGAGATGCGTTTAAATAACGGTCGTACAATTCAGAAGCATAAGCGATTGATGTCATTAAGTAGCCACGGAATAGGCCCTACGCACTGTAGGCTAGAGGTTGTTTTATTGGAAAAGAAACACAGATAATGAATAGAATGCCAATGATGTTGCATATTTATTACATATGTACTTGCGACTTGCATTAGCTGCGTTGCTGTACAATGCGTATTTTTTTGCCCGTATTAAGTGGTGACTTTTGTAAGTAGGTAGAAACCAAATACAAGGTGTTTCCTCTCTAAGCAAATCAATATAATATATATCCTCGATATTGATGTTTGATAGGAATTTCGAGAGTTTTTCGACCACGTTTATGACTTAATTAAAATGGACCTCATGAATGGAGCTAAGTTTTTTGACTCCTTATTTTTGTCAAGTCAACGCGTTACGGCACGTTTACGTTACGGCACGTTTACGTTACGGCACGTTTACGCGTGAACCAATTACTCAAAGTCACGTGACTGTTGGATTTGGCAACGTGTGGATAACTTCGACTTTCTCGCGCGCAGTACTAAATTATCGCCAGGGACATTATCGGCATGTCGACGGAATTATCGGTATGTCGTCGTCACAAAACCCGTGCGCATCGTCGACCGAATTTGCACACGATTCAGTTGCGAAGCTCAATGTTATCGTCGTGTCGCGCTGTTGGCGATCGAAACGTTTTAAGTAATTGTACAAGCGCACGCCGCTGCAATATATTTACGTTATTTCGCTGAAATCGGTCTATTCTATGTCTGCATTTGCCAGAACTTCCACAACAACAAAATGCATTCATTTAGTAAGTTACCAACACGACAGGGGGTGGGCACAAAGTTACCAACACGACAGGGGGTGGGCACAAAGGCAAAATGATATCTCCGAGGTTTACTGACTTTCTTCCGTATGCGAATTTGCTGTAATAATTATTTTGTTGTACTGTACTGATAGGCTTATCGACGGCGACTAGAGTTCTTGTAGACGAGCCGTCTGATTAAATGCCGTCTGATGAAATGCTTTAATATGTCGTGGGATGCCCTGTGACGTGTGCATGTTATTGGATGTTGGCATAACAGCGTACGTGTGCTGGGTGGGTAAATACAGGCTGTGACAATTTTAAAGTGCATATTAATAAAATAAAATAAAATGTTATAAACAAAAGAATGCAATATCTACGACATGCAATCTTGGCGGTCACTACACAATGTGTTTGCTCAATCGGGCGCCATCTGGATGGTGCTGCATGTCATTAAATATGATCTACTTCAATACATGGATGCAGTTGTGATTTCATATTCGTATACGCGTGGATGACGACGGAACTATTACTCACGTTTTGACGCAGACAACGCGTACAAAATGGCAGACGAACATTTTAAAGTTTAGTTTTCTTGTTGCTGTCAAACTGCTAAGATCAATTGCTAATAAACATGAAATGGAACATTTGCGAGATGCACCGCCCCCTACTCATCGGAGGCGGGGGTGGGGTAGCACAAGTAATCGGACATAGGTCATAAAAATGGGTGGAAAACATAAAGAAAGCTAACATAGAAATGTTGAAAATATATCGTTTATTATAACTCTAATATGTTGTGTTCAGTATATAACAGGAGTGATGTAGAAGTAATTTTTCACGTGAACGCTGTTAGGATATTATTTTTACATAATCACGCAACGTGATGACCATCCTGCCATAACATCAAACATTCAACGAATTGCTCTATATTACATTTTTTTTAGAAAAACAACATTAGAGATGTCCCTTGTGTGACGTCATCAAAACAATTTTCTTAGTTTCTTGGCCAACATAATTAAACGACATATTCCACGAGTTATTTTCGTCAACAGGTGTGTTCGTTGACATCCTCGCTATAATTATTGTGTTCGTGGACAACCTCACTACAGTGACTGTGTTCGTATACAACCTCACTCTAGTGACTGTGTTGGTGGACAACCTCGCTATAGTGACTGTGTTAGTGGACAACCCCGCTATAGTGACTATGTTCGTGGACAACCTCGCTAGAGTGACTGTGCTCGTGAACAACCTCACTATAGTACTGTGTTCGTGGACAACCTCGCTATTGTGACTGTGTTCG
>OY759273.1:24422872-24462872 GCA_963662155.1 Lamellibrachia columna | reverse complement strand
CATACGTATTGTCGTACATGTTATGTAGCCTTGTGCCCGTCTAAGACTTTACCCGTACAGCGCGTCGCGAGATGAGACTCACCGAACCACTTCCGTATGATGGGATTGAACACTGCACTTTAGCGCGCACCAATGATTCAAAATGCCTTCGTTCGTTTACTGTAATTCGCATGATGCTGTAGCATAGTGCTAGTGCATTAGCCATATGGGAGGAATGCGAACAATAAGTAGCATCTTTCAATGTCCAAGGGGTAGTGAAACCCGGTCCCGTTTTATAAATCGATCGGCACATGTGATACCATCGACACACGAGAACCATTTTGTTATCGGTTGGGATATGATTTTTCACCGTTGACACACCGCACAATTTGTAGCGCTACAAGCGAAATCACTGTTCTATGTCGTTGTTCTATATCGTTGTCGTCACCGGAAGTTTAGCCGGGAATAACTTTGACCTGGACCGAATTAGCGATGGAAGACGCCAAAAGTATTACGGACCAAAGCAAAAACATCAGCTGGACGAACGCCGAATGTTCAGTGATTATTGATGTTTGGACTGATTAACAGTTCAAGCTCAGTTAGAAGGCACCAAACGAAATAAACAGGTGTACGTATCAATTGACGAAGAAATGAAACAGGGCGGCTTTGAGAGGGACTTCAAACATTGCCGAAACAAAGTTAACTGACATAAGTACGAGTATAAACAAATTGTTTCGTTCTGTATTTCTTCACCCGCAAAAAATGTTTAGTTTTTGAACATTTCAGTCTGCCGCCTAGTGCACTATTCGTGTCCATTTTGCAAAACATGAGACATTCTAATCATGTGATTATGGTTGTGTAACCATGTGACTTGCATCAAAGCGAGGCCTTATAGATAAGGAACTAGCGCAGTAGATACACCGCTTCGCAATCGGTTCCAACAACCGATAGCAGTTTTACAGTTGTATCCCTTGATTGTTACCTTGTCGTGGTGGGGTAACTTGCGTGACTCTGCGAGCTATGCCGGTGGGAGTCTAGAACTCCCGGTAGGGTAACCCAAACCGGATTGGTTAGAGGTCAGACTAAATCGATCTCCTGACCCTCCATGTTGGGGGTTGAGCATAGGGTTAACAACCCTATCTCGTATAAAAACAGACTGTTACAAAAACTCGCAAAAGAAACTCAACGGACCCCAGCTACCAAGGAAGATTGAGGCACAAAGGAAACGGTATGACCGATACTAGTGAAACGAAGCTAGTAGCGCGAAGACAAACCTAGTGGATGCAAAAACCAAACTCCAAATTGGAGCCTGGAATGTCAGGACAATGTTCGATACTGCAGAAACAGCAAAAGTCATAAACGAGATGAAATCATACAAATTAAACATTCTTGGGATTAGTGAGTCCAGATAAACAAGTTTTGGCAGATTCGTCACACCGACAGGAGAGACAATCTTTCTCTGGCAGAGACGACAACCGCCACATTGTAGGAGTGACACTAATCCTCAAGAATGGGATGGAAAGGTCACTGATAGAATGGAAACCAGTCAGTGCTAGATTGCTGAGAGCCAGGTTCTTTGGCAAACACAGCAAACTTACGATCATCCAATGCTACTCCCCAACCAATGATGCAGAACCGGAGGGGAAAGAGGCATTCTACAGCTTACTACAAGCCGAGAAGGAGAGTACCTGCACGCGACGTTTTGATCATCATGGGCGATCTCAATGCAAAGTTTGGGTCTGACAATGTTGGAAGAGAACCATGGGCAGACAGGGATGTAGCAACATGAATGAGAATGGAGAGATGCTATGTGACTTTTGTGGCTTGAACAACATGATGATAGGAGGAACACTGTTCGCACACAGACATCCACAAACATGATGATAGGAGGAACCCTGTTCGCACACAGACATCCACAAACATGATGATAGGAGGAACCCTGTTCGCACACAGACATCCACAAACATGATGATAGGAGGAACCCTGTTCGCACACAGACATCCACAAACATGATGATAGGAGGAACCCTGTTCGCACACAGACATCCACAAACATGATGATAGGAGGAACCCTGTTCGCACACAGACATCCACAAACATGATGATAGGAGGAACCCTGTTCGCACACAGACATCCACAAACATGACGATAGGAGGAACCCTGTTCGCACACAGACATCCACAAACATGATGATAGGAGGAACCCTGTTCGCACACAGACATCCACAAACATGATGATAGGAGGAACCCTGTTCGCACACAGACATCCACAAACATGATGATAGGAGGAACCCTGTTCGCACACAAAGACATCCACAAACATGATGATAGGAGGAACCTTGTTCGCACACAAAGACATCCACAAACATGATGATAGGAGGAACCCTGTTCGCAAACAAAGACATCCACAAACATGATGATAGGAGGAACCCTGTTCGCACACAGACATCCACAAACATGATGATAGGAGGAACCCTGTTCGCACACAGACATCCACAAACATGACGATAGGAGGAACCCTGTTCGCACACAGACATCCACAAACATGATGATAGGAGGAACCCTGTTCGCACACAGACATCCACAAACATGATGATAGGAGGAACCCTGTTCGCACACAGACATCCACAAACATGATGATAGGAGGAACCCTGTTCGCACACAGACATCCACAAACATGACGATAGGAGGAACCCTGTTCGCACACAGACATCCACAAACATGATGATAGGAGGAACCCTGTTCGCACACAGACATCCACAAACATGATGATAGGAGGAACCCTGTTCGCACACAAACATCCACAAACATGATGATAGGAGGAACCCTGTTCGCACACAGACATCCACAAACATGATGATAGGAGGAACCCTGTTCGCACACAGACATCCACAAACATGATGATAGGAGGAACCCTGTTCGCACACATACATCCACAAACATGATGATAGGAGGAACCCTGTTCGCACACAGACATCAACAAACATGATGATAGGAGGAACCCTGTTCGCACACAAAGACATCCACAAACATGATGATAGGAGGAACCCTGTTCGCACACAAAGACATCCACAATCATGATGATAGGAGGAACCCTGTTCGCACACAAAGACATCCACAAACATGATGATAGGAGGAACCCTGTTCGCACACAGACATCCACAAACATGATGATAGGAGGAATCCTGTTCGCACACATACATCCACAAACATGACGATAGGAGGAACCCTGTTCGCACACAGACATCCACAAACATGATGATAGGAGGAACCCTGTTCGCACA
Source organism: Lamellibrachia columna (assembly GCA_963662155.1). NCBI lineage: Eukaryota > Metazoa > Annelida > Polychaeta > Sabellida > Siboglinidae > Lamellibrachia > Lamellibrachia columna. The sequence continues at coordinate 24,459,611 of OY759273.1, read as the reverse complement.
CAAAGACATCCACAAACATGATGATAGGAGGAACCCTGTTCGCACACAAAGACATCCACAAACATGATGATAGGAGGAACCCTGTTCGCACACAAAGACATCCACAAACATGACGATAGGAGGAACCCTGTTCGCACACAGACATCCACAAACATTATGATAGGAGGAACCCTGTTCGTACACAGACATCCACAAATATGACGATAGGAGGAACCCTGTTCGCACACAGACATCCACAAACATGATGATAGGAGGAACCCTGTTCGCACACAGACATCCACAAACATGATAATAGGAGGAACCCTGTTCGCACACATACATCCACAAACATGATGATAGGAGGAACCCTGTTCGCACACAGACATCCACAAACATGATGATAGGAGGAACCCTGTTCGCACACAAAGACATCCACAAACATGATGATAGGAGGAACCCTGTTCGCACACAAAGACATCCACAAACATGATGATAGGAGGAACCCTGTTCGTACACAGACATCCACAAACATGACGATAGGAGGAACCCTGTTCGCACACAGACATCCACAAACATGATGATAGGAGGAACCCTGTTCGCACACAGACATCCACAAACATGATGATAGGAGGAACCCTGTTCGCACACAGACATCCACAAACATGATGATAGGAGGAACCCTGTTCGCACACAGACATCCACAAACATGATGATAGGAGGAACCCTGTTCGCACACAGACATCCACAAACATGATGATAGGAGGAACCCTGTTCGCACACAGACATCCACAAACATGATGACAGGAGGAACCCTGTTCGCACACAGACATCCACAAACATGATGATAGGAGGAACCCTGTTCGCACACAAGACATCCACAAACATGACGATAGGAGGAACCCTGTTCGCACACAGACATCCACAAACATGACGATAGGAGGAACCCTGTTCGCACACAGACATCCACAAACATGATGATAGGAGGAACCCTGTTCGCACACAGACATCCACAAACATGATGATAGGAGGAACCCTGTTCGCACACAGACATCCACAAAGATGATGATAGGAGGAACCCTGTTCGCACACAGACATCCACAAACATGACGATAGGAGGAACCCTGTTCGCACACAGACATCCACAAACATAATGATAGGAGGAACCCTGTTCGCACACAGACATCCACAAACATGATGATAGGAGGAACCCTGTTCGCACACAAAGACATCCACAAACATGATGATAGGAGGAACCCTGTTCGCACACAGACATCCACAAACATGACGATAGGAGGAACCCTGTTCGCACACAGACATCCACAAACATGATGATAGGAGGAACCCTGTTCGCACACAGACATCCACAAACCTGATGATAGGAGGAACCCTGTTCGCACACAGACATCCACAAACATGATGATAGGAGGAACCCTGTTCGCACACAGACATCCACAAACATGATGATAGGAGGAACCCTGTTCGCACACAGACATCCACAAACATGATGATAGGAGGAACCCTGTTCGCACACATACATCCACAAACATGATGACAGGAGGAACCCTGTTCGCACACAGACATCCACAAACATGATGATAGGAGGAACCCTGTTCGCACACAAGACATCCACAAACATGACGATAGGAGGAACCCTGTTCTCACACAGACATCCACAAACATGACGATAGGAGGAACTCTGTTCGCACACAGACATCCACAAACATGATGATAGGAGGAACCCTGTTCGCACACAGACATCCACAAACATGATGATAGGAGGAACCCTGTTCGCACACAGACATCCACAAACATGATGATAGGAGGAACCCTGTTCGCACACAGACATCCACAAACATGATGATAGGAGGAACCCTGTTCGCACACAGACATCCACAAACATGATGATAGGAGGAACCCTGTTCGCACACAGACATCCACAAACATGACGATAGGAGGAACCCTGTTCGCACACAGACATCCACAAACATGATGATAGTGGAACCCTGTTCGCACACAGACATCCACAAACATGATGATAGGAGGAACCCTGTTCGCACACAAAGACATCCACAAACATGATGATAGGAGGAACCCTGTTCGCACACAGACATCCACAAACATGATGATAGGAGGAACCCTGTTCGCACACAAAGACATCCACAAACTGACCTGGATTTCCCCAAATGCACGGGACCAAAATCAAATCGACAACATTATGATCAACAGCAAGTGGCGGAGATCATTATTGGATGTCCATGTTAGAAGAGGCACCGATGTTGGCAGTGATCACCATCTACTCCAGGCAACAGTCAAGCTGAAGCTCAGAAGAACAGGCTTCTGTAAGCAGACAGTCCAAGAACGATTTAATGTACACCTGCTGAAAGATGCAACACAAGTAAGAACCATCTCAGTTAAGCTACATAACATATTTGAATTGGAAGAATAAACAGACACTTCTGATCAAGTACAAGAGAAGTGGGAAATCATCAAGAAAACATACTATCAAACCAGCAAAGAGACACTAAAACTCTGCAACATAACGAGTGGATCAGTGCTGTAACATGGAAAGAAAACCATACAAGAAAGAAAACAATTAAAAACAGTAATCGGCCAAACTAAATCTGAAAGATTGAAAGAAAGACAGCGAGTACAATACAGTGAGTTGAGTAAACTTGTTAAGAAGTCAGCTAGAAGTGACAAAAGGAAGCATTTAGAGGAAAATGCAAACAAAGCAGAAACAGCCGCTTCCAGGCAATATATGAGCACTGTGTAAAAAACAACGAAGCAGATTTGCGAAAAAATCAAATACAAGGTCAACCCCCCAGTCATGGATAAATACGGAAGGCTGCTGACCAATTAAGAGGATCAAGAACGAAGATGGACAGAACACTTCACTGAAGTGCTAAACAGACCGGATCCACAACACCCAGCAGACGTCCAGCCGGCAGAAAAGAGATCTGGAAATAGAAAGGTTCCCACCAGAGAAAGCAGAGGTTAAATTAGCGATAGCTACTCTGGGAAACAACAAAGCAATAGGAACAGACTCATTATGCGCAGACGTTTTCAAGACTGACCAAGAAACTGCAGCCAAGATCCTACACCCGCTCTTTGTGGAGAGATGGAATTCCAGAAACGCTGGTGAAACTCATCTAGACCTTCTACAGGAACATCCTGAATTGTCGGAATCTTAACAACCAAATTCACTGTAAAATCCGGCGTGCGACAAGGATGTGTTATGTCATCGTTTCTATTCACCCCAGCCATCGACTGGGCAACAACAAACATGATCAACTAACAGCGGACTAGCATCAGATGGAACCTTTGCTCTTCACTCAAAGATCTAATATATGCAGATGACCTCGCTCTGCCTTCTCACACTCGACACCAGGTACAGATGACTTTGCTCTGCCTTCTCACACTCGAGTCCAGGTACAGATGACCTTGCTCTGCCTTCTCACACTCGAGACCAGGTACAGATGACCTTGCTCTGCCTTCTCACACTCGAGACCAGGTACATATGACCTTGCTCTGCCTTCTCACACTCGAGACCAGGTACAGATGACCTTGCTCTGCCTTCTCACACTCGAGACCAGGTACAGATGACCTTGCTCTGCCTTCTCACACTCGAGTCCAGGTACAAATGACCTTGCTATGCCTTCTCACACTCGAGTCCAGGTACATATGACCTCGCTCTGCCTTCTCACACTCGAGTCCAGGTACAGATGACCTCGCTCTGCCTTCTCACACTCGAGTCCAGGTACATATGACCTCGCTCTGCCTTCTCACACTCGAGACCAGGTACAGATGACCTTGCTCTGCCTTCTCACACTCGAGACCAGGTACAGATGACCTCGCTCTGCCTTCTCACACTCGAGACCAGGTACAAATGACCTTGCTCTGCCTTCTCACACTCGAGACCAGGTACAAATGACCTCGCTCTGCCTTCTCACACTCGAGACCAGGTAAAGATGACCTTGCTCTGCCTTTTCACACTCGAGTCCAGGTACAGATGACCTTGCTCTGCCTTCTCACACTCGAGACCAGGAACAGATGACCTTGCTCTGCCTTCTCACACTCGAGACCAGGTACAGATGACCTTGCTCTGCCTTCTCACACTCGAGACCAGGTACAAATGACCTTGCTCTGCCTTCTCACACTCGAGACCAGGTACAAATGACCTTGCTCTGCCATCTCACACTCGAGTCCAGGTACAAATGACCTAGCTCTGCCTTCTCACACTCGAGACCAGGTACAAATGACCTTGCTCTGCCTTCTCACACTCGAGTCCAGGTACACATGACCTTGCTCTGCCTTCTCACACTCGAGTCCAGGTACAAATGACCTTGCTCTGCCTTCTCACACTCGAGACCAGGTACAGATGACCTTGCTCTGCCTTCTCACACTCGAGACCAGGTACAGATGACCTTGCTCTGCCTTCTCACACTCGAGACCAGGTACAGATGACCTTGCTCTTCCTTCTCACACTCGAGTCCAGGTACAAATGACCTTGCTCTGCCTTCTCACACTCGAGTCCAGGTACAGATGACCTTGCTCTGCCTTCTCACACTCGAGACTAGGTACAGATGACCTTGCTCTGCCTTCTCACACTCGAGACTAGGTACAGATGACCTTGCTCTGCCTTCTCACACTCGAGACCAGGTGCAGATGACCTTGCTCTGCCTTCTCACACTCGAGACCAGGTACAAATGACCTTGCTCTGGCTTCTCACACTCGAGACCAGGTACAAATGACCTTGCTCTGCCTTCTCACACTCGAGTCCAGGTACATATGACCTTGCTCTGCCTTCTCACACTCGAGTCCAGGTACAAATGACCTTGCTCTGCCTTCTCACACTCGAGTCCAGGTACAGATGACCTTGCTCTGCCTTCTCACACTCGAGACCAGGTACAAATGACCTTGCTCTGTCTTCTCACACTCGAGTCCAGGTACAAATGACCTTGCTCTGCCTTCTCACACTCGAGACCAGGTACAGATGACCTTGCTCTGCCTTCTCACACTCGAGTCCAGGTACAAATGACCTTGCTCTGCCTTCTCACACTCGAGTCCAGGTACAAATGACCTCGCTCTGCCTTCTCACACTCGAGTCCAGGTACAAATGACCTCGCTCTGCCTTCTCACACTCGAGTCCAGGTACAAATGACCTCGCTCTGCCTTCTCACACTCGAGTCCAGGTACAAATGACCTCGCTCTGCCTTCTCACACTCGAGTCCAGGTACAAATGACCTTGCTCTGCCTTCTCACACTCGAGACCAGGTACAGATGACCTTGCTCTGCCTTCTCACACTCGAGACCAGGTACAGATGACCTTGCTCTGCCTTCTCACACTCGAGTCCAGGTACAAATGACCTTGCTCTGCCTTCTCACACTCGAGTCCAGGTACAAATGACCTTGCTCTGCCTTCTCACACTCGAGTCCAGGTACAGATGACCTTGCTCTGCCTTCTCACACTCGAGACCAGGTATAGATGACCTTGCTCTGCCTTCTCACACTCGAGACCAGGTACAAATGACCTTGCTCTGCCTTCTCACACTCGAGACCAGGTACAAATGACCTTGCTCTGCCTTCTCACACTCGAGTCCAGGTACAGATGACCTCGCTCAGCCTTCTCACACGCGAGTCCAGGTACAGATGACCTTGCTCTGCCTTCTCACACTCGAGTCCAGGCACAAATGACCTCGCTCTGCCTTCTCACACTCGAGTCCAGGTACAAATGACCTTGCTCTGCCTTCTCACACTCGAGTCCAGGTACAAATGACCTCGCTCTGCCTTCTCACACTCGAGTCCAGGTACAAATGACCTTGCTCTGCCTTCTCACACTCGAGACCAGGTACAGGGGAAAACAAACAACCTAGAGCAACAAACCAGTTCCATTGGTCTCTCAGTCAATGCAAAAAAAGAAATATGTATTAACAAACAGCAAACTTACACAGCAACTTATCGTGATCAACAATCATCGACTCGAGTACGTCAACAAGTTCACTTACCTGGACAGCATCATCAGTCTCCAAGGAGGTGCAGAAGAAGACATCAAAACACGATTGGGAAAAGGCAGGTCAGCATGTGCAAATTCAGCTGCTATGGAGATCCTCAGTATACTCCCAAAAGACCAAACTCAGAATCTACCAGAGCAATGTCCTCTCTGTGCTCCTCTACGGCTCAGAGTGCTGGCGCATGACACAAAAAGACACCAATAGACTTTCCAGCTTCCACAACACCTGTCTAAGGATGTTACTGAAAGTGTACTGGCCCGAGACCATCTTTAACACCAGACTCCACCAAGCAACAAAGCAACAACACATTTGCCTCATCCTGACAAAGAGAAGGTGGGCATGGTATGGTCATGTCTACAGGAACAAAAAAGAGGCAGGCCGAAAACAACGTGGCGACGAACAATGGAAGAAGACCTGAAGGCTGCTGGGTTGACATGGGGAACAGCAGCAAGGACAGCCCAAGATAGAGGGGTCTGGCGAGATCTTGGGCGAGCCTTATGTGCCACACGGCATGAAGAGGATAAATAAGTAAATAAGTAATTAAGTGTTACGACCTGCTGCCAGCAGGTAGTATCTGCTATCGATTGCAACCGATAGCTCTGACAATTTTGGTGACACACCAAGCACTCCTATCATTTGTAATCGATTGCAACCAATAACAGTGCTTGGGATGTTGCGTGTCCTTAGTAAATCGGCTAACGAATGTTGCGACCACTTTATTTAGCTCGCTATACCACCTTGATGTTTATTGATATGTCAGTAGTGATGTTGTGGTATGTCAGCAGTGATGTCGTGGATATGTCAGCAGTGATGTTGTGGATATGTCAGTAGTGATGTTGTTGAAATGTCAGCAATGCTGTTGTAGATGTGGCAGCAATGACGTCGCTGGTGTGCCAACATCGATGTTGCGGGTAATCCATAAACAATATGACGCAAAAAAAACTGAAAACTCACGTGAAGACCTATCAACCTAACAACAAAGCGACAATAGAATTGTGTTTAGCTTGTTCCGGACCTGTGTCGTTACAATCTGTACCAAATTAGAAAAACATCAACCATGTACTGGAAATGCAGTATACACAACGATTTATAAGTAATTATTTCATATTCACGTTTTTTTGTCGTCAGAAAACAGACACATCTCCGAGATGACGTATGCCGAAGACATGGGAAGTCAGTGTGCTTTAAGAAGTTCACCACGGCTTCTGAATTAATCAGATGAAATTGATACAAATTGGTTGTCGCGCGCGATGCTTTGCATCGCGTGCTGCCGGTCGGAACGATAATTGTAAATGACACGTATTTACACGTATTTACATCTTTAGGTGACATATTTCTGGCAGCCTTCCAATGGGATAGATGCAGCAGTTGCTGACAAATCAGTTGTATCCAATTTGTGTTATTCGACTACATGTTCCGCTTACCTGTAATTCGGATAACGTACCCCATGGCGCCACTATCAACAACTTTTTTATTTATTCAATGCAAATTATTTTCGGTATAACAACATGTATCAAGTATATCAAGTATATCAAGTATCATGTATAATAACAACATGTATCAAGTATGAGTACAAAGTACATTAAAATATCAGGATGACGCCAGAAAAGTGCAAGCATTTACTTCCATTGTGGTTCTCAGAAAGAAAAAAAAACGTCACTAATATGCAGAGATTCCGACATAACAAAGATTGAAATAATATTAAATAGCTAAATAACTGTTGAACAAAAGTACCTAAAGTTTCTCAATTCAATAGATAAAGATTGTTCCTTGTTGTTCCTTGGTCAACAAGCGTCGTGTACGTCGTGAGATCTATTCGCCGCACGCAGCTCTACGCCTCGACGTGAATCATGCTGGACACAAGGGACAAACGAGATCACTACGTCGCTTCAACGGCCGATTTCACAGTGATATATCGCCATGTATGACCGACAAGAAAACAAGTACATCTATCACAATTAGGTAACCGCGGCACGTTCCTAGCAAGGTCCTGTACCGCAAGAATCACATAGTCCCAGGCGTAGAATGTTGTTGCTAGTGTTGTTTCTGTTCTTGTTGATGTTGTTGTTGCGGGAGTATCTTGTTCTGTCGGCTCGCTGACTTCGGAATAATGTTGTTGTTGTTGTTGTTGTTGCTGCTGCTGCTGCTGCTGCTGCTGCTGCTGCTGCTGCTGCCGCTGCTGCTGCCGCTGCTGCTGCCGCTGCTTTGCTGCCGCTGCTGCTGCCGCCGCTGCTGCTGCTGCTGCTGCTGCTGCTGCTGCTGCTGCTGCTGCTGCTGCTGCTGCTGCTGCTGCTGCTGCTGCTGCTGCTGCTGCTGCTGCTGCTGCTGCTGCTGCTGCTGCTGCTGCTGCTGCTGCTGCTGCTGCTGCTGCTGCTGCTGCTGCTGCTGCTGCTGCTGCTGCTGTAATGCATTTTAAATTAAACAAATCTATACGTGTTTCTTATTTATTTTCATCGCCATACCATGTTGACATCAGGCAATTTATTTATTAAAACCAAGGTTTCCCTGTTTGGAACATAGCTTGATGAAGTGGTCGAAAATGCACAATTTCAAGTGCATTTTTAATGTGTTTTCATTTACTGCAAACGAAGTGTGCTCTTTCCCTATGGAGTGGAAAGATCTTGCCCCTTTGCCTACATCCACGTGTCTGAACCGTGGCATACTGACCGATATGTTAATTATTAAATATACAACCTTGATGCATACCTACTTGCACCATAAACAATCAATAAACTATATATAATGTAAAATGGCGCCATTTTATCAAGCGTTGAAAATACTCTTTTAGGAAATCAGCCAATGAATACTGCCCTTCTAATTGTGTATTTATTGTTTTTGTAATTGAAAATGCACATTTGGGTCCTTGCTCCAGCAGAAGAACACTCTTATGAAAACTGTTGCCTTTTTGCATTCAAATGTCCTTTTAAGGACCTTCCTTCCGTCCAATAAGCGACCGCCGCGACCTGACAAACAATCAGAGCAAAGAGCCCGTATGTAGGCCAATGTTCTTAACTGTCGTAATATCATTGGGTACAACAGCAACTGGGGCAAAGTACAAATCCACGTTTCGCCAGGTCGGTATGTCAGGGCTGACGTTCTCAGCATCCCTAGTGGGCGAGGATGACATGGTCTATCCATCAGGTTGTAAGTTGTAAGCAGAAACACACGTATTATTGTGGTTATCGTCATACTACTCGCATGGTATTGTACACGGCGGTTTTTGTATCATCACACCCAGTGTGTATATCACTGCACAACAATTGTATATCATGATTGAATTGGTGTTCATGTTTTCTCTTAAATACAGTGTAAATAGTACACTGTTAAGTGTAAATATAACACTGTTACAGTTTAAAGGGAATGTACAATTATTTCCATTGGTCAACTGTTAGGCTTGTAGTTGGGGGCTTCGTATAACTAATATGCATTACACATTAAACATTATGAATACGTCATCGAAGGACACAACCAATTTCTATAACACAACACACATTACAAATGCGTTATCGAAGGACACAAAGCATTTCTTGGACACAACGCACATTACAAATACGTTATCAAAGGGCACAAAGCATTTCCTGGACACAACACACATTACAAATGCGTTATCGAAGGACACAAAGCATTTCTTGGACACAACACACATTAAAAATGCGTTATCGAAGGACACAAAGCATTTCTTGGACACAACACACATTAAAAATGCGTTATCGAAGAAAAAAAGCATTTCTTGGACACAACACACATTACAAATACGTTATCGAAGGCCACGAAACATTTCTCGGACACAACGCATTTTACAAATACCTTATCGAAGGACACAAACATTTCTTGGACACAACGCACATTACAAATACGTTATCGAAGGTAACATCGAAGGACACAAAGATAGAGGCAGCAAAGAATAAAATACATCAGGAGTCTTTAAAGACCAGCCAATGACAACCAGCTGTTGGCTGTTTCACCTTACGTCGTTGCGTGGTGGCAGGGCGTCACCTTACGTCGTTGCATGGTGGCAGGGCGTCACCTTACGTCATTGCGTGGTGGCAGGACTTCACAAGACATTACTACATATAATTGCCAGTATTACTTCGTAATTTCGAGAATTGGATCCCAAGAAGCCATCAAGGTATTGACTAGCAGCACCAAGTACCTGCGCATTGATCGACATTTCTGTGATAATATTGTGTATCCTGAAATGTTATAAATATTGTTATCATGACTATCACTTACTGACTCCCAAGTTATCCCGTCCGGAGGATGGGTATTTTTGCTAGTAAAGATAAACGAGTCAGGCTACTGACGGTCGCAGAATGCAGCAAAAAGCAGCCGTTATCACGCCTAATTACTGGAATCAACGGAGTAATAGCGTGGCATGAATTGTATCGATCTCTTGCGCACTCTCACTTGTCGTAGCGCTAACAGTCGAAGGTGGTAATTGGCGATTTACGAGAACAGAAAAACTAGCGTGAGCAGTAATAGGTGAAAGCTCTTTGAGGGGGAGAACTACGCCTTTAGTTGTCGCCTGTGTCATCATTAGTTAGACTGTTATTGTCACTCGTGTCTTTTTTTGTTGCAGTTGAAGCAGCTGCCGCAAATTTTCTTAGCGATGACGATGATGACAGTAATGATGACAATGATGATGACATGATGATGACAATGATGATGACAGTGATGATGACAATGATGATGACAATGATGATGACAGTGATGATGACAGTGATGATGACAATGATGATGACAGTGATGATGACAGTGATGATGACAATGATGATGACAGTGATGATGCGGACGACGACGATGAGTTTTGTATTGGCATTGACAATGATGTAATTGATAATAGCAACGACAATTACTGTTGTCACTAATCAATATTTTACCTTTATGTAATCATGGTGATGATGAATACAACAGCGATGACTATGACGATACATTGCCGCAATAGTGAAAGCGAAAGTGGGTATGACTGCAGGTTAAAATCATAATTTATAATGATGCTCCGATTTTTCCTTAGTAAAAGTGGAAAAAAAGTTCTCGTGAGGTTACATGACAACGTGGCTAGTCAGGTAACATTCGTTTTTAAACTTTCAATAAAATTATACTTAGATTGTTTGACGCATACTTCTCTCATTCAGACTACGCAGTGGGTAGATAATAAAGACGTGACCGTCATATGTTTTCATCGAGGCGAACGTTACGAATGTTGGCGCCTCGACTTATTATCTTTCGTACTAACAGTAAAAAGTGAATTGAGATATACTAATGTATTGTACATAAATGCAACATATCATACTAATTTGATTCAGTTGTTTTGTGAGCAGCTTGCTGTTGTATTCATATGTCATTTGGCTCTGATATTACGACTCGATGCACGGGACTGTAGGGTATAGCTGAGAAAGGGTACGCAGAATACAGGTTTCTCATGCAGTGAATTTAATTTTTATTTGTCATCCCCCCCTCCCCCGTAACAAATGTATCCCAACATTTCATGATCCTAACAATAACATTGGTGCGGTCTTACATACGTTTTTCAATCTTGAAAATTAAGGGAAGGATGTTTGATAATTAGTACGCTTTGTATGGCTAGGTCAACGTCGACAATACTGAACGGCTCACGATCTCCCGAACAAATACACGTAGGCACACGTAGGTATACGTTAACACGCACTCACGCATGCACGCACGCATGTTCGCACACATACACACGCACATTGCTTTTACATCACAGTTATACATTCCTCGTTCTGTGTTCACGATCCTGTCAATTACTGGTGATCAATAAAATAACAGAACAACATGAATGACGTGATTACTCGTGTATTGCCGATAGTCATAGCATGTGACAATAAGACATTTGATTCATTTCGTATTTCAGCCAAATCCCTTGCACGCACACGCACACGCACACGCACACGCACACGCACGCGCACACAGGTGTAAGGTCCAATTACTGGGATATTGCTTAACCACATATGTAGAAATACCGATGTGACTGACGCGACACGCGAGCGCGAAAATCCATTTATTAATTTATAATAATCCTGACGCTCGCTGAAAAAAAAACCTCATTTATAACATACAATAATAAAATTCATGCCATCCAAACAGACACTATTGATGTTTCCCCGGCTCGTTCCATTAGGTGAGAGCAATGTTTCGGGAAGCAAACCGCTTAGTGCTGCTGGCGAGACTACAAGGAATTGCATTTATCGCTTCACGGGGCATTGCCCGTGGATGGACCGATAGCGAAATGTGGCCGTCCGTTGTGTGTGCATATATCGCGGCCACCTGCGATGATCAATTTAAATCTCCTGACGTTAGCGAATCTGTGAAACACCGGTCCAGATATTAGGCATGTTTGCACGCATATTTGCGTGTCCGCAGCAGTGGCGTTATACTAAGTAAATCATATGTGTGTTTTACAGGTTATCGGCGGATGCGAAACTATCGTTGCCTTGCTGCAAGAAGCGCGCAGATCGCGTGTGTGCGTGAGCACACGCACAAACTGGCGACCGCGCACGCGCATGTGCACACGCACACGCACAAGCTCAGGCATACGGACGCGCACGCGCGCACACACACACACGCACGCACACACGCACGCACGCACGCACGCACGCACGCACACAACACACACACACACACACACACAAACACACACACACACACACACACACACACACACACACACACACACACACATGTTGGACAGACTGCTGGTTGGCCGATTTGGTAGCTGGCCGAGGTTTACCACTGCCTGCCAGAGGTTAGGTCGCAGGTTTACCACTGCCTGCCAGAGGTTAGGTCGCAGGTTTACCACTGCCTGCCAGAGGTTAGGTCGCAGGTTTACCACTGCCTGCCAGAGGTTAGGTCGCAGGTTTACCACTGCCACTGCCAGAGGTTAGGTCGCAGGTGTTCGCGCTTAACCTTATTTCACCTTTTACTTTTGTGCCTTTCCGCATCCGACAATGACCTAACGAACGCCAAGTATGTCTCGGTCCGTATTTTTATTTTACCCGTGTTTGTCTTCATTGGACTCGCATTTGTAGGGAACAGTTTCTCTGGCTTAATTCGCAGTTTGAAGTGCAACGAACTGCGTCGTCCAACTGCGAACCGTTTGACGTCCATCTGGTCCACGCAGTTCGTCTGCTGACGCAGCACGTATCGCCGGCAGACAAGCAACACGACAGGGCTAACTCCTGCGTCGATGCTTCGGTCGCTCGGCCGACTGCCTGTCGCCGGGGGACACCCGAGGAGCGCTGTTAGCTCTCGATGTTAACGGGCAAGGACTCAGGCACCCGAGTTTACGTCGATGATTCAAGAGGTCAAACCACAGTTAGACTTCCGGATATATTTCACACGAATATAGTGCCTAAAAATACGCATTTAGCCAATGTCAGTGATTTTATTTGCCAAGAAGGAAATGTATTCAGCCAGCGAGGTTGTAACGTCCGAACTGTCACACCTCTCGCAGAGACATGTCGCAGTATCAGGCGGATTCGAGGACGCGTAGGTTTTTGGTGGGACATTCCCAAAACACCGATAGGCGTATTAATATACGTCAAAAACTGCCAATTTTTTGTGACTTTGGCAAAACTGTTTAGAATATCGATGAGGGAGGCTATAAAATTGTTCAGAATTTTTTGTGGTCTGGTTTTCTTACAATTAGACAAAACTGGAAGACAATTAACATAGGAGAAGGAAATCTGTGATCCAAAAACCAGGAAGAAGTGGCTCGTTAGTATTGGAAGATAGCTCACCTAAGGGGATGAATATTTACCGCCCTGTAGGTCAGCCAGGGCAGCCCTGCTGTGGATATGATGTCCCAAATGCACGGATGGCACAGATACAGACGGTAGATATAGTTACCGCGTCTTTGGTAGCCGACGCGTCGCGTCTCCCGGCAGTGGTGAGAAATCAGCGAAGTCCGGTGGGATGGTTCCTCGGGAAGCGACCCAAATGCGAAGTCCGGATGGGAAGTTTAAATGAGGGAACGATTGGGGGAGATCACTAGAAGTGACAAACATGTTGTTGCATGGATGATGTTGAAAAAGCAATTTGTGTGAATTATATATGTGTATGGGCGGAGTCAGAGAAAGGGGATGTAGGGAATGGTGGGATTGGTGGAAGCTCATGTAATGATGTGCATAGATGGAGATTTTAAAGGACATGTGGATACAGCAGAAACTCGGTCGGGGATTCGGATTCGGAACAAGGAACCGAGAGAGTCAAGAGCTGGCAGAATTTGTACGAGAAACGGGCTGGCCGTGGCAGGAACATTCTTCAAGAAGCAGGAAAGCCACGAGATATCGTATAGAAGTGGCCAGCATAAAACAGAACTCGACCTGTTGGTAGTGGGGAGGCAGCAGATGTGGAGAGTGAAGGACAGCAAGATCACTGCTGGTGAGCATGTGACCACACATCACAAGATCACTGCTGGTGAGCATGTGACCACACAGCACAAGATTACTGCTGGTGAGCATGTGAACACACAGCACAAGACCACTGCTGGTGAGCATGTGACCACACATCACAAGATCACTGCTGGTGAGCATGTGACCACACAGCACAAGATCACTGCTGGTGAGCATGTGAACACACAGCACAAGACCACTGCTGGTGAGCATGTGACCACACAGCACAAGATCACTGCTGGTGAGCATGTGACCACACAGCACAAGACCACTGCTGGTGAGCATGTGACCACACAGCACAAGATCACTGCTGGTGAGCATGTGGCCACACAGCACAAGCTGCTGGTTTTTGTTGTGCGCATTCAGAAGAGGAGAGAGTAGAAAGTAGTGGGGCGAAAGACCATCAAATGGTGGAAATGCAGTGGGAACACAGTGGAGACACAATGGGGACACATTGGGGACACAGTGGGGACACAGTGGGAACACAGTGGAGACACAATGGGGACACAGTGGGGACACAGTGGGAACACAGTGGGGACACAGTGGGAATACAGTGGGGACACAGTGGGAACGCAGTGGGAACACAGTGGGAACACAGTAGGAACACAGTGGGAACACAGTGGGAACACAGTGGGGACACAGTGGGAACACAGTGGGAACACAGTGGGGACACAGTGGGGACACAGTGGGAACACAGCGGGGACACAATGGGGACACAGTGGGAACACAGTGGGAACACAATGGAGACACAGTGGGACACAGTGGGACACAGTGGGGACACAGTGGGAACACAGTGGGACACAGTGGGGACACAGTGGGAACACAGTGGGGACACAGTGGGAACACAGTGGGAACACAGTGGGGACACAGTGGGAACACAGTGGGAACACAGTGGGAACACAGTGGGAACACAGTGGGAACACAGTGGGGACACAGTGGAGACACAGTGGGGACACGGTGGGGACACGGTGGGAACACAGTGGGAACACAGTGGGGACACAGTGGGGACACAGTGGGGACACAGTGGGAATACAGTGGGGACACAGTGGGAACACAGTGGGAACACAGTGGGAACACAGTGGGAACACAGTGGGGACACAGTGGAGACACAGTGGGGACACAGTGGGGACACAGTGGGGACACAGTGGGAACACAGTGGGAACACAGTGGGGACACAGTGGGACACAGTGGAGACACAGTGGGGACACAGTGGAGACACAGTGGGGACACAGTGGGAACACAGTGGAGACACAGTGGGGACACAGTGGGAACACAGTGGGGACACAGTGGGAACACAGTGGGAACACAGTGGGGACACAGTGGGGACACAGTGGGGACACAGTGGGGACACAGTGGGACACAGTGGGAACACAGTGGGAACACAGTGGGGACACAGTGGGGACACAGTGGGGACACAGTGGGAACACAGTGGGAACACAGTGGGAACACAGTGGGAACACAGTGGGGACACAGTGGGAACACAGTGGAGACACAGTGGGGACACAGTGGGGACACAGTGGGAACACAGTGGGAACACAGTGGGGACACAGTGGGACACAGTGGAGACACAGTGGGGACACAGTGGAGACACAGTGGGGACACAGTGGGAACACAGTGGAGACACAGTGGGGACACAGTGGGAACACAGTGGGGACACAGTGGGAACACAGTGGGGACACAGTGGGGACACAGTGGGGACACAGTGGGGACACACAGAGAGAGAGAGAGAGAGAGAGAGAGAGAGAGAAGGAGAGGGAGAGGGAGAGGGAGGGAGAGAGAGAGAGAGAGAGAGAGAGAGAGGGAGAGAGAGAGAGAGAGAGAGAGAGAGAGAGAGAGAGAGATTGAGAGAGAGGTAGAGAGAGCAATGAAGAAGATGAATAGAGGCTGAGCGACAAGTATTGATAAAGTGCGAATGGAGAAGCTGGTTGAAGCGGCTGAACGTGTTGGGGTTTTGTATGAGAGAGGGGAGGATCACAGAGGAGTGGCAGAGAGGATATTGTCTGTATGGAAAAGAAACGGAGATATTCACGACCCTGAAAAATACCGAGGCATCACGTTGCCGAGTCATGTTCTGAATGTGTTAGAGAGGATTCTGGATAGAAGGTTAAGGAGTATAGTGGAGTGTTAAATGGGAGAAGAACAGCAAGGCTTCAGACGAGGAAGAGGTACGGTGGACGGGATGTTCACTCTGAGACAACTGCTGAAGAAGAGATTAGAGGGACAGGAGAATATGGCTCTGGGACTCATAGGGCAAACGACACAGTTCCGAGAGAAATGGCCACGACCACATTGAGGTGGATGTGTGTCCCAGGGGCGGAGGTAAGGATGGTCAAAGACACATATGAAGAGACGCAAGGTGGAGTAGTGTGGGGACCGGGAATATCGGAGGAATTCAGGGTGGACATCGGTTTGAGATATGGGAGTGCGCTAAGCCCACTCCTGTTATTCGCAGTAGTGGAGGTGATCAGCAGGAAAGCGGGTACGAGGGACATTCTAGGCAAGTTGATATATGCAGATGACCTGGCAGTATTAGCGGACAGTGAAGCGGACCTTTAAGAACAGTTGGTAGAGTGGAAAGAAATCTTTGGCAAATATGGACTGAAAGTAAGTCTAGATAAGACGGAGGTGCTTTGGGACCGGCAGAAAAAACTATCTAGATATAAGACTGGGTGAGAAAAAAAACTATCTAGATATAAGACTGGGTGAGAAAAAAAACTAACTAGATATAAGACTGGGTGAGAAAAAAAACTGAGTAGAGTAGTTTGCTGGGACCGTGGCACGGAGATGGAAATTCGCAGAGGAATACAAGCTGCGGCAAGTGAATGGAGGAAAGTGGAAGAAGTGATGGGAGATAGACATATATCTCGGAAGCTAAAAGGGAAGATGCTTACCTCATGCAAAACACCAGCCTACCTATACCATGATGATGACAAAAAACAACCAGAAAAACTGCAAGTTTGCGAGAATAACTGGGTGAGGAGAATTGCGGGAGCGAAAAGAATAAACAAGCGAAGAATGGAGGAGCTGAGGGAGGACGTTGGTGTGAAAGAGTCTCACGGGGAAGCTGGTGGGGAGCCGGCTAAAGTGCGCTTGACATGTGGAAATAATGGAAGGGGTACGGCTGATGAAGTGAGCTGCGCTTAGAGTGGAGGGGGAAAGAGGAAGAGGAAGACCGAGACTGAGATGGGAGGACTTCGTGAAGAGAGATCTGGGAATGGAGACGGGTGGTGGAGACGGCAGTGAAACCGGAGTATTGGTGAAGAAGAAGGGGGAAAATCAACAACCGGTATCAATACCAGCCTCACCCCGGACTACGGGAATAAACAGAAGAGCAACAGCAACAAAGCAATGATATGGGAAATCGCATTTAGGTTTAGCGCCCAGTGAGAACCTCGGCCATGGGTCCTGGGGATAGATCATTGTTTCACTTCCGGGTTCATGTCATGCGAATAAAGTACCAGTGATTCTGCTGCACACATGATAACATTTAGGCCATTACTTGCTGGTTTGAAGAATATGCGTTTGTCGGTGATGGAAAGATCCCTTGCGTATGTAGACAAAGTGTTTTTTTTTCGGTATACTATATATATATATATATATATATATATATATATATATATATATATATATATATATATATATATATATATAGTGTGTGGATTCCGGAAAGAGCGCGGGACCACCGACATGGTGTTTGCTGCAAGGCTGCTGCTGCAATGTCAGGAGCAGAACTTTGACCTGTTCTCTACCTATGTCGACCTGACCAAGGCCTTCGATACGGTTAGCAGAGAGGGTATGTGGAAGATCATGGCCAAGTACGGATGCCCACGGAAGTTTATCTCCATGGTGCAGCAATGCCACGCTGGCATGCAAGCACAAGTTCAGGACAACGGTGAGACATCTGAGCCATTTCCTGTCTCTAACAGCGTCAAGCAGGGCTGCGTCTTGGCACCACGTCTCCGCACGCACGCACGCATGCACGCACCAAATATGCCATCAAAATAGTTTGATCGCCACTTCGTTTTTCACTGACCGATTCTTACTTACTAGCACCAGGTGTCGCTCTGGTCGTGGAACACCCTTCGGATGGCGAAATGGATTAGCGTTTTGTGTGGGACACTTGAACAAATCTAGTCCTCCCAAAAATTACATAATGACAGCCATTTCACGCTCCATCCCAACAACGTGCTCGGTTATTCTAGCAATGACGTCATCAGTAATGACATATTCGAGCCCACATGTGTTTCCATTACATTTAACATGATAATATTTCATTAATAATTAAGATTGCCACTCAAATCAACAATGTCCAAATGGCAAGTGGACGGGTATGCCATTGGCTTATCGAAAGGTCAATAGTGTTTCACCTCTTTGTAGCCATCAGATAGTTGTTGGATTTATTTTTAGATATATTCACTTTGTTAGCATGTATACAAACAGTGGGTAGGCTATTCCATTAATTTATTGTTATCAGTGAGAATGAGTAGTTTCTCATATCCAAATTACACTGATCTTTTACTAGGGCTACGTCGGACCCTCTTGCTCGAGAACCTCCCTTATGTTTGAAAAAAATTATTTTGTGAATATCTTGAGAACCATTAAATTTTGTAAAAAAAAAAAACGATATTTAGTCCTTGTCTAGAACGATGTCAAACCGCACTTTATTACGAGTTTTTCATAACAAAGGTCTCTCAATTATGAAACCAGCTTATTTTTTCGTCGCATTCCTTGTCTATGTTCTATGTACGATACGGCATCCATGCTTGTATGCAATAGTCCAAGTGAAGCCTAACAACTGATTTGCACAAGGGTATAATTAGCACTTTCAACTTGTACAATTCTATTAACTGTCCTGACCATTTGAAGCTGCAGTCACACATTGCTATGACACTTTTTCCTTTAAGCGTTATTCCAACGTCGATTTCTGTCATATTTGCTATGTGTGAGCACTGGCATTTCAGGAAATTGAATATAACATTTGCTATTGTGGAAACTCGAGACTCGCCCGACCTGTGCACGCAATAATGTCTTCGGCGAAAACTAATTACGCGAAGATATTAATGATTCGACGAGACTGCTCACCCGGCCTGTGCCACGAACAGCGACACGAACAGACCACGACGACAGTCTAAGCCTGCTGGACGTCATGTGATGTGATGACGGTCGTACTCAAATAACAGTATTACACGCACACGCACGTAAGCACTCACGCCCACCCACACACACATTCTCGACAACGATAACTCACACACAAACGTACATGCATGCATGCATGCATGCATCCACACACGCATTCACGTACGCATGCACGCACACAAGCACTCATGCACACCCCACCCCCACACACACACACATACACACACACACACACACACACACACACACACACACACGCACGCACGCACGCACGCACGCACGCACGCACGCACGCACACAAACAAACAACATAAACCGCAAACGAGGCAAGAAAGCTTTACATGCAGACTTCTCCGTAGCATTCTATTTCAACATTTTTACAAAATGTACCATTTTAGGACATCGCCCCAGTTTCACGTTTGCAAATATTTATGACACCAAAGCGGTCATTTCTAGAAATGAATCGGGTCGCTAACTAGAAAACCTTACACAACTGTGGCCTCGAGCCCTGTGTCGCCAAGATGAACGGCCTTGTTTAAACACGACACGACTAGAACAAATGGGTCAATCCCTCTTACGTGGAGTTAAGTAAGTCGTACTATGCACTACCGCACACGGTGGCGTGCTACGACTACCCGGGGCGGCTGAATTCGCGCAAGAATTTACCGCAGCGTCACAACGTCATTGCGTTCCATGTTTAGCCTCGGAACAGAACCGATGCGGAGAGGGTACGTCATAGAGTTACATCATTAATCATTTCCATAATATAGTTTTACTAACGTGTGTTCTATTTATGTATCGGGGGTACATACACTAATTAGCGCGCACCCACCCGCTCACCCGGAGACTGCCATAGGCTGTGTAGACAGGCGCCTCGAGGCGACTACAGAGACGGGCGTCTCTTCCACTTAACGATAAGCCGATGAACCGACCTGTAGCAATGTACAGGTTGAGCGGTGGCTCATTCGAACATGTTATGAAACGTCGTGTGTATGTATGTTCACGTTATCGATCCGAACAGCGCTCAAAGCCGTGGCTATACCTGCGCCGCTGCATTGGTCGACGTGAGGCCAACCGAGAACGCTGGTCAGCGACCTGCTGTCATGGCGCGGGGGCTGGACATGGCTTTCCTCCTGAATAAGTTGTTTAATGAAGCACATGCAGAACCCGGCGATATATGCATGTTTGAAAAGCAAACTCGAATCCCACTTATTGTAAGTGTGGATGGTTCGATGTATTTATTGTCACAAACTCGTTGTATCGGGTTGTGCGATGATGGATTGAGCATCCGTTTCCGGTCACGTGTGACCCTATGCAGTGGACAGAA
Organism: Lamellibrachia columna; assembly: GCA_963662155.1. Taxonomy (NCBI): domain Eukaryota; kingdom Metazoa; phylum Annelida; class Polychaeta; order Sabellida; family Siboglinidae; genus Lamellibrachia; species Lamellibrachia columna. Next base: position 24,438,744 of record OY759273.1, on the reverse strand, counting down.
ATATAATTACTTCCTTCCACATTGATGATGGACGAACGAAGTTGTGGTGATTATGTGATTTATTGGATTTCTAGCAACTAGATAAATTAGTTTATGAAAATGGAAAATGATATTTATTTTTATGGACTACAACACTTATACCGGATACTATTTAAGGTATAATGGATGTACGAGTCAACGCGGGTATGATCCCTCCGTAAGAAAACCAAACATCGTTTCAGCGAACGACGAACGAGAGGGTACTTCATTCATTTTAAATTCGTCAAACCTAAGTTGCAAATTTAACAAAAACTAGACAGTTAAGAGGCGAAGCAACAGCGCCGTCTGTTCATAAAATCTCACTCGAAAATGTACGCACATCGCGTAATGGCCTTTGCTGTATTTAACACATGGGAAAATACTTGTATGAACCCGATGAAGTAAACAAGATAGCCCGACATTCTACTGACACGTACCGACAGCTCCTCGACGGCGGGCTGGTTAGTCAAAGTGATTTAATAATGATGTATGAAGTACGGATAGTTCGTAATAATCGTTCAGTGTAGTAGGTCCAAAACACTCAAAAACACCACGGTAGTGTTTTGAACCTAGGTTCAAAACACTCAGTTGTGTCTTCAACCTAGGCTCAAAACATTACAGTTACGTTCAAGATACTCAGCTATTAAGTTCAAAACACTCTAGTGTGTTTTCAACCTAGGCACAAAACACTACAGTTACGTTCAAAATACTTAGCTATTAAGTTCAAAACACTCAGGCCCAAGATCGTATATTCACACGTTACATTATAATTAAATCACTGTGTGAATATGGTTAGGGTTAGTGTCAGTAGTTACCCGCACAGTTGACATTTAGAAGAACAATTGATGATAATAATATTAGCTTTCTTGTTGAAACATCCCATCGTTCTTATATTTGAATTCTTGTTAAATAAATAATTACAATAATAATAATAATGCATCTATATAAACATACACAAAGAAAGTTCCAACATTAAAATATTGGTTGTACAGTGGACTCTAGCTATGAAAACTCCCGACAACTTTGACACGTCCGTTCAGGTCTGAAATATTTTATGAACCTATGGATATAAGGAACTACGAATATATAGAAGAATTTTCTGTTCATAAAGAAATCACAACACTATTTCCATTGTAATTCAAGGCTACGGTTAGCATGCATTTCAACGACCGAACAATGACAGTTAGTTCCCAGTTTAAAACACTCACTTCCCAGCTTCACAATGTTACGCATGTGCTCCGGTGTAACAGTCCAAACTCAGATCAAATATATATATATATACACACACACACACACACACACACACACACACACACACACACACACACACACACACACACACACACACACACACACACACACACACACACACACACACACACACACACACACACACACACACACACACACACACACACACACACACACACACACACACACACACACACACACACACTTCATGACTGTACGGCAAGAAAACATAAAACTTTTTTTTAAACATTTCAACGGCCGATTACGCAATATTGCATTTGGCATTATCAGTAAGTGGGCCTGGCTTAGCAGTGCTATTGCATGGTGGTTGCAATTTTAGTCGACCGGGGAAAGGAATTTCTTGTGTTTCTTGTTTCGTAATTATTTCTGTTTTCAAGCGTTATTATTAGCAATGAAAGAGCGCTTTGTATTTTAAGTTTTAGTACACAATTGGGTGGTTTTAATCATCATTGATCTGAGTTTTATTTGATAGGTCCGTTCATCGGCTTATCGTAAAGTGGAAAGGACGACCGTCTCTGTATTTGCCCCTGGCGTCTGGTGAGCGGGTTATATATATATATATATATATATATATATATATATATATATATATATATATATATATATATATATATATATATATATATATATATATATAATATATATATATATATATATGTGTATATATACATATATATATATATATATATATATATATATATATATATATATATATATATATATATATATATATATATATATATATGTGTATATATACATATATATATATATATATATATATATATATATATATATGTATATATATATATATATATATATATACATATATACATATATATATATATATATATATATATATATATATATATATATATATATATATATATATATATACACATATATATATATATATATATATATATATATATATATATATATATATATATATATATATATATATGCATGAGTGAGTGCATGCGTGTGTGTGCGTGTAATATTTTTATTTGAGTACGACCGTATATATATATATATATATATATATATATATATATATATATATATATATATATATATATATATAGTTTGTGTATATATGAATAGATCAATTCCTATACGAACTAAATACACTTTTGGGAAAATATTTATTGGTACCAATGTATAGTGTTACCTTATTACGTTTATGCAATCAAAGTCTATTTTTAAAAAAAGCTGCTTAATCTCATTTAACGGTATTGGCAAAGTAATTTGTTTTCAAAAAGTCGCTAAATCCATTACAGTTTATTTATTACATTGAGCTAAATTCATTATAGTCGATTTATTTATTACAGTCTATTTAAATCCATTACAGTTTATTTATTAAAGTAAGCTAAATCCATTACAGTTTATTTATCAAAGGGAACTAAATCAATTAAAGTTTATTTATCAAAGGGAGTTAAATCCATTACAGTTTATTTATTAAAGGGAGCTAAATCCATTACAGCTGATGTATCAAATGGAACTAAATCCATTACACTTTATTTATCAAAGTGAGCTAAATCCATTACATTGTATTTATCAAAGAGAGCTAAATCCAAGTTATTCAGCCCGAGCCATGTTAACCAATCACTGACAACCATTGTTACTCAGTTGAGCTGTGTACGATTTTACAGACTATCCGCAATAAATGCCGCGCTGTTTGTATGAAAGAATATGTCATAGTAATTTTAAAACAAGTTAGCATAACTCTCGGACAGCAGTGGGGACGAACAAGTGCAACTCAACGAGAATAACATAACACTCGGACATCAGTGGTGTCGAACAAGTGCAACTCAACGAGAATAACATAACACTCGGACATCAGTGGTGTCGAACAAGTGCAACTCAACGAGAATAACATAACACTCGGACAGCAGTGGGGATGAACAAGTGCAACTCAAATGCAAGAGTATTCAACTTGTCATTAAAAGAGGGAGTTGTTCCGTTTGAATGGAAAGAAGCAAACATCATACCATTATTTAAAAAGGGTTCGAGAAATAAGTCAGAGAATTACAGACCAGTGAGTTTAACGTCAGTGATTTGTAAATTATTAGAAAGGTTAATTAAAGACCATATGGTGGACTTCCTCGTTAAGCATAAATTATTAAATTCATCTCAACATGGATTCCTTAAAGCGAGGTCATGCTTAACAAATATGTTATGTTTTTTGGAAGAAATCACTAAGTGGATAGACGTGGGATCGCCAGTAGATATTATCTACTTAGATTTTCAGAAAGCTTTTGACAAAGTGCCACATCAAAGATTACTACTTAAATTAAAAGCCCATGGTATTGGGGATAGCATAACTGACTGGATAGAACAATGGCTGACTGACAGAAGACAACGAGTTGTAGTAGGTGGAGAAGTTTCAACTTGGAAATCGGTTTTGAGTGGGGTACCTCAAGGATCAGTATTAGGACCTATATTATTCTTAATTTATATCAATGACTTGGATGACAGTATAACAAGTAACGTACTGAAATTTGCGGACGACACAAAACTGTTTAGAAAAGTTAATACTGATGGTGATAAACAACATTTACAAAACGATCTAGACAGATTAGTGAAATGGTCTGAGAAATGGCAGATGTTGTTCAATTTTGGGAAATGTAAATGCCTACATACAGGACATGGGAACTTGAATGTAAACTATAAAATGGGAGATACTGTTCTGGGTACTACTGTAAAAGAAAAGGACTTAGGAGTTACAATAAGCGCTGATATGAAAGTTTCAGAGCAGTGTGGTATTGCAGCTTCAAAGGGTAATCAAATTATTGGATTGATTAGAATTTAGAATACTGTATACAAGCATGGAGACCATATCGTAAGAAGGATATAGATACGCTTGAACGCATACAAAGGAGAGCAACTAAAATGATTCCAAAACTGAGAGACCTTAGTTATGAAGAACGCCTGAAAGAATGTGGTTTAACAACTCTAGAGACAAGGAGGTTAAGAGGAGATCAGATTGAAGTTTTTAAGATATTGAATGGGTATGAAAATATTGATAGAAATATGTTTTTCTCACTCAAGAAGGATAGCAGAACTAGAGGACATGAGGTAAAATTAGTAAAGGATCAATGTAGATTGGACATTAGGAAGCACTCGTTCTCACAGAGGACAATAAATGAATGGAACAAATTGTCTACAGATTGTGTAACTGCTAGCAGCGTGAATATGTTTAAAAACAAGGTTGACACATATCGCAGAAGGGCGGGTTATAAGTAGATGAACATTGTTGGACTCTCGATAAGCCAATGGCTTCCTTGTCCACTTGCCATCTGGGCCTTTGGCTTGGATGGCAACTCTTGTTAAATCTTGTTAAACGAGAATAACATAACACTCGGACATCAGTGGGGTCGAACAAGTGCAACTCAACGAGAATAACATAACACTCGGACAACAGTGGGGTCGAACAAGTGCATCTCAACGAGAATAACATAACACTCGGACATCAGTGGGGTCGAACAAGTGCATCTCAACGAGAATAACATAACACTCGGACATCAGTGGGGTCGAACAAGTGCATCTCAACGAGAATAACATAACACTCGGACATCAGTGGGGTCGAACAAGTGCAACTCAACGAGAATAACATAACAGGGCGGCGATTTCAAATATTCTACGTCTGACCTTCCCTTAAATTTTTTATCCGCCGTTTTTAAGGATATCCAGTGATCATGTATGTATTTGATTTTTTCCTGATCCAAATGCTACACAAAATAACTCCAGTAATCCCACCAGCAGGATGAAGGCGACGACCGCACGAAGAACATCATAGTGCGGGTCGTAACGTTGTTGCAGCTACACTTTCCGGCATCACCACGGTATGACAGTCATAATAGCATCATTGAACGTGCCGATGACCTGTTTGCTTGTTTGCTGCTGCAGACCACCAACGACGTGGCTCAAGAATGAGCAGCATGCTTGTGTGCTGCTGTAGACCATCCACGACGTGGCTCAAGAATGAGCAGCATGCTTGTGTGCTGCTCTAGACCACCCACGACGTGGTTTAAGAATGCACCGAAATAAGTCATACCATTTTTAGGGAGAGGCGAGTTGAGCTCCATACAACGGCGAACACCCTTCCTACTCCTGCACCGTGCCTGTTCTTCTTCCAGACGTGTGGCCATGCAAACGTTGGGTGTTGTTGACACTGGCCGACTGTTGTTGAAGTCCCGGCTTCAACTTGTTGACGGCTGCTGCGCCATCAGTGACAACAACATCGGCGCACAGAATCGTCGGGCAATTATCTGGTTGACGCGGCACACCTTTCTCCAATGATATACGCGTTCATTCATTTCAATGCGTAGTTTCCCATCAAGTGACAGCGACGGTGGACAATGGACACGTTTGGTTCTCTTGCGACTTCACTGTTTCTCAATTGACAAGCGACAGCTGAGAAAACAACGAGAAGTCATTTCGGAAATCCGAATCTAGGATCTGGAATTTTTATGTCTCTTTTTGTGGCGACGTTGTAAAGAGACATAGTTTGTTTATTTTGACCGGGACTCCTGGTGATTTTGACCGGGACTCCTGGTGATTTTGACCGGGACTCCTAGTGATTTTGACCGGGACTCCTGGTGATTTTGACCGGGACTCCTAGTGATTTTGTGAAACCTGTCAGCCACTCTTTGATAAACGCTTTGTACGGACCTGGTCAAGCTCTTCATTGTTCGGCTCATTGTCCACAACACTCTCGTGACAAACATCCCGACTGCCTATATGCACTCATGCACACACGCACACACGCACACACGCACACACGCACACACGCACACACGCACACACACACACACACACACTCATGCACACACGCACTCACACACACACACACACACACACACACACACACACACACACACACACACACACACACACACGTGCACCCACACCCACACACGCACAAACGTACACACGCACGCACTCACGCACTCACACACTCACGCACTCACACACACACACACACACACACACACACACACACACACACACACACACAAACACAAACACACACACAATACAAAAAACACGGCATGAAATATATACGAGTCATCGATCGGCTTCCCCTAAGTGGCAGCTAACCTTTAGTGGTGCATTACAATCACACATTTCTAATGAAAACACGCACTAGTGTGGCAGTTCGTGTGTTGGCAGTGTGCATAGCGCACATGTTTAATATAAGAAGGCCGACGCTGGTGATATTGATTTAAGAATGTGCACATTCGGTGTTTTGAATGCGTTAAACCCGATGGTGGACGTAATCATTCGCGGATGTGATAATATTATCTTCCAACATCCTATAAATGGAACACCGCCGCCTCCCCTGGTTGACATTTATATTTGGCACGGAAGCCTGACTCCGCAATGTAATTGAACGAAGCACCCGATGAGAGATGCGCTTAACCTGTGAGAGAGTTCGGCTGGAAAATGCATTAAGTCCACATTAAGCCATAGCAGATCTCGTTGTGTTCGATTTGAACGGGTTTGCCTCCGCCTTCACGATTCACGTGCGGGGTTTGTCTCGTTTGTGGATCACATTCTGCCAAGAGATTCGAGTTGGTATACTCGCATTTCCTCGGGAGAGACGTAGATGTGTAGAGATTGACCTGCCGCATTGCCGTAGGGAAATTATTTGTTTGCGTAGATTAACTTCGATGTCAACGAGGGATATGGCCTACTATGGTATTTTCATTCTAGGAAACTGCAATAAAAATTATCATGTTCAGTAATAACAAAGTGCATCCGAATTAATGGGAGCGGACTTAACGGAGAAGTAACTAGCAGTTAATTACACAAAAACCCCGCAATACAAAATCGCCCCGCACAGTTAGGGTCCGGTGCATACGCAATTGAGCTGGGCACACATATTGCTAAGTGAATGGTGCTTTTCAATGTCTATGTATTATGTATATGTGTTTGTGCGTTATATATATATATATATATATATATATATATATATATATATATATATATATATATATATATATATATATATATATATATATATAAAATATATATATATATATTATATATATATATATATATAAATAAACACATATTAGATAGATAGTTAGTTAGTTTGTTTGTTTGTTTATTTGTTTGTGTGTGCGTGCGTGCGTCCGCGTACACACACGCGCAAATACACGGCGCGCGGTTGCCATCGCACTTATATTTCTACGTTATTTCCCTTGTTCTAATAATGACTACTGCGTTCATTATTATGCTTAATTGTTATGCGCGTCCGAACAATAGATGTTAATTATTAGTATTATTATTGTTATTATTATTAGTATTACTTAAAAAAAGATCAGCCCAGTAACTAGCTTTCTGAGCCAGAATATATAATGTAAAACACGTGTGCACTACAGTTTTATTAAGACGAATACATTAATTGCATAGAGAACTCAATGTACAATACATAAATTGCAGGACGACTAGCATTATAAAATAAATAATGCTAGTCGTCCTGCCTGTTAACGCATGTGTTGTTACATGTTAAGTGGGTGAGTTGCCTGTTGGCCTCTATATTAACACTATGATTTATTGATCTTGGTCTGACATCCCTGCATGTTAAGTTGGTGGGCTGCCTCTACGCCTCTACATTAACACTATGATTTATTGATCTTGGTGTGACATCCCTGCATGTTAAGTTGGTGGGCTGCCTCTAAGCCTCTACATTAACACCATGATCTGTTGATCTTGGTGTGACATCCCTGCATGTTAAGTTGGTAGGCTGCCTCTAAGCCTCTACATTAACACCATGATCTGTTGATCTTGGTGTGACATCCCTGCATGTTAAGTTGGTGGGCTGCCTCTAAGCCTGTACATTAACACCATGATCTGTTGATCTTGGTGTGACATCCCTGCATGTTAAGTTGGTGGGCTGCCACTAAGCCTCTACATTAACACCATGATCTGATGATCTTGGTCTGACATCCCTGCATGTTAAGTTGGTGGGCTGCCTCTAAGCCTCTACATTAACACCATGATCTGTTGATCTTGGTGTGACATCCCTGCATGTTAAGTTGGTGGGCTGCCTCTAAGCCTCTACATTAACACTATGATATGTTGATCTTGGTCTGGCGTTCTTGCATGTTTTTCGGTGGTTGTGTTTTTGTATGTAACGTGTAATGTGTAACATGTAACGTGTAACGTGTAACGTGTAACGTATAACGCCGGCGTGCATGCATGGTCTCGAGATGGTGCCACTGATAGAGTAACAACAGCAGAGGCTTCGTTTTTTGAGAACAACTTGGCGGAAAGAAGAGAAAGTGAGACTGCAGGAAAAGGGGGAAGAGAAGATCGCACTTTAGATGGGAAGATTGTGTAAAGAGGGGTGCAATGAAGGTGGAGGAGGGTGACAAGTGGAGGGAGAAGGCTGCCGACAGGGAGACGTGGAAAGGGCTAACAGCCGGGACGGTGCAGCAGCCCATAAAGGGAGCAACAAGAAAGTACAAAGTCCTGCCGCGGTGTCCCGGGAGGCGATTGATCGACGTATTACAACGACAAGAAAGTACAAAGTCCTGCCGCGGTGTCCCGGGAGGCGATTGATCAACGTATTACAACGACAAGAAAGTACAAAGTCCTGCCGCGGTGTCCCGGGAGGCGATTGATCAACGTATTACAACGACAAGAAAGTACAAAGTCCTGCCGCGGTGTCCCGGGAGGCGATTGATCAACGTATTACAACGACAAGAAAGTACAAAGTCCTGCCGCGGTGTCCCGGGAGGCGATTGATCAACGTATTACAACGACAAGAAAGTACAAAGTCCTGCCGCGGTGTCCCGGGAGGCGATTGACCAACGTATTACAACGACAAGAAAGTTCAAAGTCCTGTTGCGGTGTCCCTGGAGGCGATTGATCAAAGCATTACAACGACAAGATAGTTCAAAGTCCTGCCGCGGTGTCCCGGGAGGCGACTGAGCAACGTATTACATCAACAAGAAAATACAAAGTCCTGCAACGGTGTCCCGGGAGGCGATTGATCAACGTATTACAACGACAAGAAAGTACAAAGTCCTGCCGCGGTGTCCCGGGAGGCGATTGACCAACGTATTACAACGACAAGAAAGTTCAAAGTCCTGTTGCGGTGTCCCGGGAGGCGATTGATCAACGCATTACAACGACAAGATAGTTCAAAGTCCTGCCGCGGTGTCCCGGGAGGCGATTGATCAACGTATTACAACGACAAGAAAGTTCAAAGTCCTGTTGCGGTGTCCCGGGAGGCGATTGATCAAAGCATTACAACGACAAGATAGTTCAAAGTCCTGCCGCGGTGTCCCGGGAGGCAATTGATCAACGTATTACAACGAAAAGAAAGTTCAAAGTCCTGTTGCGGTGTCCCGGGAGGCGATTGATCAAAGCATTACAACGACAAGATAGTTCAAAGTCCTGCCGCGGTGTCCCGGGAGGCGACTGAGCAACGTATTACATCAACAAGAAAATACAAAGTCCTGCCGCGGTGTCCCGGGAGGCGATTGATCAACGCATTACAACGACAAGATAGTTCAAAGTCCTGCCGCGGTGTCCCGGGAGGCGACTGAGCAACGTATTACATCAACAAGAAAATACAAATTCCTGCCGCGGTGTCCCGGGAGGCGATTGATCAACGCATTACAACGACAAGAGAATTAGTGACGTAACTAATGTTTGGTCTGACGCAGATTCTCACTCAAAGATATCGTTTTCTAAGCAGCATATTACACCACATTTGACAAACATAATCAAACAAACAAACGGGCATGATTAGGACAAGAAGAAACCGAAGCGATTGCTCTGCATTGGGACGCCTACGTTTAACGTGGAAACACTTCTTCGCTGTGATTGAGGCAGAACTAAACTATGAAACCGGGAGAATGATTTCACCATCTTCAGATACGTCGCAGGAATTACTACCGACATGCTTACGATGTTCCTCCCAAGGCACATATCGTGACGAACACAAGGTCAACCCAGAAATGTCATTATTTAATTATGTAAATGTGTTGAACGATATTTGATATATTGTATATCACGATTAGCAATATTCTCCCATGCGTGCAAATACACATAAACATAATACAAAAGTCGGAAACTCCCATTACGTTAACATATGTCGCTATCATGAGCCAACAAAAAAAACGTGTGTGTGTGTGTGTGTGTGTGTGTGTGTGCGTGCGTGCGTGCGAGCGTGCGTGCGTGCGTGCGTGTGTGTGTGTGTGCTGGGATATAGCGACAGTACCGAATAAACCCACTCATATGGCTACAATACAGAAGCTGACAGAGGAGGCTCAAAGTCGTCACCCTGTTGACATCGACTGATGGAGTCGAGTTGCATATCTACTGTCTTCACATGACGAAGCAGTTGAATCTGCTGAATAATGCTGAAATATTGCGCGGCCTCTTGTGACTACAATTCCAGTAAGGCTAAGCAATGTGTCTGCCTGCTTCGGCAGCGGAAGGTTCGACACGATGAGGCCGGTTTACGCGAGCGATTAATTGCCTGTTTGATCGGCCGATATGGTGTCGCCCGGTGTCTCGGTGCAAGAATTGATCGTGTAAACACCCTTGAATTGGAGTTTGATCAAATGTAATCGACGTAGTGGCCAATCAGTGACCAATTCAAAGCTGAATTTGGGATTGGCGCGAATACCTAGGTCGCATTCGCAGTCTCTAGACACGTCGGTCGTCTAAACGTACACACAATTTGCTATGTATTGTCGTTCCCAACCAACTGGGGCACAGGTCGCTCATATCAGCCGATCATTGGGTATCTCACATGTCGAGTTCTGCAACAACCGTCGAGTTATGCGAGGTTGATCGAGTTCTGCGAGAACCGTTGAATTCTTCAAGAACCGTCGAGGTCTGCGAAATTGATCGAGTTCTGTGAGAACCGTAGAGTTCTGCAAGAACCGTTCAGTTCTGATAGACATATCGAGTCTGGTTACCACTGAAAATAGCGTTGTATGAAGCGCAGCGAAGTAGTGCTGCAAAAAGCATAATATAATATACTTTCCGGATAAAAGTGGCTAAAATTTACGAAACAAGAGTAATTTATATTTCATATATTTTCATGAATCACTCACAAAGTCATTCCCACAGAGGACGATAAATGAATGGAGAAAAAAATTACCAGCCGGCTGATATGCATAAAACGGCTAATGTACAGATACATACACGGAGAGAGGAAGTTATCAACACACTTTTACATACGCACATGCATAAAAGTTATAGAATATAATATTCATATAGATACATATACTTCATGATGGCTGGAGACCATATGATTATAAGTACAGAACAAGACATGGTTTGGGTAAACTCGTTGATCATTTAATGCAAGAACATCATGTGTTCAATAAAAGCATACAATTAAATACAGATGAACAGATCTCCCATACACACCAAAAATACAGATGAACAGATCTCCCATACACACCAAAAAATACAGATGAACAGATCTCCCATACACACCAAAAAATACAGATGAACAGATCTCCCATACACACCAAAAAATACAGATGAACAGATCTCCCATACACACCAAAAAATACAGATGAACAGATCTCCCATACACACCAAAAAATACCGATGAACAGATCTCCCATACACACCAAAAAATACAGATGAACAGATCTCCCATACACACCAAAAAATACAGATGAACAGATCTCCCATACACACCAAAAAATACAGATGAACAGATCTCCCATACACACCAAAAAATACAGATGAACAGATCTCCCATACACACCAAATAAAAATTGACAATTAATACGACAATGCCACGAGACGGCCTACAGAATACATAACGAATTCAGGGCAACTGAGGTGACATGGCTTAGCGGTAGAACGTTCGCTGTACGTTTGGAATGTCCCGGTTTCAATCCGCGGAATGTCCGGTGTACATTTTATTCTCGTTTAATGTTCTTATTATTATTGTTTTATCAATTATTAATAAAATATTCGCTTTTGTTAAATTTTTCTTCTAAACTGGTTATGATGTTAAACGGTAACTAAGCCATGACAGCGCGCTTGCAAAATTGCACTGAATTCCTTATGTATTCTGCAGCCCGTCTCGTGGCATTGTCGTCTTAATTGTAAATTATGTGTTTAAGCATATTCACGCTGGTAACATTGACGGGATTTTTTTTCATTCATTTATTTTCCTCTGTGAGAATGACTTTGTGGGTGATTAATAAAAATATATGAAATATAAATATACTTCGCTGCACATCCTACAACGCTATTTTCAATGCCAGTGATAACCGGACTCGATCGATCTCGCAGAACTCGACGGTTCTTGCAGAAATAGACGGTTCTCGCAGAACTCGATCAATCTAGAGACAAGGAGGTTAAGAGGAGATCAGATTGAAGTTTTTAAGATATTGAATGGGTATGAAAATATTGATAGAAATATGTTTTTCTCACTCAAGAAGGATAGCAGAACTAGAGGACATGAGATAAAATTAGTAAAGGATCAATGTAGATTGGACATCAGGAAGCACTCGTTCTCACAGAGGACAATAAATGAATGGAACAAATTGTCTACAGATTGTGTAACTGCTAGCAGCGTGAATATGTTTAAAAACAAGGTTGACACATATCTCAGGAGGGCGGGCTATAAGTAGATGAACATTGTTGGACTCTCGATAAGCCAATGGCTTCCTTGTCCACTTGCCATCTGGGCCTTTGGCTTGGATGGCAAATCTTGTTAAATCTTGTTAAATCTCGCAGAACTCGACGGTTCTTGCAGTACACTACTGTTCTTGCAGTACTCTACTGTTCTTGCAGGACTCGACGGTTCTCGCAGAACTCGACGGTTCTTGCAGTACTCTACTGTTCTCGCAGAACTCGGCGGTTCTCCCAGAACTCGGCGGTTCTCGCAGAACTCGGCGGTTCTTGCAGCCAGAACTCGGCGGTTCTCGCAGAACTCGACGGTTCTCGCCGCCAGAACTCGACGGTTCTTGCCGCCAGAACTCGACGGTTCTTGCCGCCAGAACTCGACGGTTCTCGCAGAACTCGACGGTTCTCGCCGCCAGAACTCGACGGTTCTCGCCGCCAGAACTCGACGGTTCTCGCCGCCAGAACTCGACGGTTCTCGCCGCCAGAACTCGACGGTTCTCGCAGAACTCGACGGTTCTCGCAGAACTCGACGGTTCTCGCAGCCAGAACTCGACGGTTCTCGCAGCCAGAACTCGACGGTTCTTGCAGAACTCGGCGGTTCTCGCAGAACTCGACGGTTCTCGCTTAACTCTTTACTCGACAGGTTTTGCCGTTCCATCACGCTTTTGTCCGCTACGGCGCCTCATGGGTGTTTAATGTCAATCTTGTTTACCATCGATAAACCCTCTCAGAGTCGACATTGCTGTGTGGCAATCCATCATGTTTGACAACGTGGCAAACAGATATTGGCCTGAATGCGAAGTCCGCTTTGCCATAGTAGCTCAGACAATATCGAGGCATATCCATGGTAACTGTAAACAGATAGTTAATCGTACCTGGGTTAATTCTGAATTCGACAAAGTGCATACGTATCGTCATAATGACATCAGGTAATTTTCCCTGGCCAGTCATTCGTCTTCACTAGCCAGTCTTTCGTCTTCACTAGCCAGTCTTTCGTCTTCACTAGCCAGTCTTTCGTCTTCACTAGCCAGTCTTTCGTCTTCACTCTCTTCTTCTTCCACCTATCACGTGACTGGACCTACGATCGTTTTATTCTCTGCTGAATTTCCTGGAACAGGCGATTGATTACACAACTAATCATTGAAATGTGAATACAATAACTACCAAATTACCCCCAACTACCTGTTCCTGGCACCTGGATGATTGTGTCATCGAACACTTTCATGGATGTGCACGAATCGTGAAGAATAAAAAAGAAAATGATTTCTTCGCAAATGTGTTGTCCTTTGAACATCAAATGACGTAGATTTAAATTTTTGTTTTATGTCAAAATGATGGATACTTCGCACGAATGACGCACGCACACACACACGCACGCCCGCACGCACGCACGCAAAACAATGTGTGCTAAGATATTCGTCATACCCAGTTTCTTTCCATTTGGGTCTTATTCAACAGTCTTTCTTAACGTGTTGATATCTATCGTTCACTCGTGATATCCCACAATTGGCAACAATTATGTGAATATGATATAAATATATATAGCACTGTATTTCACAAATATATGATGCACAACAATAATAGTCTCGAATTCGATCCACACTAGAGACGAGAGTGGTGTATCTTTGATTTCTGATCACGTCCTAGTAACCACAATGTACAGCATTGAATGTACTGTCCACACTAGATCGCTGGAGTGGGATGCCAGTGTCAAATTGCTATTATCAAGGGATGGCTATTCTATAGAGTAAGTGCGAATTTACGATAATGCATTTACTGCCTTGTCAAATGAGGGATCCGTCGTCACGGGAGGATCGCGTCCACAGAGCGTTATTTGACGGACGGCCGGTTACTGGGCAGTGGAGATGACCATCGCTGTGGTGACTCGTTATGCCGACACAGAGGTCGATTAGGCATAGTCCCCTGAAAGGTTGACCACTAGAGCAGGACTTTACGGCCCATTGGCATCCTTCTCTCTCGAACGACAATGGTTTGCGCCACAGGAGTTTCTTCTCTAGGTTGCATGCCTGGGCGGAAAGTGTGGGGACCACGGGCTGCCCAGTCTTCGTGTGCCTCCTCTCTGCCTAACTGGTGGAGTCATATCCAATACACGTGGCATCAGCTTAACAGCATAAGCTGTCGGAATGATGCCATCGTTGACATCAAGCCGTTTTCGGGGCTTCAATCTGGATTTTCTGCTAGGGCTTATCACTCCATTAGATCACATAACGCCGTCGTTCACACTGTGAATACGTGTGCAGGTTAAGTTCATTACTCTAGGGAATTCGGTAGACAGCCACGAGTCTGAATTCAATATAAATAAGTGTTGCGGAAAAATGTATCACGGTGTCTGGCTGCCTGGTGAACGCTAGAAGTCAGCTCACTGATTAGTTCACGACAACGCCTGAAGCGATATCAGCGCGCTCTGTCGCAGTCGCGCATCAAAGGACGCTCATTTCGGGAAAAGCTTTCGGGTACATCAACAGGTGTAATGCGTTTCGTTAGTACATTTCCTTCCAATAAGCCATAATGCAATGGTGCATGATTTTCATCAGACTAAGCCATCGCGCGGCCGTTCGAATTACATTGTCTGGTGCCGCTGCTATTTAAAAGGCGAAGGTTTATATTAAATTGTCTCGACGATGGAGCATGGGTCTTGTGCAACGCTGTGCGAGGCTCAGCCAATTTGCTTATAGCGCGTTGCTTCAAAACGAGTCATAGTTAATTACCTGTCTGCAGACGACGACGATATAAATCAGGAACGATTTTTTCCGCTGTAAATACCGCGTGGGAGTACTTCACACGGAAATCGCATTGCAATCTGACGATTTCGTCCGCCGGGGAAGCGACTTGTGCCGGCTTGAAAATTTATGAGAGCCAAATACGGTTTTACTGCTGCTGTGGCAAACAATGCTTTGATTTGTAACATCGTTACTGACGTACGCTGACCACTGGCCAAC
>OY759273.1:24367872-24417872 GCA_963662155.1 Lamellibrachia columna | reverse complement strand
CACTGGTCACACGCACACTGGTCACACTGGTCACACTGGTCACAGTGCAACGTCACCAAACAGGCGAAAACTAATGTTTATTCGTGTTTGAAAAGTGCACTGCACCAAATATTCAGCCACTCAAGCAGTCCACTCCACCCACCGTTACAAACACTCAGCCACTCAAGCAGTCCACTCCACCCACCGTTACAAACACTCAGCCACTCAAGCAGTCCACTCCACCCACCATTACAAACACTCAGCCACTCAAGCAGTCCACTCCACCCACCGCTACAAACATTCAGCCACTCAATTAGTCCACTCCACCCACCGCTACAAACATTCAGCCACTCAAGCAGTCCACTCCACCCACCGTTACAAACATTCAGCCACTCAAGCAGTCGACCCACCCACCGTTACAAACAATAAATCATAATTGCTTAATGTCTTTTTTCAGCACCTTTGACAGATAGGATGTCAGGACTTGTCTTACATCCGTATATGTGCAACGTTGAGGAAAAAGGTGCTATCTTGAGAAAATTCCCTCGGTGTATGACGTCATCTCAGCAGCGGAAGTACAGTTTGCGACACCATAAATGTTAAACTTTTGCAGATCGATGGCGCCACTTTGCAATGATACCAATAGTTCAAGTTGAACCCGAGCTTGTTGCGTAATTTTATAGATAATGATAATGATACTAATAATGATAGTACTAACTAATAATTATAATAATCATAATAATAATAACATTCTAGAGAGTGAGTGAGTGAGTGAGTGAGTGAGTGAGTGAGTGAGTGAGTGAGTGAGTGAGTGAATAGGCGGGTGGGTGGGTGGGTGAACGAGTGAGTGAGTGAGTGAGTGAGTGAGTGAGTGAGTAGTAGTAGGTGAGTGAGTGAGTGAGTGAGTGAGTGAGTGAGTGAGTGAGTGAGTGAGTGAGTGAGTGATTAAGTGAGTGAGTGTGTGGATGGATGATTGATTGAGTGAGTGAGTGAGTGAGTAAGTGAGTAGTGGGTGAGTGTATGGGTGTGTGGGTGTGTGGGTGTGTGGGTGGATGGTGGGTGGGTGGGTGGGTGGGTGGGTGGGTGGGTGGATGGGTGAGTGAGTGATTGATTGAGTGAGTGATTGATTGAGTGAGTGAGTAGTGGGTGAGTGTATAGGTGTGTGTGGGGGGGTGTGGATGGGTGGGTGGATGGGTGAGTGAGTGAGTGATTGATTGATCGAGTGATTGATTGAGAGAGTGAATGAGTGTGTGTTTGAGTGAGTGAGTGAGTGAGTGAGTGAGTGAGTGAGTGTGAGAGGAGTGGGTGAGTGTATGGGTGTGTGGGTGTGTGGGTGGGTGAATGGGTGAGTGAGTGATTGATTGAATGAGTGAGTGAATGAGTGAGTGAGTGAATGAGTGGGTGCGTGAGTAGTGGGTGAGTGTATGGGTGTGTGTGTGTGGGTAGGTGGGTGGATGCGTGAGTGATTGATTGACTGATTGATTGATTGATTGAGTGAGTGAGTGAGTGAGTGAGGGAGGGAGGGAGGGAGGGAGTGAGTGAGTGAGTGAGTGAGTGGGTGAATGAATGAGTGAGTGAGTGAATGAGTGAGTAGTGGGTGAGTGGGTGAGTGAGTGTGTGGGTGAGTGAGTGAGTGAGTGATTGAGTGAGCGAGTGAGTGAGTAGTGGGTGAATGAGTTAGTGAGTGAGTGAGTGAGTGAGTGAGTGAGTGAGTGAGTGAGTGAGTGAGTAAACGAGTGAGTAAACGAGTGAGTGATTTATTGAGTGAGTGAGTGAGTGAGTGAGTGAGCGAATGATTGAGCGAATGAGTGTGTGAGTGAGTGAGTGAGTGAGTGAGCGAGCGAGCGAGCGAGCGAGCGAGCGAGTGAGTGAGTGAGTGAGTGAGTGAGTGAGTGAGTGAGAGAGTGAGTGAGTGAGTGAGTGAGTGAGTGAGTGAGTGAGTGAGTGAGTAGTGGGTGAGTGTATGGGTGTGTGCGTGCGTGGGTGGGTGGAGTGGGTGAGTTGAGTGAGTGAGTGAGTGAGTGAGTGAGTGAGTGAGTGAGTGGTAGTGTGGTGAAGAGTGAGTGAGTGAGTGAGTGAGTGATGTGAGGGAGGAGGGAGGGAGGAGGGGAATGAGTGAGGGAGGGAGGGACATTGAGAGAGGGGTGGGATAGGGAGAGAAACATCGAGAGAGAGAGAGTGTGTTTGTTTGTTTGTTTGTGTGTGTGTGTGTGTGTGTGTGTGTGTGTGTGTGTGTGTGTGTGTGTGTGTGTGTGTGTGTGTGTGTGTGTGTGTGTGTGTGTGTGTGTGTGTGTGTGTGTGTGTGTGTGTGTGTGTGTGTGTGTGCATTTATATGTTTACGTGTGTGTGTGTGCGTGTGCATGTGAGCTTGCGTGCGTGCGTGCGTGCGGCGTGTGTGTGAGACCGACAACTGAACCTGGGTTGTTTACGCGTGGGGTCAATTGAGCGATAACACCACGGCCTCACCGAGCACCGTCCCACGCGCCTAGCATAAATCGTCAGTTGGGAAAATGTATTAATTCATATTTAGTCACGGCTTGGCGGCGGGTCATTTGTTATTGATCAGCGACCTATGGGCTTTAGTTGACAGCGGTAAAAGGTTTCGCCACATTAGCGTTATAGATAAAACCATGCAGCACAGCTAACGGCGCCACATCATTATAACGAGATTAGTAAGTCTCACGTCTGTCCCTTCAGTTGTAGCATTCCAGTCGCGATAGTTCCGGCAACGCTAGTCTGCGGTATGACTTACTTACCACAAGTAATTATCCCATTGACTTGAACCTGTTCACTCCCTGTTCAAGCATAGTTCATAATGACTCCTTTCCACCGGACCTGGGCTTTGGGGCTATATTTCCAGTTTTTCCATCTAAATCCTGTTTTTGCTATCTCTGATTCCACTTCCCTACTCATGTGTTTTCTAGGCCTCCCCCTTTCCATTTTCCCCGAGGGTTCTATGTGAGCCCCTGTCTCGTTATGTCTTGTGTTGGCTTCCCGAGAGGATGACCAATCCAGTGCCTTCTAATTTGATGTTCATTGGTTCCTGGTTTGTTCTTTCCCATAATGCCTCACTGCTCAGTTTCTGGCACCGTATCCTTCTCCGTAGACACTTTTAAGATAATCACATTGAAATAATCACATGCAAGTTACACTTTACTACTGGACATGCCGAAAATGCGAAACGTAACGATGATATAACGTAACGCGATTACGTCATAAACGACCATTGTCAATACTATCTACTATCTACTATCTATATTACTGCACTTACGACTATCAGCGCTCCTCCGAGTGCAAACCATAATGTTGTTGATATTTGGATTAATCAATAATTCAGTTGTGACAATTGTACAACCTACAGGATGCCGTGACAAACATCCTTACTTTATTTGAAACCAATCATAACTACGTAACTATTACGTCTGAAACAATATGCAATATACAATTGTAATCGCTTTCTGGCCACTTTCATGTCATGTTCGTGTTATGTAGTTAATCTTATTTACAAACATTGTTTCCATCAGAAGGTATTGCGATACCTTCGTGTCCCGGTGATTTATATATGCAAGCTAACCTCAACTATATTATCCCTGACACAAGTGGTGTGGCAGTCTTTCACCACTAAACATAGTGGTGTCTTAGTCTTCCATCAGTGGCCATATTGGTGTGTAATATGGAAATGTTGCTGTTGCGTGCCCTTGTAAAGATCTGAAGGTCAAATAATCACTGCACATCGAGTCTCTCTCTCTATCTCTCTCTCTCTCTCTCTCTCTCTCTCTCTCTCTCTCTCTCTCTCTCTCTCTCTCTCTCTCTCTCTCTCTCTCTCTCTCTCTCTCTCTCTCTCTCTCTCTCTATCTATCTCTCTCTCTCTCTCTCTCTATATATATATATATATATATATATATATATATATATATATATATATATATATATATATATTATACATTGTGAAATACTTTTCATTAGCATTTTTGTCTGTATAATACGTATGTTAAAACTTACTCGTGTTATAAATAGCCCCGGTCTCCCCTACCTTGTGAACACATTCAGAAGTGCATTGCCTAATTAATTACATTAATAATACTGGTATGTGGCATTTGGCTATGATAATCATTATCCTTTGACTCTGTAAGCCCACTGTTCGTGTCCGCCGTGCGTCTCTTTGTCTCTACGTCTCATTTCCGTCTGCTCACTCCAGGATCGTAATTATCACCAGTGCCGCGCCAACCGTGGTACACATGGTACACATGGTGTATTCGTACTAGGCCCCACCCCCACACACGAAAGCCCACCACAACATCAATAATATTGTATATAATGTATATGATCTTCGGTTCCCTTGAATCTGGTTCCGACCTCTGTTAACCCCCTGTGCTACAGTCGTGAATGTGACACCCTCTCAAAATGATGTAGTTGGTAACCGACTTTGCGGAACGTATTTCAATGTCACTTTCTGTTTCGTCAGAAGAACTTGTCCGGTCTCTATTTTATGCTGTATTTTCTCGTATTGTTTTCACGCGTCTCGATCTTCGTCTTTCATGCGCTCAGTAAGGGCCCCACAAACCGTTTGTACCAGACCCCGACGTTGTTAGTCCGGCACTAATTATCACGACACTAAATGTTAATTAACTACGATTGCCTTTTGGGTAATATTGCATAAACAGGGCCCGTATTATTACGGCTTTGTGTTTCACTCTTACCTCGCTTTATCTATCCCAAGACGTTCATTATATCATACTAAATCATTTTGGGTGCCCAAATGGCACATATGATTGACATATACTGTGTTTTCGGGCAGTTTTAGTGATCGGAATTGCTACGATCAGCAGCGTTTGCCATGTTTTCATTCGGTCTCGATATGGCGCATTTACAGAACGAGCTCTAATTATACTGCAATTGCTTCAGAATCGCGAAGGCGAGTCTAGGCGCAAAGGGGTCATATCAATATAATTAAAACAACGAAGTAATATGTAATTTGCTCTGCGTGGCACGAAATGGAACTATTCCGAACAATTTTCACATGAAGCACATTATTTGTAGAGCCCAAACAGGCATTTAAAAATAATATTAAAAATAATTACAAGTGCATTGTTTTTTTCGAAAACACCAACAGCGTACTTAAAATTGCTAGCTATAGTGATGCTTAATTGATAATTATGATAATGTGATAACCGTAATATTTATGTAGATCATTCATATCTCAAAATATATACAGTATATATCCATACACCAGATAAGCAGAATAAACATGTCAACAATTATGAATTATATATGTTGTTAGATTGACCTATATAAAACATTATTTAAATAAAAGTCATGTGTGTGTGTGTGTGTGTGTGTGTGTGTGTGTTTGTGTGTGTGTGTGTGTGTGTGTGTGTGTGTGTGTGGTGTGTGTGGTGTGTGTGTGGTGTGTGTGTGTGTGTGTGTGTTGTGTGTGTGTGTGTGTGTGTGTGGTGTGTGTGTGTGTGTGTGTGTGGTGTGTGTGTGGTGTGTGTGTGTGTGTGTGTGTGTGTGTGGTGTGTGTGCGTGTGTGTGTGTGTGTGTGGTGTGTGTGTGTGTGGTGTGTGAGTGTGTGTGTGTGTGTGTGTGTGTGTGTGTGTGTGTGTGTGTGTGTGTGTGTGTGTGTGTGTGGTGTGTGTGTGTGTGTGTGTGTGTGTGTGTGTGGTGTGTGTGTGTGCGTGCGTGCGTGCGTGCGTGCGTGCGTGCGTGTGTGTGTGTGTGTGTGTGTGTGTGTGTGTGTGTGTGTGTGTGTGGTGTGTGTGTGTGTGGTGTGTGTGTGTGTCTGTGTGCTGTGAGGTGCATGCGGTGCGTGTGTGTGTGTGTGTGTGTGTGTGTGTGTGTGTGTGTGTGTGTGTGTGTGTGTGTGTGAGTGTGTGTGTGTGTGTGTGTGGTGTGTGTGTGTGTGCGCGTGTGTGTAGCATATATAATTATATATAGCCAAAAGCAAACTATATATGCAATTACTGGTAAAACCCGTTAACGGTGTTTACAGTAAACAAATTTTTCACTGTAACAATTATCTATTCCGTGCAACGCAGAGAATATTAAATATTACTTCTTTGTTTTTTAATAAATATTGGTATGACCCCTTTGTGCGTTGACTCGCCTTCGCTATTCTGAAGCAATTGTAGTATAATTAATGCTCGTTCTGTAAACGCGCCATAGCGAGACCGAATGAAAACATGGCAAACGCTGCTGTTCGTAACAATTCCGATCACTAAAACTGCCCGAAAACATAGTATATGACAATCATATGTGCCATTTGGGCACCTAAAATGATGTAGTATGATGTAATGAACGTCTTGGGATAGATAAAGCGAGGTAAGAGTGAAACACAAAGCCGTAATGATAAGGGCCCTGTTTATGCAAGATTACCTACGACATACTAGCTATTTTTTTAACAAATGTTTTTTGGTGAAATTATCGACCAAACTTTGAAATAGTATAATCTGTGACCGGATATGGTCAAAATTCTGCGAAAAAGACCAAACTAGTCCGGCTCTATATTCTATTCGCATTTTCGCAAGATATAACGATCAAAGTAAATTATGAGGATGATTATAAAAAAGTACTCTTATTAAACAATGTAATAATAATAACAATAATGACATTGACAATGACAATACTAATAAGTATAATGACAATAATCATAGTTATAAGCATAATAATAATAATGTTATAAGAAGGAATTGTAGAAATAGCATAAAAACAATTATACACAAAAGTCAACAGGAATTTCAAATACAATGGTTGCTATTAGTAACTGTGCAATATTCTGACTTTTAAGAGACACACGCGAGCACACACCCACATTCATATCCACATGATGATCCACATGATCCACATGATCGAACCAAAGGGTGTATTGCCGTAGATGGATGTCTATCAATGTGTTTACGTCTTGCGGAGAGACAGGGAGCCAGGCATACTTAGAAATAGTCACGTCACGAGATTTCAGACGAGATTCTCCTCCGTGTAAGCGTGGACGTTTTCCACTATAAAACTGAGCTGTCTTGATCCGCGCAGGTTCCCCGTATGCGCGATCGTAAAGTTAATGGGCTGAGATAGCATTACGTGTCAACGTCGGTTTGTTGATTACATGCAAGTAAAATTTGCATTTCCGTTATCTTTCATTCTCGCATCGATTTCGCCGTTTTAAAGCCTTCATGTCACGGCTGCAGTCGGTGCCGCCTGTTTCAGCCGTGTTGATTGTCACGCAACACTCTCCCGCGGTGTTTTGTTGAAAGAACACCGAGTCAGCGAAAACTCCGTCCATCTTGTGTCCAAGTCAGTATTCCCAGGCAACCATGTATGTATCTTCTTCGTGCCCAGGTGTGGCGCAAAAGGCTAGTTCTGGTCTTCCCCTTTTCCATTTTGGGGTCGAAATCAACGATGTTTTCGCTGGTCATTGGTCATTCGGAAGACTTGTCCGAAATATTTCCATCTTCTCCGACTCAGGATGCTGCAAATGTTCTTAGGTTTTGTTGGTAGGTGGTGTCTCGTATTGAAGATGTCCCTACGCCAATACACTTGCAGTATTTTTCTTTACGACTCTCGGGAAACAAGCCACTGACCAATCGCACGACCTGCCCCGGTACCTTGGGAAAACACTAACAATTGCAGCTGGCGAAGAGGCGGGAGTCACTGTGGAGCATGGTCCTTTTCTTGCACGCTAACTGGGTCCAAATTTGGATCTATGAAGAGTAATTATTTATATGTCTCTTTTTACAATTACGTACAGCTGTACATTTGCAAATGGAACTTTTAAGGGCACTAGTTGGAACGTGGATGTTTATATTACAGAAAGCAGATCGCAGCACGTAGAAAATATTTTAAAAATACATTTACTAAATTTCCGACAGACGATAACGTAGCGTTCAGGGATATAACTCAGATCCCCACATATAAGTAATTTTTCAAGGATATGAAAGAGTTGACCAACAGACGATAATGTTCAATGAGACAAGTTAGAGCCCAGCATAAAATGTCAACTAAATTCCCGACATGAGGAATCGTTCGAGGAAGGAAGTTACATCCCCGCATAGAATGTATTCCGGAGTACATGACTTGGATGGTTAGCGACTGACACCAGCAGTCAAGGTGGTCGCAAAGCAGACAGACGAATTTCATTGCTTGTGATGAAAAGATATAGTTTATCACAAACATTTGTTGTTTGCGACATTAGCGATAACACTCTCGTTCTATCGGCACCTACTCGGCCATAACATAGTATCCGGCTGTGCCATGTGGCAAGTGGCCCTAAATGGTGACGACGATCGTTGTCAAAGCAGTCGTGTGCGTGCGTGCGTGCGTGCGTGCGCGTGCGTGCGTGTGTGTATGTGTTGTTGTGGTGGTGGTGTTGGCGGTGGTGGTGTGTGTGTGTGCGTGCGTCCGTGCGTGCGTGCGTGCGTGCGTGCGTGCGTGCGTGCGTGCGTGCGTGCGTGCGTGCGTCGACGTTCTCATCCAGATTGGCTCCTTTATCTATCCCACAGTTCCGTTACTTTCCCTGTCAATCACCTTGGCTCTTCCCAAGTCCATCAACGATGTAGTTGTAACTGCACATACCTTCATTGCTGCCTTGTGTCCTGTTGTTCTGTTTCGAGAAGATCAACATGTTGTATAACCAGATTCACATATAATAATATAGCATATATAATACATTTGCCTTTGCAATAACGCAGGCTGAGAGCTGCAGTTTTTCGAATACTGTTGTTCCTCGAAATTCCCCAGCGACGGGGTTCTATTACGACGGGTTCTATTATGACGGGGTTCTATAACGTTGACTATCCGTGTTATTTGTAAACAACCCGTAATTAGTCAACTAAAAATGCCCGTTGACACCGATACAGTACATTTTGGGATGCTACACCTGTATTTGATTTGGTCACAGTGGAACAGAGTAGATTTGCTGGTTTGATAGGCGTTGTGTTATCTTAGACTTTAGGTCATGCCTAAAAATATACGCCAGAATGTAATAAAAGCTAAACCAAGCAGTACACATTTAATCTGGTAATGTTTCGGAGGTATGCCGCTTCTGTCCAAAGTGTATGTTATGTCACATATTCCCCCAACATGTTGAGTGTTGTACTGTTCTGAGTGTAAGGCTGTTTGATGTTATATTACTCGTAAGGGAACAGCGTGCAGTTGAAACATTGATAGAGTTAGCCAGTGATATTTAGATGTATATTCATTCCATCTGTACTTGCACCACGCTCATTTCCTCCATTAGATTCTGTATGAAGCCGCAATACGACGTGATCATGTCCTTCGCCCGATCGATGTCGCTTTGTAAGAAGCGATTACTGACTGACTGGATGTCTACACAGTTGATGGTAATATGACAGCGGTGACAGTAATTAGTACGACTTAGGTTCACATATCGACAACTATCGAGTTCTCAAATCTAAATTACGAAGACTAAGGTGCTTATCTCTTTGTGGCTAACTTATGTCTCAAGAGACATCATCTTCTACTGGTTCTTGTTTGTGGCCACCGAAAAGACGACTGATTTTTTTTAGAAATATGCAATCCATCCTCAAGATGTGATGGATTCGTATAGAGGTGGGGTAAAGTCGTGGCTGAGAAACATGCCTTGCAGTGCCATATAGAACCCGTACTGCTGTATGGCTGTGAATCACGGTCAATGACTAAACAATCAGAAAAGAACATAGAAGGAACGTAAATGTGGTTCTTGAGAATGGGGCGCAGAGTATCGTGGACAGAAAATAAAGTATTAAGCCAGCAAGCGCTGTTCATCATACACAACATCAGGAAAAGAGGGCATACGTTATTGGTCACGTGATGAGAACGAGAACAATCGACCACGACGTGTTTGTTGACAACGGGACAAATTGAGGAGAAAAGAAGCAGAGGTCGGCAGACCTGTTTAATACTCGACGGTCTAACAGCTTGGCTATGAAGGAGCTTGAAGGAGCCTTCGACTACAAATGGTACAGCGACCGATGACGAATGGAGATATTACAACACGTCCGCTTCACATTCCAGAGGTCGTGCAACAATCCCCAGACAAGCCTCTGTACATGTGTTGTAAACACTTGACTCTTCTCGTGGAGACTGGGTGTCCTTCGTGGTCCGGCCTGTCTAATAAGACTGGCTGGTTGAAAAAGGCATGAACATACGATCATAATTTAGTAGCTTAATGTACATAACGTGTACATACTAGTAAGTTAACAAAATGTACCGGAATATGGAAACTAACTAGAAATAAACGCTTTTCCGAACGGAATATCATGCCCTTTCTCAGGAGTGGTTCGGAGGGACGAACGAACCCCTTTTTAAGAAAATGTGTTTATCTGTACCCTTTTCAGAACTCATCCTAGAAATTCCCCGCTGATTGCGTACGCCCGATTAGCTCTTTTCAAAACCCCGAGTACGGGCCTGAATATGGATCCTATTTCAAATAACGGACTGTTACTTAGTAGCGAGTAGTGACGTTCAATTAGCGACATGCATTGCACGTCGAAATTGCCGATCAAGTGGATTACATCCTTGCATTATTTTTAAGCAGGGCTATACTCTTTTTAATAATAACTTTATTTATTTTCTATGGTTATAAGCTTATTGTCTGAAATAAAAACCTTAGTAGGCCCTATCATCATTAAAGCGTCATAGCTTGTATGGTGTGCACACGAATTGTTGCAATGTACTGCCTTTATTAGAATTCGCCTTAGCCGCTCTATTATACAGTGCGTCTGATGTTAGCAGTGATTGGTCGCGTTGTCTGTACTTACGAAAATGTCGGTTGTCCATTAAATTCAACGATCGTGTTAACTGCTGTTCTACGACAGGCCACCTTTCTCCTTGTCGTAAGCGATTTAAATATGCGCCTATTCGATGACAATAAATAGCGGAGATATCTATTAGCGTGCATTAAGCACATAACATTCGTAAGTTCTCAGGAAGAGGGTGTTCAGGTCACTGTTGTTGTTGTTATTGTTGGTGTTGTTGTTGTTGCTGTTGTTGTTGTTGGTGATGGTGTTGTTGTTGTTGGTGGCGTTGTTGTTGCTGCTAATGTTGTTGTTGTTGCTGTTGTTGTTGTTGTTGTGTTGTTGTTGCTGCTGTTGCTGTTGTTGTTGCTGTCGTTGTCGTTGCCGCTGCCGCTGCTGGTCACATTATATAGCACATGGAATCACTTGGAATCACTTGGAACTCAATCAGGTTTCGTGTACTCACAGATGGCTGACACTATCGAAACAAGAAGCTTCAAATTTGAATACGAAACTCTCGCCCAGCATCTGGAAATAGACCACTATGTTTACTTATGGATATGTCTTCACAAAACAACAGGGTATTTTCAATATATAAACTGGGTACATTGCCGCCAAACGTTCCACTTGCCCCCCCCCCCCACACTGTCTCGTCTGTTTAGTAGTGTTACCAAAAAAGAACTTTCATCCCCAACTGATTTAGCGTATATAGGGAATCCGGTTCGTTGATGTCCGAATATGTAATGTGTGAACAGCTTAAGTAATGTATGCGATTGGTTCAATAAAAACAAGTGTTACCTTTGTTAAAATCGTCGAAATAATTTATTTTGGTCGTTAGATCTGGTAATTGACAGACCTTTAACTTTCGACCCATTGAACGTGTCGGTCGTTTATCTTTCGCTAGAGCAAGTAGAATCGATAACATGCACAGGGAGATTGCATCAAGCGTGAGTTTTCCGTTTGCTTGGCCAAACATCAAATAATTTAATAGTAAGTCTGATAATTTCACCAGCACTACATAAACACGCTGCACAAACAAGCTATAACATTTCATATAGTGGATAGATTTGATTTTTACTATATCATTTGTTAATGAGACGAGCAAAAAAATCCAGTTGAGGAGGGTTTTTTAATAATCTGTCTTGATTATTGTTTAATGGCAGAGTCCACGCGTATACCAGGGCGCAGTAGCGTAGTGTTTACAACACCAGACTTTCAATCGATAGGGCCCGGGTTCGAATCCTCTTGCTGCCGTCACGAAGTTTGGACTTGGTTCACTCCACGTCAACTCGGTTCACTCAGCTGTATAATTGATTACGTTGCCTTTGACATAGTGATGAGCTTATGCAAACGAATAGCATTCGCGCATTAATTGCAGCGTGGATTAGTGCTTCCCAGAAAAGTTCAGAGTTGGTGTCGGAATGAACAAGTATGTCAGGGGGTGAATTGTAAAGCGTTTTGAGAGGTCCTAAGAAAGCGCTATATAAAAAGTAACATTTTAACTCCGTCATCAGAGGCCAGAGTACTATTTTCATACCCGATGCGTCTAGATGAAATATTAGTCTGTTGAACATTGGTTAGAATAGTGAAATCAAACATTTGAGAGAAACGGTTGAAGTCTGCAATCCTACCATCTACCCTAGCGGCAGGTAGATTAATTTATTTAGGTGAATACTTTTCTCAAGCCGAAAATGTTCAAAGTAGGGCCTACCTGTTAGGGACTTTGTTCGCAGTGGCATTAGTCGGGGATCCACACTGCAAAAAGGCTTCTATTTATGGATGGGGTGGACATATTTTAGTGTGGAAATCAGACCTCTTTTTTTGTTAGATCGATGCATCTAGATGATTAATTACGCTCTGCCATATCTCTTGCGAAACCTCCAAATTGTTATTTTAAGAAGGGTCCCGTAAATTGACAATTTCCGCGACTTGCGTCAGGTAACGTAACGATTATTGCACATATTACTCCATGGAAATCTCTTTAAATAATATATGTACAAATGGACTACCAAATGAAAGCTAAACATCCACTGCATCCGCTGACATACATCTTGAGTACTTGTGAAATGAGAGCTCTATAATGACAATGACCCTATTGTTATACAGAGACTC
This sequence comes from Lamellibrachia columna, assembly GCA_963662155.1. Taxonomy (NCBI): domain Eukaryota; kingdom Metazoa; phylum Annelida; class Polychaeta; order Sabellida; family Siboglinidae; genus Lamellibrachia; species Lamellibrachia columna. The sequence goes on along the minus strand of OY759273.1, from coordinate 24,405,054 downwards.
CAAAAATTCGTCACACAAATCATAACATAATTTCATATAAGCTGCAAAAAAATATTTTGGTGGCAGTATTATAATTACTACCTAACCAGATGTTTATTAGCTACAGTTTGATACCAAATTTATGTCCATATATTATATACAAGTGTAGTTATAGTGTTGGCAACATGAGTAAGTTCGGTTGGTCATTTGCATGATTAAACAGACATGTGAAAACACTCTAAAATCTCTCAAATACAATTTCATCCTACATTTGGACCCAAATAAGCAGCTATATATTTTAAAACTTATTTTATTGTGCACAGAAGAGAATACTATGGATAACTCGAATTAAGTCAGCCATTTTGAATTTCCAAATGGCCGACAAAGAAATTCCCATTTTTAGTAAATTACTACTAATAGTTATAATATCATATGTAGAAACGAACTTTAACAAGATATTGTCTGTCAAGGACTATTATGGCATGGTCAGGTGTCATACGTTACTGATGTCTGCAATGACGGAGTTCTAGTGGAAAACATTTGGGGCTTCAACATTGGAGCAACCTAATGTAAATCTCGATTCTATGGCTTCAGTTTCGGGCTCAATCCACGATCTGGTGGATCCATTGGGACGCCAAGAACATGATGCCGCCTTGCAAGCTCTTGCACACCTACTCGACGAAGGAAAACATGGCAACCAGATGTTGTCTGAATTTGATGCAACCCTCGAGAGTATTCCAACAGGCAGACTTTTGCTGATATATATATCCACTTATCTTGAAAAGGTACATCGAAGTTGAGAGAGCTGGTTTGTGACAGGAACACTGGACCGAAGTAGATAACATGCTGCCATACATGGTATCTGCTGGGCACACAAAGTATGTAGCATGTATACAACACTATTAGCATGCTATGAGACACTTACCACCAGATGTGGTGCCAGCCTTCAACTAAGGTCATTTCATAGTCCATGTGACGGGTGGAAAAATCAATGGCATATGGATGGACATGGCCCTAGAATAGACGTGAAACAAAGAGGCAAAGAGGCAGCTTTTTAATGGTATTACACAACAACAAGCTGCCAGGGAGAAGTACCTGATGGCATTGCCTGTTCATACAGCTGTTTCAAAGCAGACAAAGGCAACGGTACATATCAGTGAGGGAACCGATACTCCTAGACGACCAGCGAAGACACATGCATCGAAAGACAGAGATGCAGTCGACAACATAAAGACGTTGCTTGTTGGTGGCCTGATCAATCCATTTACCTAATCCTTTTCTGATCTCTTGAATATCGCCACTGGATTGAAGTGAGCCTCACTATATATTTGAGAAACAAAAGAGAAGGGACATGAAGCACTCGGCAGAAATGAAGAAATTCTCAACACAACTTTTACTCTATTACGTCTGCAGACGTTCCACGAGATGCGACAGAAACCAGTAAAATCACTGAAAGCAAAGATATACCAGGAAGAGAGCAGTGTTATCCGGAGTCTCCAGTTTCTTCGTGATATTGAGAGTGAATCCGGATGATCAAGGTTACGTCACGAGGAAGGGTAATAAGGCAGATTATGTTGAAAAGTCAAGTTGGAGATTTCAGGGCTGCAGAAGACCATTTACTACCCACTGACGTTGTGCTGCTGTTTGAGGAAATGGCATTTACGCGTATATTTACATATCTAGCACACTGTGTGCAGCAGTACGGCTACGCACATGCTGTGATACACTGTGTGCAGCAGTACGGCTACGCACATGCTGTGATACACTGTGTGCAGCAGTACGGCTACGCACATGCTGTGATACACTGTGTGCAGCAGTACGGCTACGCACATGCTGTGATACACGCCGCGGACACAGACATTCTGGTGATGACCATCTACCACAGTGTACGTATTCCTGGTCTGGAAGAACTCTGGGTGCAGAAAGAGACGACATTCGTGCCTTGTCACCGGATTGCGAGACACCTGGCTGAAAAGAATCATCCGTCGGTGTATGCAGCCACATCAGCTATTCTGTGAGGTTACGTCACGAGTGGGTGTGACACAGTGAGTTTCCCTCCCGACGTGGAAAGAGAAAGGTAGTTATGTCTGCTGCACAAGATATAACTGCATTGATCACGTACGAAGACACTGATGTATCCTTGTCTGATGAATTAAAAAATCAGCTCGTCTCTTCTACATGAAGATATACAACAACTTTGACGGCAATCTGGATGAAACCAGAGCCCATGCATTCAGTGCGACAAAGGGGAGCCTCAGGTGCCTTCCTCCAACGGAAGATGCATTTAACTAACATATGCTGCGTGCACTCTTCCAAATTCTCATTTGCAAAGCTGCTCAGCACAATCGCCCCAACATACCCGCCCCTACATCATTTGGGTGAGAGATTTGTGGTGGAAAAACTCGTACCAATCATGATGGACAAGCCATCCAGACCTCCAGCAGTGACTGGAAAGCAATGCTGTACATGTGTCAAGAGCAAATGCACAAAGAGATGCTAATGTGCTGCTGCTGGTGTGAAGCGTGTGATTGTCTGCAAGTATTCAGCTAAATCAGACAAATGTGCTCGTGTCCCTGATTCTGAAAGTGACGATGATGAGTAGAGTTGTGTAGCACTGATCAATTGCAAATAGAGCAGGAGATCAATATCATTCATTTAATACCAATCTTGTGCTATTTGGGTACAAATGGATTTTTTAATTGAAGGATATGTAATTTTACAAAAATATACTCCGACTCTAATGAAATGGTAATTCGATTTTTTTTAAGTTCTTTTATATATATAACATTATAACTATTAGTATTAATTTAGTATAAATGGGAATTTCTTTGTCGGCCATCTGGAAATTTAAAATGGCTGACTTAATTGAATTATCCATGTTATGCTCTTCTGTATGCAATAAAATAAGTCTTAAAACATATAGCTGCTTATTTAGGTCCAAAATGTAGGATGAAATTGTATTTTAGAGATAGAGTGTTTTCACTTATACGGCTGTTTTTGGGTGGTCATATTGCCAACACTATAAGTACATTTGTATATAATATATGGACATAAATTTGGTAAGAAACTGTAGATAATAAACATCAAAATAGGTAATCATTATAACACTGCCACCAAAATATTTTTTAGCTTATATACAATTATGTTATAATTTGTGTGACGCGTTTTTGCAGAGTCGGTATAACAATAGGCTCATTGTCATTATGGAACTCTTATTTCACAAATACTCAATATATAGTGACAAGTCACATGTCGACAGATGCAGTGGATGTTTAGCTTTCACTTGGTAGTACATGTGTACATATATTATTTAAAGATATTTCCATGGAGTAATACATGCAATAATCATTACGTTCCCTGATGCAAGTCGCGGAAATTGTCAATTTAGTGCACCCTTCTTAAAATAATTTTTTTGGAGTTTTCGCTAGAGATACGACAGAGCAGGCCCCGTAATTACTCATCTACATGCACCATTCTAACAAAAAATTAGGCCTGCTTTCCACACTAAACTATGTCCACCCCGTTCCCCAAACCTGGCTCTGGATCCCCGTCTACGTTCACTAAAACGCCTCAGTAAAAGTAATCGTATATCGTAACGGGCGCTCTGCTTATAGGATAAGACCAGATCAGAAAAAACAATACTAGTATGATGATTACGAAGTTAGTAAACAACGATGTCGTGTTTTATCTAATATTCCACATAATAACGGATCTAGTTCAAATAACCATTACTTAGTGTACCTCTTAGTGTACCTCTTAGTGTACCTCTTAGTGTACCTCTTAGTGTACCTCTTCTTTCGATTAGTTTAACGGATAAATTCTACCGACACTCCTAACTGTGCGCATGTGTGTGTGTGTGTGTGTGTGTGTGTGTGTGTGTGTGTGTGTGTGCGTGCGTGCGTGCGTGCGTGTGCGTGTGCGTGTGCGTGTGCGCGTGTGCGTGTGCGCGTGTGCGGGTTTGCATTAGTGTGTGTGTGTGTGTGTGTGCGTGCGTGCGTGCGTGCGTGCGTGCGTGCGTGCGTGCGTGCGTGCGTGCGTGCGTGCGTGCGTGCGTGCGTGCGTGCGTGCGTGCGTGCGTGCGGCTCTGTTGTCCTGGAGCAATCCGGAAGGCCAACAATGGACATCCACCTTCGCACATCCACCAAGGACAGAAATGTCTAACGTGCCCTTGGTCGCCAACGTCGCCAGACATGGTTTCTGAAGATCAAATCAGATCAAATACAGGACATGTTGAAACGTTTTCGACGTCGATGAAGGAAACCTTTGATATTTCAATCGGATAAAACATGAATATTTGTATAGAACGCTCCGTCTTCGCTACACAGGTAAGTACTGAATGTACCTTGTGTAAATCTGTATAGACGAATAAATACTGGGAAGCGCTGATAGTTTTGTGGTGTTCTTCCGAGTACTGGTGAAATTAATACTCAAGTTGTCGGATTACAACGATATTGTCGTTTTCATATCGCATTTATAACAGGCCTATTTCAATCGCAACTGGACACGGAACGTATATTAAGTGGGATGATGGTCATATGGTGGACGACATGAAGTAGCATCGGGGTGATCGGTCGAGATGGAAATATCATAATGCAGGGCATAGGGGAGACCGGGGCTAGTTGCAACAAGTTTTAGTTAAAGTCACTTTTTGTGAAAAGTATGTTAGATGCGTTATTTCTGTCAACGTATGTATTAAAGTTATTATTCGTGTTAATAAAATTTTCCATGCCATTAATATTCCATATCCATACAAATGGCTCCAATACAATTGTATCAACTTGCCCCAAACACAATTTGTGCAGTTGAACGCACGTGGACAATAACAAATCCTGTTTTTTTTTCAGTATAACTTTTACTTGGCAAAACCCCTTATACTATATAGTAATCATGTTTTAAGTTTCATTGCCGAGACCTAAAAACTGGCTGCCTGAGATGATTTAAGTGTGCATACCAAAAAAGTTGTACGTGGCTAAACAGTCATTTCTGTTCACACCTCGTTAATTTCGTCTTTCTGACTCCCGATTTTTGTACAATGTGTCTGCTGGTGGACGCCCAACCAACTAATAACGATGATATCTCCATATGTGTGCTATGTTTTCGTAAAGCGCCTCTGTGACAACTTGCCCCTGTATTCAACTATCCTCGGTCTCTCCTACCGGCCACTGTTCGCAGACGAATGGCTTCGTTGTAAAGAGAGCACACTCAGCAACGTTGGCCGCTGACAGACACCTTCAGGGCACGCCGGGATCGCCTTTGTCCGACGGTGTCGTCGGGATTGACTTGCCGTCCACGATGTCATTAATCGTGCCTTGTCGCTCTGATGGTCAAGCGTGTCTACTAAAACCAGAGTGGACAGGTCGTGTGCGCGCCGACCTTAGGAGTAAATGGCTTCGTCGCTGTTAGGCGACGCTGTTCCCTGCGCCAAAGGAGGTCTGTATCCGGTTGTTTATGGTGGCGGTCAATAGACCGACAGGTGGCTTCCGGTCGTGTCGGAAGGAACTCTTTGGTAATTGCCTACTTGACGAAAGCGTTGGCCAACTATCCAGAGAAGTGCAGCAATAAAGCAAATGTCAGAGACGGACAAATTGAGCGTCATCTACTGAACGTGCGTGTCTTTGACTCTATATTGCTGCACGGTGATTGTTATATGAAGTGACACCATATTCCAGTGATATTCGTGACCATGTCTTTCGACGAAAATTATCATCAAAATTATTTTTAATATTTGTTGTGATATCACCTCACTAAGCGTCGACTAAAACTAGGTCGTAGCAAAAAAAATTAGACCAGCATTCCCATAAGAATAATAACAAACGACCAGACAAAACACATACCATCACAGCAACGATATTCAGACCAAACATGGACCAACATAACATAAACGAACCGGAGGATCAAACATGGACCAACATAACATCAATAAACCGGAGGATCAACCATGGACCAACATAATATCAATAAACAAGATCAAACATGGACCAACATAAAAACAATAAACCGGAGGATCAAACATGGACCAACATAATATCAATAAACCAGATCAAACATGGACCAACATAAAAACAATAAAGCTTTATTCAAACATGGACCAACATGACAACAATAAACCGGCGGATCAAATATGGACCAACATAACAACAGTAAACTGGGGGATCAAACATGGACCAACATAACAACAATAAACCGGCGGATCAAATATGGACCAACATAACAACAGTAAACTGGGGGATCAAACATGGACCAACATAACAACAATAAACTTGCAGATCAAACATGGACCAACATAACAACATAAAACAGGCGTATTAAAATGGATCAATATAACAACAATAAACTGGTGGATCAAACATGGACCAGCACCACAACGATGAATCTATATACAAGATATAGACCATCATAACAACAATACACGGGCAGACCAGACATAGACCAGCACAACAACGATGAATCTACCGACCAGATATAGACCATCATAACAACAATACATGGGCAGACCAGACGTAGACCAGCACAACAACGATGAATCTATATACCAGATATAGACCATCATAACAACAATACACGGGCAGACCAGACATAGACCAGCACAACAACGATGAATCTACCGACCAGATATAGACCATCATAACAACAATACATGGGCAGACCAGACGTAGACCAGCACAACAACTATGAATCTACCGACCAGATATAGACCATCATAACAACAATACACGGGCAGACCAGACATAGACCAGCACAACAACGATGAATCTACCGACCAGATATAGACCATCATAACAACAATACATGGGCAGACCAGACGTAGACCAGCACAACAACTATGAATCTACCGACCAGATATAGACCATCATAACAACAATACACGGGCAGACCAGACATAGACCAGCACAACAACGATGAATCTACCGACCAGATATAGACCATCATAACAACAATACACGGGCAGACCAGGCATAGACCAACACAACAACGATGAATCTACCGACCATATATAGACCATCATAACAACAATACATGGGCAAACCAGACGCAGACCAGCACAACAACGATGAATCTACAGACCAGATATAGACCATCATAACAACAATACACGGGCAGACCAGACATAGACCAGCACAACAACGATGAATCTACCGACCAGATATAGACCATCATAACAACAATACATGGGCAGACCAGGCATAGACCAACACAACAACGATAAATCTACAGACCAGATATAGACCATCATAACAACAATACATGGGCAGACCAGACGTAGACCAGCGCAACAACGATGAATCTACAGACCAGATATAGACCATCATAACAACAATACATGGGCAGACCAGGCATAGACCAGCATAAAAACAATTACTATGCAGACCAGACGTAGACCAGGGCAACAACGATGAATATACAGACCAGATATAGACCATCATAACAACAATACATGGGCAGACCAGTCATAGACCAGCATAACAACAATTACTATGCAGACCAGACATAGACCAGCACAACAACGATAAATCTGCAAACCAGACATAGACCAGCACAACATCGATAAATCTGCAGACCAGACATAGACCAGCACAACAACGATAAATCTACAGACCAGATATAGACCATCATAACAACAATACATGGGCAGACCAGACGTAGACCAGCACAACAACTATGAATCTACAGACCAGATATAGAGCATCATAACAACAATACACGGGCAGACCAGCACAACAACTATGAATCTACCGACCAGTTATAGACCATCATAACAACAATACACGGGCAGACCAGACGTAGACCAGCACAACAACGATGAATCTACAGACCAGATATAGACCATCATAACAACAATACACGGGCAGACCAGACGTAGACCAGCACAACAACGATTACTCTACCGACCAGTTATAGACCATCATAACAACAATACACGGGCAGACCAGACGTAGACCAGCACAACAACTATGAATCTACAGACCAGATATAGACCATCATAACAACAATACACGGGCAGACCAGACGTAGACCAGCACAACAACGATGAATCTACAGACCAGATATAGACCATCATAACAACAACACACGGGCAGACCAGACGTAGACCAGCACAACAACGATGAATCTACAGACCAGATATAGACCATCATAACAACAATACACGGGCAGACCAGACGTAGACCAGCACAACAACGATTAATCTACCGACCATATATAGACCATCATAACAACAATACATGGGCAGACCAGACGTAGACCAGCACAACAACTATGAATCTACAGACCAGATATAGACCATCATAACAACAATACACGGACAGACCAGACGTAGACCAGCACAACAACGATTAATCTACCGACCAGATATAGACCATCATAACAACAATACATGGGCAGACCAGGCGTAGACCATCACAACAACATGTCCACAACTTCGGCACTTCCATGTGTGCATTACTGAATCCAATGAAGAGAGCGATCTGCACGCACCAGTGGACCCCAGTCGGCGTCATATGGCTGCTGAATACCGAACTATATTCCTCTACAATCCTTGTTAATCAAGCGCATGTTTCCGTGCGTTTGCTGAAACATAAAGTATCAACAAACATTATTAAGGCATGTGCATTGCAACGGTAAAGTCGCCGCTCGTCTGCTGATGCAAGCCGTGGACAATTACCAAAACCCTGAATAAAAAATAGATGGATGTTTAACAAGATTTAACAAGATTTGCCATCCAAGCCAAAGGCCCAGATGGCAAGTGGACAAGGAAGCCATTGGCTTATCGAGAGTCCAACAATGTTCATCTACTTATAGCCCGCCCTCCTGATATATGTGTCAACCTTGTTTTTAAACATATTCACCCTGCTAGCAGTTACACAATCTGTAGACAATTTGATCCATTCATTTATTGTCCTCTGTGAGAACGAGTGCTTCCTGATGTCCAATCTACATTGATCCTTTACTAATTTTACCTCATGTCCTCTAGTTCTGCTATCCTTCTTGAGTGAGAAAAACATATTTCTATCAATATTTTCATACCGATTCAATATCTTAAAAAACTTCAATCTGATCTCCTCTTAACCTCCTTGTCTCTAGAGATGTTAAACCACATTCTTTCAGGCGTTCTTCATAACTAAGGTCTCTCAGTTCTGGAATCATTTTAGTTGCTCTCCTTTGTATGCGTTCAAGCGTATCTATATCCTTCTTACGATATGGTCTCCATGCTTGTATACAGTATTCTAAATTCTAATCAATCCAAGAATTTGATTACCCTTTGAAGCTGCAATACCACACTGCTCTGAAACTTTCATATCAGCGCTTATTGTAACTCCTAAGTCCTTTTCTTTTACAGTAGTACCCAGAACAGTATCTCCCATTTTATAGTTTACATTCAAGTTCCTATGTCCTGTATGTAGGCATTTGCATTTCCCAAAATTGAACAACATCTGCCATTTCTCAGACCATTTCACTAATCTGTCTAGATCGTTTTGTAAATGTTGTTTATCACCATCAGTATTAACCTTTCTAAACAGTTTTGTGTCATCCGCAAATTTCAGTACGTTACTTGTTATACTGTCGTCCAAGTCATTGATATAAATTAAGAATAATATAGGTCCTAATACTGATCCTTGAGGTACTCCACTCAAAACCGATTTCCAATTTGAAACTTCTCCATCTACTACAACTCGTTGTCTTCTGTCAGTCAGCCATTGTTCTATCCAGTCATTTATGCTATCCCCGATACCATGGGCTTTTAATTTAAATAGTAATCTTTCATGTGGCACTTTGTCAAAAGCTTTCTGAAAATCTAAGTAGATAATATCTACTGGCGATCCCACGTCTATCCACTTAGTGATTTCTTCCAAAAAACATAACATATTTGTTAAGCATGACCTCGGAATCCATAGGAATCCATGTTGAGATGAATTTAATAATTTATGCTTAACGAGGAATTCCACCATATGGTCTTTAATTAACCTTTCTAATAATTTACAAATCACTGACGTTAAACTCACTGGTCTGTAATTCTCTGACTTATTTCTCGAACCCTTTTTAAATAATGGTATGATGTTTGCTTCTTTCCATTCAAACGGAACAACTCCCTCTTTTAATGACAAGTTGAATACTCTTGCAAGTGGTATACTGATTTGTTCTACTGTTTCCATTAGTAATTTTGGAGGAATCCCATCCAATCCCGGTGATTTGTTATCCTTCATTGCCTTTATTTTCTTAGCTACCGATTCTGGAGTTACAACTAACGGACCTAAATAGTCAGATTTAGCCCCCTGAAATTTAGCATCAGCAACTGGTAATGAACTAATATCTTCTTTGGTAAACACTGAACTGAAGTAACCATTTAGGTCTTCCGCCATTAAAAACCCCTGTGATATTATATTTCCAGCACTGTCTTCTAGAGGTCCAACCTTGTCTTGTACGTTTTGTTTACTCCTGACATATGCATAAAAACTCTTGCTGTCATTTTTTATGTTACATGCTAGTTTTTGCTCATAGCTTCTTTTAGATTGTCTGGTTTCAGTTGTAGCTGCATTAAGTGCCTCTTTGTATTTTGCGTAGTCTTCGTCCTTTCTGTTACGCCTATAAACCCTCCACATAGTTTGTTTTAGCATTATTTTTCTAATAGCCTCTTTTGACAAGTGTTTCTTTCTACACCGTTTTCCTTGTTTTTGGAAAGGAACAAATTTATCGATGATACTCTCAATTTCATATTTTAGAATATTCCAACATTCAATTGCGGTCTTATTCATCAGCATGTTATTCCAATCTAGCTTTGCTAAGTATTTTCTCATATCTTTGTAGTTACCTTTGTGGAAGTTTCTCTTGTACGTTTTCTTATTTTTACTTTCTGATTTTACATTGGTGTCAAAATGTATTTGATTATGGTCACTATTACCCAATGGTTCAAATATTTTTACATTGTCCACTAATTCTTTTTGTGATGACAAAACTATATCTAATACATTTTCTCCCCTGGTTGGTTCTAGTACGTGCTGAGTAAGAAAGCTATCCTAGATTAAAAATAGAAATTGTTGGTCCTCAATCCCTGTGCTCTCTAGAGAATTCCATTGTATGTGTCCATGGTTAAAATCTCCCATTATGATACATTCCCCTTTACTACCTTCCTTTATAGCGTTTTTTATTTTTGTGTTGTCCTCTTCGTTTATGTTTGGACTTCGGTAAACTAATCCAATAGTTAATTTTTAATTTCCTGAAACAATTTTGCACCAAACAGCTTCATCGCAATCTGCTTCCCTTTCTAGTTTTATTTCATAAGCCTGAATAGATTCTTTAACATATAAAATAACTCCCCCGCCCCTTCTTCCTATTCGATCTTACCTAAACATTACATATCCTGTCAGTCCTAATTCAGCATCTGTTATATCTATGTTGGCCCATGATTCAGTTATACCAATTATGTGAGGGTCAATATCTTCTACCATAATGTTTAATTCGTTTTTCTTATTTACTATGCTCCTTGCATTTAAACATACGCATCTATAACCTTTTTCAGAGATGTTTTTCGGATGATTTGATATTGGTTTATCTGTGCTAGTGGCCTCTTGTTCTGCTTGAGACACCTCTAGGTAACCCCCCTGCACTTCTAGTTTAAAGAATGTTTACTTCCAAAAATATTTGTCATTGTACCCAAGTCACTATCTACTGCTGCTGAAAGTTTGTCCGCGAATACTGCCGCCCCCTTTCCACTTAAATGAAGCCCATCCTTCATGTACATATCAGCCCTCCCAACAAAACTTCCCCATAAATCCACAAATCCAACTTCCTCTTCCCTACATAACTTCTGGACTAACATGTTAATTGCCATCCCCCGACAATTTCGATATTTGTGACCCCTCCTGCCCATTACAGGTAAAATCCCTGACAGTATTACCTGCTCAACCCACGTCTGTTTTAGTGTTCTGACCAACTGCCTATATTTCCTAACTATGGCAGTTGTACCCTCCCTCTCTACGTTATTTGTCCCTACGTGTACTAAAACAGATCCACCCTTACCCGAGCCTACGATGTTTTTACCCTCTCAGTTATCGCCTCTATTTTGGCTCCAGGCAAGCAGACCACCACATCATCTCCCTTGTTTAAGACTCTGTCGGTCTTCCTAACTATCGAATCCCCCACAAACACCCTCGCTCTCTTCCTCACCCCCTCTATCACTGCTGCAGAATAACTCTTCCGTTCGATCCCCTCCATCCCATTCTGTCCTGACCCCTTCCCTCCTGTCTCCCCCACTTCCCACTACTTTGCTCTTGTCTCTCCCACTTCCCTCTCCTTCACTCCGGTTGTTTTCCCTCCCGTCTCCCCCACTCCCTTCTCCTTCCCTCCTGTCTCCCCCACTCCCTTCTCCTTCCCTCCTGTCTCCCCTACTCCCCTCTCCTTCGCTCCGGTTGTCTTCCCTCCCGTTCCTTTCCTTCCCATCTCCTTACGTCCTGTCTCCCTACGACCTGTCACCTTCCCTCCTCTCAGCTTCCTCCCAGGCTGCGGTGAGCTCTCCCTAGCATCTCTTGTGTCTTTCCCCACTTTATCATCTACTGTTCCCCCACCGGAACTACTGGCACAACCCCCTGTTCCCTTCCCACCATTGCCACAACGAGCAGCCTCAGCTCTTCCAACTCCACCTCTAGTTCCTTCATCTTCGTACATCCCCTACACTCAAAACTAAAACTATCTGCCTGGACCTCAGCCCAGGACTTCTCGCACCCAGACTTGACGAAGTCCACCCAGTTACTGCAACTGCCACAAATTAAGTGCCTTGTGGCCTTTAACTGCCGTTTGCACGGCGCCATCATTAACAAGATTTAACAAGATTTGCCATCCAAGCCAAAGGCCCAGATGGTAAGTGGACAAGGAAGCCATTGGCTTATCGAGAGTCCAACAATGTTCATCTACTTATAGCCCGCCCTCCTGAGATATGTGTCAACCTTGTTTTTAAACATATTCACGCTGCTAGCAGTTACACAATCTGTAGACAATTTGTTCCATTCATTTATTGTCCTCTGTGAGAACGAGTGCTTCCTGATTTCCAATCTACATTGATCCTTTACTAATTTTACCTAATGTCCTCTAGTTCTGCTATCCTTCTTGAGTGAGAAAAACATATTTCTATCAATATTTTCATACCCATTCAATATCTTAAAAACTTCAATCTGATCTCCTCTTAACCTCCTTGTCTCTAGAGTTGTTAAACCACATTCTTTCAGGCGTTCTTCATAACTAAGGTCTCTCAGTTCTGGAATCATTTTAGTTGCTCTCCTTTGTATGCGTTCAAGCGTATCTATATCCTTCTTACGATATGGTCTCCATGCTTGTATACAGTATTCTAAATGAGGTCTAACTATTGCTTTATAAAGAGGTATAATTAACTTTTTTCCCTTGTATGTTATGTTTCTTCTAATCAATCCAAGAATTTGATTACCCTTTGAAGCTGCAATACCACACTGCTCTGAAACTTTCATATCAGCGCTTATTGTAACTCCTAAGTCCTTTTCTTTTACAGTAGTACCCAGAACAGTATCTCCCATTTTATAGTTTACATTCAAGTTCCTATGTCCTGTATGTAGGCATTTACATTTCCCAAAATTGAACAACATCTGCCATTTCTCAGACCATTTCACTAATCTGTCTAGATCGTTTTGTAAATGTTTATCACCATCAGTATTAACCTTTCTAAACAGTTTTGTGTCATCCGCAAATTTCAGTACGTTACTTGTTATACTGTCGTCCAAGTCATTGATATAAATTAAGAAAAATATAGGTCCTAATACTGATCCTTGAGGTACCCCACTCAAAACCGATTTCCAATTTGAAACTTCTCCATCTACTACAACTCGTTGTCTTCTGTCAGTCAGCCATTGTTCTATCCAGTCAGTTATGCTATCCCCGATACCATGGGCTTTTAATTTAAGTAGTAATCTTTGACGTGGCACTTTGTCAAAAGATTTCTGAAAATCTAAGTAGATAATATCTACTGGCGATCCCACGTCTATCCACTTAGTGATTTCTTCCAAAAAACATAACATATTTGTTAAGCATGACCTCGCTTTAAGGAATCCATGTTGAGATGAATTTAATAATTTATGCTTAACGAGGAATTCCACCATATGATCTTTAATTAACCTTTCTAATAATTTACAAATCACTGACGTTAAACTCACTGGTCTGTAATTCTCTGACTTATTTCTCATACAATTTAGTTTTAATTAGTTTGCAACGTTAGCCTTGAATAAGGCTGTTTTTGTGATCAAAAGAACACTTTAGTCTAATATACTTGCTAACTGTGTCTTCTATTAACCTCGCATGAGAAACAAAAAACCTGCCACCTAGCGAATACGGAGAACACTGTGTAACAAAACAACGAATTCAGTGTGTACTAATTTACGCTAAAATCCTGCTGTTAATTACTTTTTACCGAAAACGTTTACTACCACTATGTCAGATATTACCTTATGTATGTAATTTAAGTAAATAGATCACTTTATCTTATATATATATATTAGCCAATGTAAACTATTCACTATGCTATCTCAATTTTCGAATAGTAAACAACCCTATTATCGCTCGCTGAATTCCCTGACAGAATCCGAAACTAACTTACTCTAAAATACTCCCTCTGACTAATAATTAACAAAACCTGTTTCCTAATATATGTCTACAATACGTTTGTGTATAATATATATTCAATAGTAATACTTATTCTATTTGATATACCGCGTTTTTCTGTAAATGATCTACACCAAATTCAAGTCGCTGCACCAAGTCCAAGTAGCCGGAAGTCACAAGAATGCTGCGAACAGCAACATTTAACTAGCATAGAGCTATACAGTGGAATGAGCACAGTTACAGACAGGACACGGAAAGGAGACTGAGCTGACATTTAACTAGCATAGAGCTATACAGTGGAATGAGCACAGTTACAGACAGGACACGGGAAAGGAGACTGAGCTGAGATTTAACTAGCATAGAGCTATACAGTGGAATGAGCACAGTTACAGACAGGACACGGGAAAGGAGACTGAGCTGACATTTAACTAGCATAGAGCTATACAGTGGAATGAGCACAGTTACAGACAGGACACGGGAAAGGAGACTGAGCTGAGATTTAACTAGCATAGAGCTATACAGTGGAATGAGCACAATTACAGACAGGACACGGGAAAGGAGACTGAGCTGACATTTAACTAGCATAGAGCTATACAGTGGAATGAGCACAGTTACAGACAGGACACGGGAAAGGAGACTGAGCTGAGATTTAACTAGCATAGAGCTATACAGTGGAATGAGCACAATTACAGACAGGACACGGGAAAGGAGACTGAGCTGACATTTAACTAGCATAGAGCTACACAGTGGAATGAGCACAGTTACAGACAGGACACGGGAAAGGAGACTGAGCTGAGATTTAACTAGCATAGAGCTATACAGTGGAATGAGCACAATTACAGACAGGACACGGGAAAGGAGACTGAGCTGACATTTAACTAGCATAAAGCTATACAGTGGAATGAGCACAGTTACAGACAGGACACGGGAAAGGAGACTGAGCTGATATTTAATAATAGAGCTATACAGTGGAATGAGCACAGTTACAGACAGGACACGGGAAAGGAGACTGAGCTGAGATTTGCCGGGCACTGCTATAGACTCAATAATAAAATAGCATCAAGGACCACCCTATGGCTACAAGCACCGGAAAGAACAAACCAGGGCAGACCGCCATTACCATACATTGACTGCCTAGACTAGAAGATGTGGAAGAGGAGCCGGTAGAGTTATAAACGCCAATGAGGGCTAGAGCAGAGTTTCCGACATGAAAAGGAGGAAGCCCGCCAGGGGTGGTAGCCTCACTCTCACGTCACCGGACTATTCCACGCGGATTAAGAAGTCTATTTTCGGAAGTTCCGAGTGGATGGTTTCGTGAGAAAGTCGAGCGTTTTATGTGGACGTCTGTCCGCGGGCTCTCGGGCACTCTCGCCGCAAAGCTGACGGATGACGATAAAAATGTTACGACCACGCGTTCGCTCGAACGGCAGCTAATATTATACGAGTGTCTACCGCGTCGGCGTGACGTTGACTTAATATTATTACCCCCCAGCGATAAAACAATGGCGTCGTCAAATCTCAGATATTGCTTCCAGTATTCTATTTTTTCGTCAGGTAGCGCCATTAAACTGAATAAGTATTTCGAAACTCGATCGCCAAGAAACCAGAGGCACTTGCGACGTTTCCGGTTGGCCGTCGAGCCACAAGTACGGCACTAGATCTGCTGGAGTACGGCACTAGATCTGCTGGAGTACGGCACTAGATCTGCTGGAGTACGGCACTAGATCTGCTGGAGTACGGCACTAGATCTGCTGGAGTACGGCACTAGATCTGCTGGAGTACGGCACTAGATCTGCTGGAGTACGGCACTAGATCTGCTGGAGTACGGCACTAGATCTGCTGGAGTACGGCACTAGATCTGCTGGAGTACGGCACTAGATCTCCTGGAGTACGGCACTAGATCTGCTGGAGTAGCGACTGGTGGGTCAGGTCGCTCAGCAGGCCGACTCCAAGAAGGATATATCAAGCAACGCAATGACTTATGGTTAGATTATAGGTACATACATTAGATTATACGTACATACACATTTACGTACATACACACGTACGTGCATACATGCATGCATGCATACATACATACATACATACATAGATACATACATACATACATACATACATACATACATACATACATACATACATACATAAATACATACATACATACATACATACATACATACATACATAGATACATAGATAGATGCATAGATAAATACATACATATATACATACATGCATACGTACGTACATACATATATACATGTGTACCTACGTATAAGTGTGTGCCTACGTATTAATTTTTATGACCTCGATTGTTTAATAATATCTATACAAAGCATGTTGCGAGAATATATAGAGACGAAAACAACGTTATATTTCACCTTGAAGGTGAAATATCACGTTTTCATCGCATGATCTATAGGTTTGTACAAAATCCTTTTGATGCCATTTCTGACGGAAAATATACAACAGCAATGAAGATTAAAACATGATGTATAAGAATGTTAATTTAGATGTACTTTTTATGTATAATCCTTAAGAGAATGTTGGCATTTTAATTGTACAAAAACCCCAACTCCTGCGTATCTGTTCACCAACGAATCGTTGTATATTCCCTAAACGTCTGAGTAGTGTTCAAGCAGAGCATGACTGCGAGCCCCATCTATGTAGTTGGTCTGGCAGCGCCCAACCTCAGTGCCGGCGTTGAAGGTCGACTTATGATACCATCAGATTATGGTAAACACTGCCCACACTCATAGACTACCCATTTAATCGAAAGTGCCTATGTGATTATCGCGTACTAATACAACTGTTCATTGTATGTGCACAAATAGGCAATAAGATTACAGTCAATATAATCTACTGATGCTTATATTTAATTGAAGTAGCACAAATTAGGATGTTTCTTGTCGTTAATGCTGCGACTGCATTGTATATATTGAAGCCTGGTAGCGTGTACGAAGGCAAATATAGATTACGGTCCTGACAGACAGAGAAAGCAACAGAAACGCGATGGATTAACGAGACCACATGGATCAGAAAGACGACTGCAGTCATGAATCGACACCAGGGGGGTACCGACTCAGCCATGTATGGGACGGTCTGCATGCCATGCCAACTGGCGAACAGAAGAAGAACTAGTAGTCCCAGAATTCCTGATGACGGCTGCCGACGGCGGCCAAAACGTTGATTATAATAAATCTCAATAGCTGTGTTAGTAAACCTCAATAGCTGTGTTAGTAAATCTCAATAGCTGTGTTTAGAAGAAAATCGTTATTCATATATTATTTGCCAACTTAATGAACGTTTTCACGAAAATAATAATACTGCTGATAATAATAATTACAATGACGATGACGACTATGATATTGATGAAAACAATGAGAAAACAACAAGGACAATCTAGACGACCAAATACTGGACTACGTTATCTGTCATCGCAGTCGGTCACTCGGTTTTAAAACGATTCAAATATTTGTCTGCCACTTTGTATGCGATGACCGAGTCAAAACGTAAACAATTGTTCCATCGTAATCCGACACGTCCTATTACGAAATCATACCTGCACCCCTGTATTTGGATAGAGCACATTCTATTCGGGTGTAATGAGGTGCTAAAATGAACTAGGTGTTGCGGTAGATAAAAAGGAACACTGAATACGTATCGAAGCAGTTTAGCTTATTCGAGTGTTATAAAGTTGTTCCAAATAATAAAACTGACGAAAGTCATTGGGTGGTGTGTGACGCAATATCTTGTCAGTTCATCGCTGATGGACGGTGTCGGTCGATGTGGAAATAGAAACGTTTCGATTTATATGTGTATAAAACAAACCAGTTTGTTCCTTCGTTTAACTATATTCTCATTGACGTAATCATAAATATGTATGGTTATTTTCTATTATCATAGCATACATGTAGGCATGCATAATGCTTCATGCATGCGGTGGCACAATGAGTTCAGGATATGAAAGCTCCACTTCGTGGCTGTCATTCACATAGAGATTTCCCTCGACGTGTATTGCTTCGATCTACTGTGACGCATTGTGACAGGCAAGATTAAAATGTGTCCGCGTTGGTCCATCGTTCATTCTACCATAGTGAAATCAATACAAAATGTCGCTTATTAAAATATCTTGTTACGTCCTGGTTAATTAGATTCCCCTATGTACGTCACCTAATTGACACCAGTAGTGTGTGATTAATTAGTATCGGTGTATCGTGATTGTGAGCTGCGCGTTTTGTCAGCTCGATTTCATCAAGACGCGATCAACAGAATAGGCAAAGGTTCTGCAAGAGGAAATTAAACATACATTTCGGGTAAACAACATAATTACTGTATTAGTTGATATGATATGATATGATATGATATGATATGATATGATATGATATGATATGATATGATATGATATGATATGATATGATATGATATGATATGATATGATATGATATGATATGGCCGTCGCGAAATACGATGTCGATCAGTTTAACAACGCCGTAGTTTTGGAAATATAGAATAGACACAGCACGATAAATACGTATGCATACCTAAGTGGACGTTGATAGAAAATGCGGAAAGGTAACATTTAATCTTTCCAAAGTGCCCGAGGGACAAAATGTGCATTTATTATCAGAGTTGGGGGAGAAATGTTGGAATCTTCTTGCTTTTCCGAGTCTTAAATGCAAACTTCCGCTAGTTACAGGTATGTCCGCCCGGATACGTCACGGCAACTTCTCACATTGAATAGTGTGTTAGTTGTTACGGCAAAACTGCTAACTCGCGTTGTCTTGTTCCGACACGTCCAGAATATAGCATTGTCACTAATTGGTGTTTACTGCCTGCTATGCGAAATGAAGCATAAACATTAATCGGGCTGGGATTTGTCAAATTCGAGGCATATGCAAATTAGTGGAAGCATGTGTAGTGGCTCAAGGGCTACACTCGTGAGGTCCCTTGAGCAACCATGTGGGGTCCCTTGAGCCACCATGGGGGTCCCTTGAGCTACCATGTGGGGTCCCTTGAGCCACCATGTGGGGTCCCTTGAGCTACCATGTGGGGTCCCTTGAGCAACCATGTGGGGTCCCTTGAGCTACCATGTGGGGTCCCTTGAGCCACCATGTGGGGTCCCTTGAGCTACCATGTGGGGTCCCTTGAGCCACCATGTGGGGTCTCTTGGGCCACCATGTGGGGTCCCTTGAGCCACCATGTGGGGTCCCTTGAGCCACCATGTGGGGTCCCTTGAGCTACCATGTGGGGTCCCTTGAGCTACCATGTGGGGTCCCTTGAGCCACCATGTGGCAGAATACCAATTGAGCCAGAATACCAATTTTACATTTAAAACAGAACAATGAGTTGAACATGTAATTTTTATTACCATAAACGTGTGGTACATATTCTGCACGTTATTTAGTAGACCTTATATTAATATATTATATATTATTATATTTATCACATTCATGCTTTTACTGCACGTGCATGTTACTCAGCTTCTTAAGAGAAATCTGTTTCAACGAATGTTTGCAATTATGGCCAATTATATAAAACTCAGTTATATGTTTTAATTACCACCAGACAACCTACAACATGTTTACTATCAAGTATCTTCCTAGTTTTATTTGGCTTTTCAGGTTTAGCTGATACGCTTAATTCCTGTAATTCCCACCGGTTTTGGAAACACTACATTGCCACTACTGGCACAGGAACAATGATCTCGACACCAGGCTTGCCACCCAAAACTCTTCATTCTGAGGGGGATAACAAATGTTTGTAATTAATACCAATTGTCGAAGTTATGTTTAATTACACCAAACTACCTGCAAACTTTGTATTAGTTTATCTTCACATCTCTTGCTATTTGATATAGTAGTGTTCCAGGTTTACAGGAAACCGCTTAATTCATGTAGTTCCTTTGGTAGGGCATTATTCATCTATCAGTCTGGGAAGCATTACCTTTATTGACGTTACAGGCACAGCGTGGATGTCCTCGACAACCGGATCTACATAAACATTGTCTATCTTGTGTGCCTTCCGTAAGAAGCGAACTTCAATGTCTCCATCCTCATCTTCCTCATCCAACACCAAACCGATGTAATGAACGACTGCTTTTTTCCAGCATATGACACAACTACATAGTCGTCTTTGTTGATGTGGAGATCCGCATGATGTTCATTTTGCTTCTCATCTTCCACGTCCGTGTCTCGCGTGTCCTTTTCATCTTGGCTGCCGTTGTCGATGTCTGTGTAACCTGTTCCTGGCCTGCTCGCGTCCGGGTCGACATGTTTGTCCTGTGCGAAAGGTAGACATGTTTTTTTCTCCTTCTTTGGTTTTGTGACAATGTTTACCTTTCTTCGATGTGTGCGTTACCTTTCTTCTTCATATTACTGTTCATGGGATAGATACATGTTGCTTTGAATGATGGCGTTATGTTGCAGTGTGAGAACGCTTTACCAAACGCTTGCCCACTCAGTTCTGCGACATCATAAATAGTGATTGTCTTAGCTGGATGTGAGCGCACCTAAGAGTCGCATGTAACAATAGACAACCCCTTTTCTCGCGCCATTTCCACCACCTCTACAGAAATGTTACTTTCATGGTTATCTATGACTAGAATTCCACATTTCGTTACAGATACATCCATGTGCTTAATGAAGTGTTCTTGTACTTCAGGGAACTATTCAGAATTCATCCATCCAGACTGGGTGGCAAGACCCAGACTTACATTTGGAGCCCCGTTTATCATGTGATCACGTAAGTATACACGTGGGAATATATAGGCAGGGGGCAGCGCACGATCAACAGCATTTATGCCGAGGGTGACGAGGGTGCAGCGTTCAGAGGACGTTATCTGACCAACCTGTTTCAGTCCATTTTGGGTCAACACTTTGCCAGATTTTGAACGGTTGTCAAACCAGTTTCATCTAAGTTCCATATATGGCGCAGTTCATATGCGTGCCTACAGATAACGGTTTCAAAATTATCAAAGAATTCACAAAAGATTCACATTTGTTACGTTGAAGCCAGTAGCACGCGACAAACTAGTTGCCTCTGGCATCCGCAAACCGAGTTCGCTTCTGCGCTTAAGGAAACCATGCAACCAATCAACTCCCGCCATGTTATTGGCACGCCATGAAGATGGGCATGTCTTTCCATTTCGCTCTGCGTACTCGTCGCTAGTCGCTAGTCTCTAGTCGCTAGTCGCTAGTCGCTAGTCGCCTAGTAGCACACCGAGTTAGACCATGAAACATCTTCGATGATGTGATCAGGTAGTCGACAAGGTTTCCTCATCAGCATCGGTAAACACCTGGAAGCAGTAGACATGCTGAACATTAAGTCAACGGAGAGACGAAGAGACATGCGCGTGCGTACACATGTACGTACACATGTACGTACACGTGTACGTACACATGTAGGCCCTACGTACGAAGGGTTATATAAATATCCGAACACAAAATTTATTCATTCTAATTATATGATTTATACGTAGACCTACCTGTTTAGTAACAAACGACTTCTTGTAGCATCGGTCTTCAGTATATCTTCGGTATTCATTGCTGGCCGATTCCGCATGATTGTACTCATGCCGGTGATACAAAGAAATCTACTCTATCCATGACTAATTGTTAACAATAATAAACAGTTTTTCAGTGCACTGAATATTTTAATTTCCTCTGCACATAGGTTTGCCAATAATAAAATGTTATAGTTGGGCGTGATAACTAACGACCGCTCCCATAGCGGCCCTAAACTAACGACCGCTCCCATAGCGGCCAAACACATATGGGAGAATGTTGCGCCAGTCAATACGGGGACCCATGAGCCGGCTCATCGGACCCCATGAGCCGGCTCATCGGACCCCATGCATCCGGCTCATGGGTGCCTGATCACAATTATACACGAAAAATGAGTTTTACTAAAAAAAATAGACCAGCGTGTGCCAAAATAGATTTCAGGTTTACTCAAAAATATTTTATAGGTAAAAACACACACGCATGTTGTCATCCGCCATTAGTCAAAAGGCCGTGACGTCGTAGGTAGCACGACGTGACGTCGTAGGTAGCAAGACGTGACGTCGTATGTAGCACGACGTGACGTCGTAGGTAGCACGACGTGACGTCGTATGTAGCACGACGTGACGTCGTATGTAGCACGACGTGACGTCGTAGGTAGCACGACGTGACGTCGTAGGTAGCACGACGTGCATCTATAGAACTCGTCAGATAGAGCGACTGATCGTTATTACCAAAGTTACGGGGTGGCTCTATTATGGGTCCCAACCTTCCCCTAACTTCAGAATTAACTCGACGGATGTTACAGAAGGTTGTTGCACGAAGTACTTCAGTCAGAAAGCATATTACGAATCCATGAATGTCAATTGCAAACGTAGGAATCATATGTTATGTCAGTTGATAGCGTATTGTGCTGATGTGCGACTACAATAGAGATCTTAATAAAAATAGCATGCAAACAGGACTGGAACTAGTATATTAATGTGTATTATTACGCCCAGGCATGGGAGCGCCCATCTGACTCGCCAAACTGAAGATCTTCAAGACGACGGTCGAACCGATCCTGATTTTTGGATGCGATTCATGGTCTCTAATACTACCTTTAGAGAATGCACTGGATGACACCTACACATTGGATGGCACCTACACACTGGATGGCACCTACACACTGGATGGCACCTACACACTGGATGGCACCTACACACTGGATGGCACCTACACACTGGATGGCACCTACACACTGGATGGCACCTACACAAGAATGCTGCACAAAACACTAAGCGTGTCATGTCGCATGACCAAGAACTGTTCGGCTTCTCCCACAGATCATCTCCATCGTGAGAGAACGTCGTCTTCGTCTGGCAGGGTATGTGATGCGTCATGACGAAGTAGCCAGTTAGGTCCTGCTCTGGAAGACTGATGGCCCTCGGAGAAGAGATCGATCAACAACAACTCTGCGAGACATCACAGAGAAGGACTCGAGATTCAGTGGGACAAACTTAACAAATGCAATGCCGAACCGAAAAGACTGAAAGGAAGCCATCATGTCACCTCGTTAAGTGGACGACATATGTAAAGTAAGACAGTAAGTAATAATAACGCTATAATAGGCCGGAAATCGAGTTGTCATCGCACGCATTCAGTACATGCATTGTACGCGTATATTAATAATTTGGAGAGCGGAAATTACCGTGCATAACTCAGTGGGCCCCAGATGAACTATAGTGGTTTGATAATAACACGCATTCAACAGTATTCACGAGTCAATACAATTGCAGTTGAGTGTATAAATACTTTTAAATAGACGACATGTAAACGCAATTTTCTAATCTTTCGATTCTATTTGCACTTGTTTACTAACGATGAGCGAGATATACTAGTTAGGTTTACCACAATTTGGTTGTTGGTGATGTCAGTTTGATGTAGGTATACTACAGTTGAGAATAGTCGATGTATATGTACTACAGTGTGATATTTTGATGTAGATATGCTACAGTTGAGAATAGTCTATGTATATGTACTACAGTGTGATATTTTGATGTAGATATGCTACAGTTGAGAATAGTCGATGTATATGTACTACAGTGTGACATTTTGATGTAGATATACTACAGTTGAGAATAGTCTATGTATATGTACTACAGTGTGACATTTTGATGTAGATATACTACAGTTGAGAATAGTCTATGTATATGTACTACAGTGTGATATTTTGATGTAGATATGCTACAGTTGAGAATAGTCGATGTATATGTACTACAGTGTGACATTTTGATGTAGGTATACTACAGTTGAGAATAGTCGATGTATATGTACTACAGTGTGATATTTTGATGTAGATATGCTACAGTTGAGAATAGTCTATGTATATGTACTACAGTGTGATATTTTGATGTAGATATGCTACAGTTGAGAATAGTCGATGTATATGTACTACAGTGTGACATTTTGATGTAGATATACTACAGTTGAGAATAGTCTATGTATATGTACTACAGTGTGACATTTTGATGTAGATATACTACAGTTGAGAATAGTCGATGTATATGTACTACAGTGTGACATTTTGATGTAGATATGCTACAGTTGAGAATAGTCGATGTATATGTACTACAGTGTGACATTTTGATGTAGATATACTACAGTTGAGAATAGTCGATGTATATGTACTACAGTGTGATATTTTGATGTAGATATGCTACAGTTGAGAATAGTCGATGTATATGTACTACAGTGTGACATTTTGATGTAGATATACTACAGTTGAGAATAGTCGATGTAAATGTACTACAGTGTGACATTTTGATGTAGATATACTACAGTTGAGAATAGTCGATGTATATGTACTACAGTGTGATATTTTGATGTAGATATGCTACAGTTGAGAATAGTCGATGTATATGTACTACAGTGTGACATTTTGATGTAGATATACTACAGTTGAGAATAGTCGATGTATATGTACTACAGTGTGACATTTTGATGTAGATATACTACAGTTGAGAATAGTCGATGTATATGTACTACAGTGTGACATTTTGATGTAGATATTCTACAGTTGAGAATAGTCGATGTATATGTACTACAGTGTGATATTTTGATGTAGATATACTACAGTTGAGAATAGTCGATGTATATGTACTACAGTGTGACATTTTGATGTAGATATACTACAGTTGAGAATAGTCGATGTATATGTACTACAGTGTGACATTTTGATGTAGATATACTACAGTTGAGAATAGTCGATGTATATGTACTACAGTGTGACATTTTGATGTAGATATGCTACAGTTGAGAATAGTCGATGTATATGTACTACAGTGTGACATTTTGATGTAGATATACTACAGTTGAGAATAGTCGATGTATATGTACTACAGTGTGATATTTTGATGTAGATATACTACAGTTGAGAATAGTCGATGTATATGTACTACAGTGTGACATTTTGATGTAGATATACTACAGTTGAGAATAGTCGATGTATATGTACTACAGTGTGATATTTTGATGTAGATATGCTACAGTTGAGAATAGTCGATGTATATGTACTACAGTGTGACATTTTGATGTAGATATACTACAGTTGAGAATAGTCGATGTATATGTACTACAGTGTGACATTTTGATGTAGATATACTACAGTTGAGAATAGTCGATGTATATGTACTACAGTGTGACATTTTGATGTAGATATTCTACAGTTGAGAATAGTCGATGTATATGTACTACAGTGTGACATTTTGATGTAGATATACTACAGTTGAGAATAGTCGATTTATATGTACTACAGTGTGACATTTTGATGTAGATATACTACAGTTGAGAATAGTCGATGTATATGTACTACAGTGTGACATTTTGATGTAGATATACTACAGTTGAGAATAGTCGATGTATATGTACTACAGTGTGACATTTTGATGTAGATATGCTACAGTTGAGAATAGTCGATGTATATGTACTACAGTGTGACATTTTGATGTAGATATACTACAGTTGAGAATAGTCGATGTATATGTACTACAGTGTGATATTTTGATGTAGATATACTACAGTTGAGAATAGTCGATGTATATGTACTACAGTGTGACATTTTGATGTAGATATACTACAGTTGAGAATAGTCGATGTATATGTACTACAGTGTGACATTTTGATGTAGATATGCTACAGTTGAGAATAGTCGATGTATATGTACTACAGTGTGACATTTTGATGTAGATATACTACAGTTGAGAATAGTCGATGTATATGTACTACAGTGTGACATTTTGATGTAGATATGCTACAGTTGAGAATAGTCGATGTATATGTACTACAGTGTGACATTTTGATGTAGATATACTACAGTTGAGAATAGTCGATGTATATGTACTACAGTGTGACATTTTGATGTAGATATACTACAGTTGAGAATAGTCGATGTATATGTACTACAGTGTGACATTTTGATGTAGATATACTACAGTTGAGAATAGTCGATGTATATGTACTACAGTGTGACATTTTGATGTAGATATGCTACAGTTGAGAATAGTCGATGTATATGTACTACAGTGTGACATTTTGATGTAGATATACTACAGTTGAGAATAGTCGATGTATATGTACTACAGTGTGATATTTTGATGTAGATATACTACAGTTGAGAATAGTCGATGTATATGTACTACAGTGTGACATTTTGATGTAGATATACTACAGTTGAGAATAGTCGATGTATATGTACTACAGTGTGACATTTTGATGTAGATATGCTACAGTTGAGAATAGTCGATGTATATGTACTACAGTGTGACATTTTGATGTAGATATACTACAGTTGAGAATAGTCGATGTATATGTACTACAGTGTGACATTTTGATGTAGATATGCTACAGTTGAGAATAGTCGATGTATATGTACTACAGTGTGACATTTTGATGTAGATATACTACAGTTGAGAATAGTCGATGTATATGTACTACAGTGTGATATTTTGATGTAGATATACTACAGTTGAGAATAGTCGATGTATATGTACTACAGTGTGACATTTTGATGTAGATATACTACAGTTGAGAATAGTCGATGTATATGTACTACAGTGTGATATTTTGATGTAGATATGCTACAGTTGAGAATAGTCGATGTATATGTACTACAGTGTGATATTTTGATGTAGATATTCTACAGTTGAGAATAGTCGATGTATATGTACATCTTGATGTATATATGCTACAGTTGAGAATAGTCGATGTATATGTACTACAGTGTGACATGTTGATGTGGATTTACTACAGTTGAGAATAATCGATGTATATGTACTACAGTGTGACATTTTGCTGTGATATATATATATAGATATATTTATTATTATATTTACCGGTGCAGTTTTCGAGCCACTCCAGTTTTCGACTCATTGAAATCTCGCTTGATATCGCGTTAGAGACGTCACAGCGTCTGTTTACGACAATAACGATACAGAGTCTTGTCTGAGCAAAATATATTTTGACATATAACATGAGACACGTTTATGATATGGTATATGACATATATACCTTGATAAAAATCGACTTTGTCTTTGCATGCTTACCAGACATTATTTTTGATCATCTGCTGACGCGTGTCTCGTTCTTGGCCACGTGACAATAATAGCCCTTTTTGTGGTAGATGTATGGCAAGCCAGTCTAGTCATAAAAGTAGGAATAATTAAAATTTGTTAAATATGCGAGAAAAAATGCACTACATTAACGTTATATATTCAATAACAGTACATGTTTTATAAAGTGTTATGACTATGTCAAGCCTGGTTGTTATAAAAAGTTGAAATAATTGGAACAAAGTGGTAAAATGAAAAAAGATTGTTTCTACGGCTTGCCATAAATATAGGTTCAATTCCGCCGGTTTCCTCGTCTCGCGCGACATGGTTCAGACGTTCAATATTCACAAGTTTTTCACTGAAAACAACTGTTTTAATAATGGTAAAGGCTATTCGCCCAACCGTTGTGCGGATAAGCGTACGATCTTTCTTATTCGCCCAACCGTCGTACGGCTAATACTATTCGCCCTACCGTTATACGGACAAGCGTACGATCTGTCTTAATCGAACCGCTGTGCGGATAAACGTATGACCTGTCTTAATCGAACCGTTATGCGGATAAGTGTACGATCTATACTAACGATATATGCTAATCGTCCAACCTTTGTGCGGATAATTTTTATCTTTGTAATTTTTAGCATGAACATTTGTAGATGTCTTAATTACTAATTGATGCGATAGCTGATGCATAACATATATGCAGTAAAGGCTTACAGTGCGGAAAGCAACAAAGAGAGGGAAGACCTGCATCGGTACGAGCAGTCGATATAAGACCGCACTGCCACTGGAGGCCAAATGTAACCTGGTAACCTGCCCACAACTAAGGTCATGCAGTTCAAAGAAGAGAGGGCACTCGAAAGCTGATAAAACATTGAAGAAAAATAAGAAAAGGAAGACAGCGTCACTACGCCTTGTTCGGGATTACATTCCAGCAGGAGAAGAGGCGAAAGCTGGATGCAATGTTGGAGTGTGGCCAGTGAGCACACC
The DNA here is from genome assembly GCA_963662155.1 of Lamellibrachia columna. Lineage (NCBI taxonomy): Eukaryota > Metazoa > Annelida > Polychaeta > Sabellida > Siboglinidae > Lamellibrachia > Lamellibrachia columna. The sequence continues at coordinate 24,376,382 of OY759273.1, read as the reverse complement.
GTGTGAGTGTGCCGGGTATGAGCGTGGCGGTTTTATGTGCGAAATTTGCTTTGATGAACTGGTGGAGTAGACGGATCATTTATATATATATATATATATATATATATATATATATATATATATATATATATATATATATATATATATATATATATATATATATATATTGCAATCAGATACGTTCATTTGGGTGACACACTATTGCAGCCTTTTGTTCCTCCAGTTTTCCATTGAGTCTATCAAGTACATTTTCTAAACAGACTGCATCAGCCGAAACTTGTCCAGTAATAAGTTTGTTACTGGAGGGTTGAAAGAGAAGAGGAAGACCTAGAATAGAAAAGCGTATTCCTTTCAAGTGTCGATAGGACTACGTAGGCACTGTTTCTTACTTAGGTAAGTGGGCTGGTATGTTACTTTTTCTTACTTAGGTAAGTGGGCTGGTTTGTTACTGGTGGTTGTTCCTTGTTCGGAAATTGATAATGCACACCTGGCGGTAACCAGCATCTGCTGCATGTAGATCCTGAGCAAACTCGATCCTGCTGCGAACCTTCTGCGCAAACCAGTTACTTATACAAGCATACTGAACTTATACAAGCATACTGAACTTATACAAGCATACTGAACTGTTGCCTGGAAATCTGCCGTTCTGGCTGAAAAAAATACCCCATTAGCAGATGATACAATTCGCATTTTGAACTGTCCCATCATAACTACGAACAAATAACAAACATTTAATTACAAAATACTCCATAACTGCAGCCTCAAAATCAGTATCACAATCATATTCAGCATCGTTCCGCAGTTCGGCAAAGACGCTCTCGTCCATATTTGCGCGCTTAAAACACCGGATGTGAAAGTGCAAGCACCTGATTGGACGTTAGTGGTTGGGCGAATAATAAATGACGCGGTGTTGTCCGCACAACGGTTCGGCGGATAAGATTGACCGTACGCCTTATTCGCACGATGGTTGGGCGAATAGCCACTTCGTTTAATAATTTGTTTGCATTGAATAAATGAAGTAGCTGTTGCTGATTTGGTATATCGATCTCTTACACAAAATGTTTCTTCAGATTTTGTTAACGGCATATTCTGTTACGTAGGTCGAAAACTACACAAACCAGTATATATATATATATATATATATATATATATATATATATATATATATATATATATATATATATATATATATATATATATATATATATATATATATATATATATATATATATATATATATATATATATATATATATATACTTGTTGATGTTGCGAACACATTATGTTATACTATTTACGTAATAAATGTACAACCTATATGTATGACATTGTGTTATAGTCTCTTGTAAAGTTGTATCAATTTGGTATATTTGCCATAGTATTTATATATACTCGGAACCCGAAAGCAAAGAAAGTCACGTCGGCCCATCCACCGTTACTTGTTTACCCCTAGTCCTAGACCAACGAACCTTATCGTTCCCCAAGAGAAATCGTGACAACAGGTCTCACAAAGATGGCTCAAAACTTGACCAGGTGGCGATCTTTTATCAATGCCAATGGCTGCAGGGTAGCAAATGTCCCAAGGCAAGTACAAAAGTGAAGCAAATGTACTACCACCTATGTAAATATACTTTAGTGTAAACATAGATGTACTACTACAAATGTAAATATACAACAACCGATTTAAATGTACTTACAGTGCGTAGCACATGTACCATGACCGATATAAATTTACTTACGCTGTGAAGTAAATCTACTAAAACTTATATAAGTGTACTACAATATGTAGTGAATGTACTACAATATGTAGTGAATGTACTACAATATGTAGTGAATGTACTACAATATGTAGTGAATGTACTACAATATGTAGTGAATGTGCTACAATATGTAGTGAATGTGCTACAATATGTAGTGAATGTGCTACAATATGTAGTGAATGTGCTACAATATGTAGTGAATGTGCTACAATATGTAGTGAATGTGCTACAATATGTAGTGAATGTACTACAATATGTAGTGAATGTACTACAATATGTAGTGAATGTACTACAATATGTAGTGAATGTACTACAATATGTAGTGAATGTACTACAATATGTAGTGAATGTACTACAATATGTAGTGAATGTGCTACAATATGTAGTGAATGTACTACAATATGTAGTGAATGTACTACAATATGTAGTGAATGTACTACAATATGTAGTGAATGTACTACAATACGTAGTGAATGTACTACAATATGTAGTGAATGTACTACAATATGTAGTGAATGTACTATAACCGACGTAAATATACTTACTACGTATGGTAAAACACTACAATCGAAGTAGTGGAGCATAATCGACGTACAGTGTATTACACTGTACATTAACTGTACTAATCCCGATGTACGTCTACAACAGTTTAACAGAGCGGGGCGCAGTTGCATCTATCATACAACTATTCTCTTTTGAAAGTCATCATTTACAACGGTAAATCATAATTAATAACGGTAAACCATAATATTGGTATGAACCAGACAATAGTGACTCATTTGAGCAATACCGAAGGCTGTTTCCACGATGTGCTACAGACGCTTTTGTTTTCCGCAGTTCTTCCTGTCTCTCAGATCACATCTTCCGACCAATATCATACATCCGTTTCTTTGTTTATAATATTCAACATTGTTTCGTCTAGGATAGTGTTTCAAAGTACACGTTCGTACCTCCAACTGTTGCGTACGATATCGATGCGATCTTCAACATCAGAGTCTGAATCAGCCAGCCTACTTGTTATGTGAGTAGCCTGACTCATACGTGCGCACAAATATCGACGTATGGGTTTATATTGGCGCCATCCTAATCTCCACAGCTTTTATCTCTATTTCTCGTTTGATGTAAAGGCTGTGAAAAGTCACTGTCTGCGTTGCCCAGCCCTCTGTTCTTGCAACGTTGACGTCGTCGCGACGTAATAGCACCAGGCGGTAAACCTCAACAACCGCAAGTTCTCAGCATACTGCTCTATAGTGCAGTGACCTGGGCAACTTGTCGCAAACAGGAATCGAAACTAAACAAATTCCATCTACGTTGCAATCGTATGATACATGGCATGAAATGGCAGTACAGTCACCAGCCTTGAGATTCTGCGGCGCTGCAAGTCAACACCGCCAAGCAGCATTCTCAAACATAGACGACTAGGACGACTTGGGCACAGGATGACTTGGGCACGTACCGCGTATGTCGAAGATCGTTCTCTATGGGGGAGTCAACCGAAGGCAAATGCTCAGTTGGCAGCTCTAAGTTGAGATACAAGGATGTATTCAAAAGAGATCTAAAATACTATGACATCGACCCTTGCTGAAAACCTATCTACCTGGCGAGTCAGTCTTAGTGGCGCTTCTGCCATTGACACCAAAGCGTTCCCCAATAACCAACTAATGTATTTAAAATACATTGTTATAGAACTAGATGAGATCAACACCGAGTAGTGCTGCCATCTGTTGAAATGATGGAAAACAACATTACTGCAATGATAACTAAATATATAGCTAATTTATTTTTTCACGACCGACTTTAGCGACTGTGCTGCATCTTCTTAAAACTAAGTTATAAAATCAAAACGACATTGGACTACTCTTTATCGGCATAGGCCTACACTTTATCGCCAGTGAAATCCAACTGTTTACCTACATGAAACTGACAATACAATTTCAATGTGCAGGATCTGTAATCTGTTATTTTCATGGTAACTGATGTTATGTCAAGAAGTTCTCAAGCTGAAAATGTACACATTTTTCGTTGAGATATACCTCTTTAAGAAGAATAAACTTATAATGACATCTCGAACCATGACAGGCCATTTTTTCTCCACAAAGTGGCCAGCTAAAGCTTAATGTTCGACAAACAGTTTGAGAGGTACTTACAGAGGTACATACAGAGGTAACATTCAGAGGTATATACAGAGGTATCATACAGAGGTATCACACATACGTACATGCAGAGGTATCATACATGGCTACATACAGAGGTACACACAGAGATACATACAGAGGTATCATACAGAGGCACATACAGATGTATCATACAGAGGAATACAGAGGTATCATACAGAGGTACCATACATAGGTACCATACATAGGTACATACGTGTATACATAAGTATCATACAGAGGTACATACAGAGTATCATACAGAGGTACATACAAAGGTATCATACAGAGGCACATACAGAGGAATATATACAGATGTATCATACAGAGGTACATACAGAGGTTTCTTGCATAGGTACATGCAGAGGTTTCATACAGATGTACATACAGAGGCACACACATAGGTACAGATGTAACATACACATGCATATACATAGGTATCATACAGAGGAATATATACAGAGGTACACATAAATTTACCTACACAGGTATCATACAGAAGTATCATACACAGGTAAATGCATAGATACATCCAGAGGTTTTATACAGAGGTACATGCAGAGGTATCATGCAGAGGTACATGCAGAGGTATCATACAGAGGTTTCATACACAGATACATACAGTAGTACATAAAGAGGTGTCATACAGAGGTATCAAACAGAGGCACATACATGTACGTGCAGAGGTTTCATACAGAGATACATACAGGGGTATTATACATAGGTATATACAGAGGTATATACAGAGGTATCATAAAGAGGTGCATGCATACAGGGGTATCATACATAGGCACATACAGAGGAATATATACAGATGTATCATACAGAGGTACATACAGAGTATCATACAGAGGTACATACAAAGGTATCATACAGAGGCACATACAGAGGAATATATACAGATGTATCATACAGAGGTACATACAGAGGTTTCTTGCATAGGTACATGCAGAGGTTTCATACAGATGTACATACAGAGATACATTCAGAGGTACATATAGACGTATCATACAGAGGCACACACATAGGTACAGATGTTACATACACATGCATATACATAGGTATCATACAGAGGAATATATACAGAGGTACACTTAAATTTACCTACACAGGTATCATACAGAAGTATCATACACAGGTAAATGCATAGATACATCCAGAGGTTTCATACAGAGGTACATGCAGAGGTATCATACAGAGGTACATGCAGAGGTACATGCAGAGGTATCATACAGAGGTGTCATACACAGATACATACAGTAGTACATAAAGAGGTGTCATACATGGCGGATCCAGGGAGTGTCCATATGGCTACACCCCCCTGGCATGGGCGGATCCAGGGAGTGTCCATATGGCTACACCCCCCTGGCATGGGCGGATCCAGGGAGTGTCCATATGGCTACACCCCCCTGGCATGGGCGGATCCAGAGAGTGTCCACATGGCTACACCCCCCTGGCATGGGCGGATCCAATGAGTGTTCATATGGCTACACCCCCCCTGGCATGGGCGGATCCAGGGAGTGTCCATATGGCTACACCCCCCTGGCATGGGCGGATCCAGGGAGTGTCCATATGGCTACACCCCCCCCTGGCATGGGCGGATCCAGGGAGTGTCCATATGGCTACACCCCCCCTGGCATGGGCGGATCCAGGGAGTGTCCATATGGCTACACCCCCCTGGCATGGGCGGATCCAGGGAGTGTCCATATGGCTACACCCCCCCTGGCATGGGCGGATCCAGGGAGTGTCCATATGGCTACACCACCCTGGCATGGGCGGATCCAGGGAGTGTCCATATGGCTACACCCCCCTGGCATGGGCGGATCCAGTGAGTGTCCATATAGCTACACCCCCTCCCTTATTTCACCCGCGCTTTTTCAGTGAAGTTAGAAATAGACATTTCTAACATGCACACTCAGTACTGCCATTTTGCCCCCAGTCGTTCGGATTTGCTCACCATCCTGCCATTTCCTCTTAGTACCTAGTCTCGCTTATCAGACTCTCTCACTCTCGCCTTCTGAATACGCCGAGAAGAAAGTCTGGCCGCAGAAGCGTGGTCTCGTTCTTACCCTCTGTCACCACTCCATTTTGTGTAGGCGTTCCCATGAAGCGCCAGCAGCCAATCAGCATCAGTATCGAGATGATACACTAAAAGTTTGTTTGCCTGATTTAACTTTTCAGTCGGACAGTTGTGTCGATATAATCAAAGTTTAAAGTTAATTCGAATTGCATCGTATAAACTGATTAAAGTTCACCCTTATTTTATGAATTAGGTCAATGCCCGGATGAGATCTTAATTAGCTATTTATGTATGCGCCCAGAATCTGGACTTCCGAAAGATGCACGACCAAGCATGCGATTTGTTTAAATTAAAAGCCCGTGGTATCGGGGATGGCATAATTGACTGGATAGAACAATGGCTGACTGACAGAAGACTGCGTGCTGTAGTAGATGGAGAGGTTTCAAACTGGAAATCAGTTTTGAAGGGTACCACAAGGATCAGTATTAGGACCTTTATTATTCTTAATATATATCAGTGACTTGGACGACAATATAACTAGCAACGTACTGGAATTTGCGGTTGACACAAAAGTGTTTAGAAAGGTTAACACTGATGGTGATAAACAACATTTACAAAAAGATCTAGACAAATTTGTGAAATGGTCTGAAAAGTGGCAGATGTTATTAAATTTAAGGAAAGGTAAATGCCTACATACAGTACACGGGAACTTGGATATAAACTATAATATTATCAAGTATCTGTCAATTCTATTTTTAAGCATATTCACACTACTAGCATTAACACAATCATTTGGCAGTTTGTTCCATTCATTTATCACCCTCTGTGAGAAAGAGTACTTTCTCATGTCTAACCTACACTGCTCCTTAACTAATGCTGCTTTGTGTCATCTGGTTCTACTGCCTTCTTTAAGTTTGAAGAACATATTCCTGTCAACATCCTCATAACCATTCACTATTTTAAACACTTCTATTTGGTCTCCTCTTAGTCTCCTGGTCTCTAGTGTTGTCAAACGACTTTCGTAACTAAGGTCTCTCAGTTCTGGAATCATTTTAGCTGCTCTTCTTTGTATTCTTTCTAGCTTGTCTGTGTCCTTTTTACGATATGGCCTCCATGCTTGAATACAATATTCCAAATGTGGTCTAACTATTGCTTTGTACAGGGGTACAATTAGCTGTTTCTCCTTATACATGATAGTTCTCCTAATTAGCCCTTTCGAAGCAGCAATCCCACATTGCTCTGAAACTTTCATGTCAGCACTAAATGTTACACCTAAGTCCTTCTCTTGTGTGGTTCTACCTAGTACAGCATCCCCCATTTTATATTCTTCGTCCATGTTTCCATGTCCTATGTGTATACATTTACACTTCCCAAAATTGAATAACATTTGCCATTTTTCTGACCATATAACTAATTTATCTAGATCATCCTGTAAACTTTGCTTATCTGTATCATTAGTAACCTGAATACTTTTGTGTCATCAGCAAATTTGAGTACTTTGCTAGATATGTCAACTTCCAAATCATTTTTATATATTAAAAACAGCATAGGGCCTAATACTGATCCCTGTGGTACCCCACTCAAAACAAATTTCCAGTTTGAATTCTCACCATCTACTATTACTCTCTGTTTTCTGTGTGTAAGCCACTTTTCTATCCAGTTGATTACATCATTACCTATGCCATGGGCTTTTAGTTTAAGTAACAATCTTTGATGTGGCACTTTATTGAAAGCTTTCTGAAAATCTAAGTAGACAACATCCACTGGTGACCCGTCATCTACCCACTTTGTAATTTCTTTAAAAAAAACATAAGAGATTAGTTAGACATGACCTTGCTTTTAGGAACCCATGTTGAGATGTATTTATTAATTTATGTTTTACAAGGAATTCCACCATGTGGTCTCTATTTAATGTTTCGAGCAATTTACATACAACTGATGGTAAACTCACTGGTCTGTAATTTTCTGGTTTGTTCCGCGATCCTTTCTTAAATAGCGGCGTAATGTTTGCATTAAGAGGAGATCAAATTGAAGTTTTTAAGATATTGAATGGGTAAGAAAATATTGATAGAAATATGTTTTTCCCACTCAAGAAATATAGTAGAACTAGAAGACATGAGGTAAAGTTAGTAAAGGATCAGTGAAGATTGGATCAGTAAGTACTCGTTCTCACAGAGGACAATCAATGAATGGAACACATTGTCTACAGATTGTGTAACTGCTAGCAGCGTGAATATGTTTAAAAACAAGGTTGACACACATCACAGGAGGGCGGGTTACACGTAGATGAACATTGTTGGACTCTCGATAAGCCAGTGGCTTCCTTGTCTGGGCGTTCGGCTTGGATGGCAAATCTTGTTAAAGGGGCTGTGCTGTGAAATGCCCAGGTGGGCATCCTGACTGTACAGAGACCATAGGACCTGAAGACTCAGTTTCAACATCGGAGAACAACTCGGTAAACAGCAGGCACATGAAAACTATAGTAAAACACGCAGTTACAGATGGTAACTCTCAGAGTGCGCTGGGACTTGAAGCTGGCATAGCAGAAACATTCCCATCATGCAAAGGGCAACGACA
>OY759273.1:24241535-24367672 GCA_963662155.1 Lamellibrachia columna | reverse complement strand
AATTTGACAACTGTAATTTTGGGTGACTTTTAAACCACTCCCACCATCATTTTTTCAGTATGATTAATATAGCCTGTAAACAGAGATACAACCGGTTATAAGACTGCTTGGATACAAATATGTATTTTCAGGAAGTTCTTCTAAACAAAATAACGAGAAATCGCCGTAAGACAATCGCGCCAAACGACAACAACATATCATTGAACATAAATTCATACATTATTAAAATAAACGTATTTTTTGGTATTCCATAAACACATCGTTAGTGTTCACCGTCAGAAACGTCAGAAACGTAATAAACCTGGACATTATTTGCGAACAGCTAAAGTGATATAGATGTCCATTAACAATGTAAATGTAAATTTAAAAAAGTAGTAATTGCATTTGGTACTCTATGGATAACATCACAAGTGTACGGGAGTAAATCAAGTTAAAAGATAATGTACGTGACACATACGTGACACGTACGAAGTGTCCAGTGGTGTTAACACGAAATTAATGTCATCCGAGCGTTCAACATCTTTGTTTCGGTATGCGCGAACGCAACAAAATAAATACATAAATACAATTACATATAGAGCCTTTCCGTTGGCCGACAGGCGCGAGAAGAAAATCCTCTTCTCGTGTCAAGAGGATTTTCTACCACTACGACCAACTGAGAAAACAAATTGTTTCACCACCTACAAACTGTCTGTTATTCCTGAAACGATTACTCGTGTCGCGAGCCAGCGAACAAGCACGACGACCGGAAGTGATTTCAGATTGACTTCCGGGCGTGATATTCATTTTGACAGAATCAGGTTTAGCTGACCCCGCGCATTTTATTTGCCCTGTCGATACGGAATCTTATGCTGGATTTAGTTGGTCTGTAGAAGGAACACGGTTCTAAACGGCACTGCGAGTCTAAGTTTTATATCTCACGCAACCGCAACAAATTGACGGCTAACAAATAACGTCAACAACGTATCGTTTAGAATAATTCACAACAAAGTAAACAAAGATCTCGCGTTACAATCACGTGGCTTTAGCGGGCAGGAATCGTTTGTTTAGAACACGTAAAGCAGGGTACCCATAAATATGTGGGATTCAATAGCAGAAGCCAAGATCACAGTCAGAGAGGACGTCGGGTCATATAACTGTACGACGTCGCACTACCAGACAGATACAACACCATCCTCGCTAGCCAGGGGTCGTAGCAGTACTGTAGTACCCCTGGTAGATCGACCTGTTGAAACGTGGATTTGTCAGTCAGTTTATTCTACACTGAAACATTTGTACTTAGACCCGCGACGACGGGTCCAGTACCAACGTCTCGTATGCGAGCCCCGTAAATGTGAGCGAGCAGCATTATTGCAACTGAAAAATCAGCGCTTCAACAGGTCGATCTGCCAGGGTGGACTGATGTAGTCAGAATCCCCTGGCGGCGAGGACGTGCGGCTCTCACAAACACGCACACGCACGCACACAACCGCATAAACGCACACATGCAAACACAACTAGAAGCCTACGAACGCGCTTGACCATGGTTGCATGCGCGCACACATTAGAACGACGATGTGCTTAGGCGCAGAACAGTCTTAAACGCGAACATTTGCGTGTTTCTACACCGTGGTACTAAATAACCAAATTACCCTGGTATCCATAAATTATGCATTTCACTTATAAACATTTAGTCTTCATGTGTACGAACGCGAACAAAGCCCTACTGCGTAGCGCTCTGTTCTGCGAAAATGTTCAACACCACGCACTCACTAAAATATTGCACAGGTTCAAAGCGGACACACTTCATTCACCGTCTACCGGCAGCAGTTATAACTGCTTGCGCCGTCTGGCGGAGTGTTGGAATATATTCGCAATTGGAATAATGTGGTGTCAGTATTCTACGTAATAATTTCAGCATAGTGTCCACGTTGAACAAAGTAGTATGTTGAGTTTACTCTTTTCATAAGACCTTTGACATATGCCCAACCGCGCTATTAATGGTCATCTACTCGGATACCAGTAACTTGAAACAGGCGGAAAATAAATATTAAACAATCACTTTGTGGAGCGTAACATTACACGCCTGGTTGCTTAACAACTGGACTCATTTTCGTAAATGCTAAGGTCGACGACAACGAGGCACTAAACGGCGTGACGTCATTGTTCACGTAAACAAGGCACTGGGTGGCGCCATCTCCCGGGCGCATGGCAACAACTCCTTCGTTCGTGGTATACGTAAATGGTCGTGTCGTGCGTCATCAGACAAGTCGTGACAGTAGCGTGAATGTGAGTATCGTACAGACGATGTAGAGACGGGAAGATAGGAAGAGGCTGGATCGACATGCCCCGCTGGCAACAACTTGCCCTCTGGACGAAATCATTCCCTCGATCGCTGCAACGACAAATGACAAATTATTTACTATTTCCAACCCAGGTACAAGAAACTATTATAGTAACTTTCAAAAGAGAAATGTATCAAGATTTAATAACATTGCCACCCAAAGCTATACGCGCCAGATCATAAGTGGACAAGGAAGCCTTTGGCTTATCGTCAGTCCAACAATGTTTCATTTATGTATAGCTTGCCCTTACCAGATATATGTCAACTTTATGATTAAACATATTCACACTACTAGCACTAACACAATCATTAGATAATTGGTTCCAATTATTTACTGTCCTCTGAGAGATTGAGTGTACCATGAGGGTAATATGTATCATATAATAATATAAACACAATGTTTGCTTACACAATGCATACAACATTATTTGATAGAACAAAACTATATGAATTACATTTATTTAAACAACGACCTCACACCTACAAATTCGGCAAGTTTTGACATTATTGCTTAACCATTGTAATATTAAATAATTGGCTCAATTAATGTTTTCTAACTGTGTAACATCGGTATAAATTCCTTACACTGTAACATCGGTGTAAATTATAATGACATTCATCTCCTAGTTCCAATTATCACAATAACTGCTGGGTTTTGGCGTATGCAGTGCCAAACAACGACAGTGAGCAAATGTTTCAGAACAGCGAGCAAGTAACTTAATACGCCGTTTATACACAAATCTAAACACACTTTTGCGCAACAGTTCCATGTACCAATTCATTAACAGTTACTTCATCAATTCAATGTAAATAAATTGTTAAAAAAGTTGTTTTGAGTGAAATACGTATGATAATCGAACGCTGACAACAGGTGCCGCGAAACGAGGCTCGCTCTTAAATTCTCACTGTGCAGTAAGATGCAAAGCATTAAACATACAAACACCACGGGTCCTTTTCTGTGAATTTTTTTACGAATAGTTGCGTACATTATCATCCGATAAAGTAAAACATGACGCATTTTGGCCTAAATTAGGCCACCAACATCCACAATGAGGCGTGATAGGGCTGCTACCTAGCGATCATTGTCCTTGTGAAATATAAAAATATCTATAAAAAACTGTTTGCGTCATTTTTCTTTGAATATCTTAACTTTGTTGGACGTTTACACTCCCAAGGACCGATATATCCCACTTGTGACGTATGTAACGCGATATCCTGAGAGATCTCAAACTGTGTCAGTTTAATTTAGGAGTGGCTCGAATTTGACGCCGATGACTATTCGTGATGTTTGTTTTGCCAGCCCATTTCGGTGGAACATTCTGTGTGTGTGGCCGGAGACAATGGCAAACACTTCATGTCGCACAAATATAAACGTATTAGCCATTAGTACACACCGTAGCACACGAGTATAAGGAACTAAATTGCATCTGTCTGTTCCGTCTTTGTCTGTTGCGCGTGTCAATTGGCTACCGCCAAAAGAGGTTAACTCAGGGTTCCGCAAACTCTGATAACATAAAATATTTGTTTCAGTTTTGGAGGTGCGTTGCGTTGTGTCTTTCAAATCGTTAGTTTACTCCACGAAATCGGCCGGTCGGTCGCATCATATGAAGTTTCGAATTTGGCTGGGCGTTCCGACATACATTTGAATCAGTCGAATATGCTGATTCGTGGAAGACAAATGCTGTTTTGCAATTTGCACGAAGCAGTGAAGGGTGTCGACCGCAAGATGTCGCTTTCAAAATTCATGCAGATAGTGGCAAAGTTCTGCCGTTCAAGTTCTCCAAAGAATTCTGCAACGATGACGAGGCGCGTATTGGAGATGACAAGTGAATGCTTGTTTGTCGGTGTGCCCTACAACACGCAGACTGCCGAAAACTGTTGATGCTTCTTTGCATTATCTCTCAGCCTGACGTTTGTTGGAAGTTGTCACAATCACTTCTAGTCGACGAAGCTGCTTTGCGAGAGAATCTCACTGACTTCAAAAAAGAGTTTCTTGCTACGAACGACGACCACGAGCGACGAAAATGCCGGTCCTATTTCCGGTGTTGTTTGCGGCATCGCAGATTTTATTTTACTTTCGGCAGCACGTGGTCGTGCGAATCTGTATTCTCAGCGGCGAATCGCACCAAGAACACGCTTCGATGCCGGTTGAAGGACAAGCGCTTTCAAGAATCGTCTGCGTTTTCACTGCTCTCTCCAGGCTTCAATCGGTTGTCGAAGAATATGCAGTATTAATCTTCGCATTAACTGTTATTATGACTGTGATGTATTCATCACTCGGACGTGGTCTAGACATGAATAACAACACACTGTATGCGAGTACCTTCGCAAATGTGTTTTCTTCCTTACTTCAACAGCTTTGGTTCGCAGAAATTGCTGAAAAAAAATTGGCCCCTGACTAAACACGTTTGCGGAACCCTGATTTGTCACTGTTTCGGCTGTAACACTGCGCAGTCGAGCGAAAGAGAGAGAGACAGAGAGATAAGTTCTGCTTACTTGTATAGTTATTTAATCAGAAATATGCATCGCATGGTGTATTAATCCACTAACTGCACGGCACATGTGAATTACAATACAATACAATACGTGTTCGTTATGACCCATCAGTAAACACAAGTAACAAGTAAACACAATACAAAATACATGTTGAATATGGGTGAGGGAGACTCCTGTTATGCCCTGGCCTGGTCGCTAGCATACGAGCCACCTGATATTAACATTTTAACCTCAAAATGTTTAACTGGCGTGTGGAATAAAATAAAAAAATAAACAACCTTTCTGCACTAGTTACGAATATAATGCAGTAAATTAGCTACTGTCATTGTATATAATTGCTTATTTTCCTAAAAAAGTACTATTTCTAATTTTGGTTGCCAGAGTTGGAATATATTGGAACTATGATTTTCTCGGTTGCAGCACCAATTCTTTGGAATTCATTCCATTTTAGTCTTAGGTCAACAGGAAACATGATAATATTTCGCCGTCATCTGAAGACTTATCTTTTTAACCTTGTTGATATTCCTTAGCTCCCCAGTGTAACCATACATCCATCTTCAACAATGTACACCGATGTTGATATTGCCTAACCATTTGGTTTTGATGCGTCTCTCAGCTCGGTTTCCCAATAAATTTGGCGCGATAGAAGTCTTCGTATTGCGTAGTTCGACTGTTGGGTTAGTCATCCCCAAACATTCATTCTTATTGCCAGAACATTTAAAATAGTGCCTCGTCTCTACAGTGACCCACCTTGACATGTCGGCGTGTCACCCGTCCAGTAGACCTGTGTCTGACTGTGCGCCAATTCACACGTTCGCGACCTACTTCCAACGAGCCGGTAACCATGGTTACACCGGAAGCTGCACGTTTCTCCAAAGACTTGGTCCTCGGAGCAGTTGTGGACGGAGCCGTATGAGGGCGGCACTAGTCGAGAGCACGCCACAGCTGCAAGCACGTGACCCGTTAGAAGCGTACATAATATGATGTATTGCATACACGCACTTCCACGATACTGGACAACATAATGAAGAAATATACTGAGCTGAGCAACGTAATGAAGAAAAGTGCATTAACAATTGAGAGTGCAGAAAAATTACTAAAATGGGTATCTTAGCATAGTTAGGACTTGGTCTCAACCAACTACAAGACTAAAAAGATAGCGTTTTCACCGTGTCTTGTATATTGTGACTTCAAGTGCGTAATAATTTGCTGAACAGACAGTCACTTGGTGTCCACAAAGTCCCTTTCACGTCTTGTCTTGTCTTGTATTGTTACTGGCCAACACTCCTATGGAGTCAAACATCCTAGTGGCATGAACATCCTTATCGTGTGTAAAAGTTCAACAAGTTATAGCGCACATTGTTCATGATACGGTGAAAATATCATCTTTCTAATCTCATCTTTAGCTGAGACAAAGTCCTAACTTTGCTGCAAAACCATCTTTTCTCTGAAAGAGATAATATAAACCAACCATGTGCAACTAAAATCAAGAATATCACGCCACTGGTTTACTCAGAATGCGTTCTAAAAGCGTGAGATTCCTGTCATTTAGTAAACATTAAAGTTTAGTAAACAAAATATGTTACATAAGTTGAGTTTGGACGCAAACAGCATATCCATATCGTATTGGCAAATATAGGGATAGGTGCATACAAATATATTTTCATTTGGAGAGCGAAATTTGCTAGACTATGACACTCGTGACGTAGGGTTATCTAACAGAATAGGCCGCCCATGAAATTAAGATAGTGTGTTTACAACAAGGTTTTCCTAGAAAACCACTGGCGTGATATTCTTAATTGTAGTTGCAGCTGGTTGTGTTTTATAACTCATATAGGTGCATATGCATGACTTTTGCTTACCTTCAATAATCAAAGTCACTTATTCTATAATCATAGTTTATACAGCATGGTATGCTCTGGATAAAATGTGACTGACCAAATGGTTCTATCCTTAACGGGTGTCTACGTTTTATAACTCATATAGGTGCATATGCATGACTTTTGCTTACCTTCAATAATCAAAGTCACTTATTCTATAATCATAGTTTATACAGCATGGTATGTTCTGGATAAAATGTGACTGACCAAATGGTTCTATCCTTAACGGGTGTCTACGTTTTATATTTGATTTTTAGGACAGTAGGCCTAAGTACGAGACTTGCTAAATGGGTTCTAACTAGATTTTTAAACAGACATAGTACTGCAGATAATAAAGGCTAGATCTTTTGTAAACACTAATCTAAAACGGACACCGTATTATTCCAGACCATTGACAGGTACTACGCACGCGCGGATTTGTGGGTGCGTGCGTGAGTGAGTGTGTACGTGCGTGCGTCTGCCTACTTACTTGTAACGTTGAATTTTTTAATACCCCGCACAAGAGCGCGGCCGTATCTATGAATCGTACAGTCATATATTCCTATATCAGACGTGTCTGAAACAGAAAGACGAAGGTAAGATGAGAACAATATAAAAAGACAGGACATAAGCGACAAGGCCAAAAACCAAGCAATCCTCGTTTAAATATTCTAACTGAATAGTATTTAAAACTTCTGTTTTCTTTCACCGAATTATGATGGAATAGTTTGCCGATGGTTTCGCCAAAAGTAAATAAATATTATACAAACGAACTAGCATGTCGCAGTGGGTGTTCAACAGGTTCAATTGTTTGCGAAATTAGTCTGAAACAAGGCCAAAAACCAAGCAATCCTCGTTTAAATATTCTAACTGAATAGTATTTAAAACTTCTGTTTTCTTTCACCGAATTATGATGGAATAGTTTGCCGATGGTTTCACCAAAAGTAAATAAATATTATACAAACGAACTAGCATGTCGCAGTGGGTGTTCAACAGGTTCAATTGTTTGCGAAATTAGTCTGAAACAAGACGAACGAACAAACTGTACCGAGGAGGAACCTCTAAAGAAGTCCATTATATGTTTATTGCCACATATATCTATTATCTATGCAATAGCGAGTGGAGTGGGATAATTGCCATGTAGGTTTTTATGTTACCTACAACACTTCTGACCTCTAGTGGTGACAGCAGACAAACAGTACCTGTGTTTTTAATAATGAGCGCATCAGACCCGATGGTGAATTTTTCACCACTGCTTAGCCGGACGCCATTACGAGCCCAGAACGCCCCCTGGCGGCATTGCAATTTCAGCATGCTGTCGACCCGAAGGAGCACATGACTCAGACTCGTCGGTACTTCTGGTTCGACGTTTGACAAGACTGAAAGTGAAAGAAGACAGACCGCTTAGAGTTGTTTGAAACATTTTTATTTGGCAGTTAGTTTCACTTTAGCCTGTTTGTATCCAACAACGACAGAGCTTGGCGTCTGAGTTTTGATACTGTAGAATTAATAATCACATTTGTTTAAGTGAACTTCGCATAATATCCGAGTAAACTCGTGTTACATCTACGTATTATATATATCAATGGAATATAGATTAATTACAATATTGGGCAGACATACTAAGAACTTGTCAGATTCAAGAATATGTCATCCTTTCCAGACTTCCGTAAAAAGTAAATCCAAATGATTTGTTCTGTGTAGGTCAAGTGTCTAGAACGTGCATAATACCAATCAGTATGTTGAGTAATAATTATAATTCTTTATAGAGTGCCCCATCCAAATAATTGTCCGTTAGATATATTGCCGTATACATTGCGTCGTTAGAAAAGTTTAAATCTAGTATTGTGCAAATACACGTACGTCGTGCGTCTTACCTTTGCACGATGGGATCCTTCCTCTCCAGAAGGTCCTGCCTTCGTCCCGCTCACAGACCATCGGCACGCTGGACGTCAGCGTGTAGCCGTCGTCACAACGGAAGGTACACGTCTCGCCATACTGCGGGTCAGACGGGCAGTTCTCGAACGATCCGTGGGAGGGCGCCTTCAGTCGGTCGCAAGGCGACGCTACGAAAAACAATTGCCAGACGATCAGCCATTTGATACTTTCATGAAACGTGTAACATAATTAAGTACAGTGCACGGATAAATGCAGAATATCATTATGGAGTTGTTAATGTTAATGCTGAAGCATTATTTTATTCAATAATGATAGTTGTATATATTTTAATTACTCCACATCCAATCCTAGAGCTACTTATTGATAGTCATGGATGTTTGAAATGTGTCCTGTACAATGCAATTGTGCATTTATTTAGGAACACAGTTCTACATAGAATTTAAACGAAATATGTTGTGCACATTAACAGTTACAGTAACCATTCATATTCATGATTATTTACAAACACCTGTTGTTTAGATAGCACGTTTTTTCTACATAACAATGGTGTCAGCATCAGTCTATCGTGCATCAAGGTGCATCAAAATAGAAATTGGGCAAATACGGTTACGTGATTGTTAAACCACGCACAAAATTATATTCAAATGATTAGCTAGTGGCTATCCCCAGGAATCACTTTGCTGTGTTGACGTGGTACTCACTGCTTATATTAAAGACGACCACACCAGCCACGTGATTCGTGACGACATCTTTGAAGCTGCATTTGTAAATGCCCACGTCACTTCTTTCTGCAAATTTAGTCACATATTATATACATCTGCGTGAAAAGCAAGCGAGGATATAATGTGGTCCCTGTGGACATACTTGTAAATAAAATAAGACATGAACAGTCCTGAATTCGCAATCTTTAAGATTACACCTATTGATATACTATATTGTGTACGACTGCTTTGATGTGACAAAGATAATGACAATTAAGTGGAATTACCTTTATTGTAAGATGTCTCTAAATTGTAAGAATCCTGTTAATATAGATAACCTTAACATTCACAAACATTCATAAAACGTACAAGTACAACAGACAAATGAATATGATAAAATAAATCATGTCGCTTACTGGTGTTTCGGATCTGCAAAATCGTCGGTGTCGAGTCTGAGTTGACGACGTATTTTCCGCCAGATGTCAGCACCTGACTGTCCCGGCTCCACTCGGGCACATGATCGACGGTTGTCTCGAAGCTGCACTGTAGCGTGACGCCAGCGTCGACACGCATGACTACATCCATGATCTTGCTGGGGACCGTCTCTGGATGGAGAGCGGCGCCCTCTGATGTTAATAATCGACACAACTGCGTTACACTTTACGGCGGAAACAAAACAGAAACGGCAGTAGCAAACGAAGGGAAACTTGCGGGGATTTAAGGGAGTAGTGAGAAAGGGCAACGGGAGGGGGGGATAGAAGGGGGAGAAAAACTGGGGAGAGGCAAGGGGAGAAGGATGCTATTTGGATGAAGGGAAGCATATAGAAGTCAGAGTGACAACGAAAAATATGAATGAAAAAAATTAATACCGTATAGATAACACTGAACTCAATCAGGATGTGCGCACTGAATATCACTGAATGTGAAATAATACTATTGCAGACTTAATAGAAAATAAGAAATAGCATATCATGTAGCAGCAGTACAGACGGCAGCAGGCCACATCAACGTAAATAACAACCACCGAGGCTACAGTGATACACATTCTTACAGTTTATCATAAGACCTTCCCCTGTTGATAACGCATTAGTCTCCCTGACGGGGTCGACTTCCTACCTTCAACATGTAACAACGTTTTACTTGTTATAAATAAAACAACACCATGCCGAATGACAATTAATTTGCCACGGAATGATATGTAAAGATAATGAATATAAAGAAGTGTCATATTTCAATGTGAAGCCCGGACTATATATGCACGCACGCACGCACGCACGCACGCACGCACGCACGCACGCACGCACGCACGCACGCACGCACGCACGCACGCACGCACGCACACACCACACACACACACACACACACACACACACACACACACACACACACACACACACACACACACACACACACATATACAACACTTGGTGTAAGCATACCAATCGTATGAACATTAAAACCGGACGCAACGCGACGCAGCCGGACTCTACGACAAAAGTCTACATGAGTTCATAGCGTGTATACCTGGGTTTAGTATCGTCAACGTGCAGCAGAATTGTTTACTTGTTTTCGAATAATAATAAATTCTGACGCATCCTTTGTACTCCTGTCCAGTCATAACAACAACCACAACTTGATTATAAATTCAAAATGGACAGTTGCGGAGTCGCATAAACGATCGGTAGGCATGGCAACGACAATGTTGTTTACGACTTCTTACGCCATAGCTTTTGTGCACTTGAGTGACGTAACATAGTTCAACATAAAACCGGACGTTGTCGTGTTTCTACTTAAACTGTCAACGCACAATTATATCTACACTTGTACGCAATTGAAATGGGGAGATTTCTAGATAAACATTAGGAGTTTACCAAACAAAATAAGTCGATACAGTATTAAATGTCAGTTGTGGCGGGGTGAAATGATAAATGTTCACGCATGACCGGAGGTTCCGTCTAAAAACAAACTCCCCACCAGAGGCGCCATTCACCATTTCACCACTGCCACAACTTACATTTGATGTACACATTCTTTATTCTATTTGGTACTCCTCTTTTTTCAAGAAATCTCTAAATGTTGATAGTGTTTACATTGAAAATGTGTCTAGAAACACAATAACGTTCGTTTTTGTTTGAAAATATTTTAGTACTCAAGTGCACAGTTGCAATGACTGTCCATTTTGAATTTATAATCAAGCTGTGGCAGTGGGGTCGCCACTATCGGGAGTATGCGTTTTTGTTTGTAACTATGTTGCAATGACTTAATACATCGTAAACAAAAATGACGTTTCCCAATTTTTTATTTATAATTAAGTTGTCGCAGTGGTGATACGCTGAGTGGCGCCACTGTCGGGGAGTGTGACGTGGAGGTTGCCCTTTAATAACGGACACTGATGGACGAGCGGCGACATACCTTCCGAGAGGACGTAGACCGTGACGGCGTCGACGTCGCTGCTCGAGGCGGCGTTCTTGCACGTGTACGTTCCGCCGTCGGCCGCCGTCACGTCCTCGACGACAAACAGACTCGTCTTGACATTCGCGTTCGCGTCGATCGCCTCGTGCACGTACGTCCGCCGCTGGTCGGGGTCGGCCCGCTCCCCGTCCACGAACCACTCCACCTGTCGACAGATCACTGCTTTACTTCCGGGCACATGTCATGCGAATAAAGCGCCATTAATATTAATAATAATAACTTTATTTATGCACTAAAATCCAAAGTAAAACTCTGTTCAGCAGTGTTTACAAAATTAAAATGCTAAAATATAAATAATAATAATACATTAAATATTTATAAAACTTGGCTAAACAAAATTGAACTAGAAGAAGAAGACCACACATAAAAGTATAAAATATAAAGTACCATTTGTAGTTAAATAAATAAATAGTTAATAAAATAGTAATATGTAGTTGCTGGTTAGCAGCATATGCGCGTGTCAGTGATGGAAGGATCCCCTGTACGAAGACAGAATCCGGTTTACTTGGGCGACAAATGACGGGAGCATCTTAACCGTTGATTTTCTCAAAAACAAAATGGCAGGATTTGACAAAAACGCTACTGCAGGTGAGCGACAAGACAAACATCAAAGTGTAGAGTTTTTATTAATACCGAATCGAATTGCCTGACCTTTATTTTTGGTTTCAATGGAAAAACAATACTGTACTGTGCCCACCTGCGTGTTGTGGTCGGCCTTGCACATGACGCTCAGGGTGTCCCCGACCTGTACGGTCGTGCTGCTCTCCCGCGGCGTGACGATCTCCACGCGGGCTGCGAGAAAAACAACAAACAAAGATCCAAATTAAGCATTTCTTGCTAACAGGCTATCCGGAATTACTAGTGGCGCCTCTGGTGCATGACATAGCACTAACATAAAGGCGAAATCGCGTCACTTTTCCGACGGAAGTACGACACGTAATTCGCGCGAATCTTTCGTCGTGCACTGAAACAATCGCGTATCTTCGCCAACGCTTGCTCGACGTTATTCAAACGTCAGATCAGCAGCTTTTGTTGCTTTCCGATACTAACTTTGTGATTTCTATTTAATATCAGTAAGCGTTATTGTTGGATCGATGTATTCTTTGTTGAAACTAATTATTTCCGAATCTCTAGTTTGAAGAACAATTTGCATTTCCGCGGACAATCGATCCCGTGATGCATTGCATTGACACACGAACGCCGTCTAGCGATCAAAAACATGATATTTCGGGCAACCACTATTAATCATCTCTCCAGTAGAATACTGTACTATGCTGTACACCGTGGCTAAGCGACAGGTATGTCTCTAACAACTATTCAGTTCAATAAAAAGCTTATAAAGTACAGTATTAAAGTTCGATACGACGACAGTGCCATGTACCACTAACTTAGACAGGCTTTTCACAAACATTTGCGAGTGTATAAGATGCAGCTATTTTGAGTATTTTAAAACGTCCTGCGCAACTCGGTTCAAAAGCAGGGCGAAAACCTCCAATTGCTGTTACATCCACCAAATCAATCTTCACGAATGGGCACATTTTCTTGAAAACAAAATTGCAAGATTTGACTACGACAAAAAGTGGGATGCCCGACTTGATTCAAGTATTGGTTTCAATAAGAAAATTCACATTATGTTGTCCTCAAAAGATCGCCTGCTGAGTAAGGACAGAAGAAAATCTACTCACTTTGACCACGGTCAGCTTCCTTGACCATCACTTCGACGTGGTCGAAGTTGCGAAGATCGGACGAATCTCGACAGGCGTAAGTGCCGGAGTCGCGTGGCCGGAGAGACATTCTGGACAGCATACTGACCATCGTCCGCTCATCAATGTCGGCCGCCTTCGTCACTGAAAATTAAAAATCCAACGCACACTGTGAACATACATACACTGCCGCTTGGTCGTGCTTGCTGGGTATGTCCAGTAACCGGTCAAGGTTGCTGGGTATGTCCACTAACTGGTCAAGGTTGCTGAATGTGTCCACTGGTTGTAGTACAGGTCATCTGCACGTTCATGGGTCAAACGTATCAACTTATACTACATTTCTATGGGGAAACGTAACGACACAAGAACATCAACAAAACAACTCGCTGTAAAAGCTAAAACGTGTTCATTTGTCGACATTGAGTGGTTGACCATCGACTCCGACGGTTGACGCTAATTGTCGATTGTTGACTGTCGACACAGACAGTCGACGCCGACTGTCGACATACCGACTTTCAACGTCGACTGTCGACCAGTTGGCAGCAACAACGACAATCATGCTTTGTGTATTTTCTCGTCGTGATGAGCGACAATATAGTATGCCGTCGTGATACAAAGACTGAGCGACTCACCTAAGATGCGGCCGCCGGCGCTGAGCGGCTGGTCGTTGTATGTCCACATCAGGTCTGTCTCGACGTCGCCGACGCACTTGAGCGTGAACGACTTGCCGGCGTCAATGACGATACGAGCGACGACAGGTTCGACGATGTCCACCCCTTGAGCTGCAAGCCGAAGAGGCGTGTCAGGAACAGGAGCATTGTTCGAACTTACTGCCGGCCCGAGACCATCTGCGGTTGGGTTGGCACCTCTCGTACAGTGAGAATGACCGGCATGTTTTTTTCAGCAAACAATAGCGAAATTCGTACTTTGTTTATTTGGACCACCAACCTTTCAGTGGGATCACTAACTTTATGAAGTCTGACTGACCAATGTGGTTTGAGAGACAGACAGACAGACAGGCATACGGAGACATACATGCAAGACACTCGGAGACAAACAAACAGACGCACTGAGGCAGGCAGACTGAAACACGGACAGAGAAAGGGTGCTCTACGTGAGCCGATACACACCTTCCTCGAACGACGACACCCTCACCATGACGTCATCGGTGTCGAAGATGTCACTCGGGTTCTTGCACGTGATGCGGCCCGAATCAGAGAACTCGGCGTTGTTGATGGTCAGGAGACTGGTCCGCGTGCCTGTGTCCAAGTCGAGCACCTGGCGACAGATCATCACTGCGTAGAATCTAATTGGATTAGGGTTTGTTAGCGTCATGTTGATGAAGATAAACAACAAACATTTTGTTAGCGTCATGTTGATGAAGATAAACAACAAACATTTTGTTAGCGTCATGTTGATGAAGATAAACAACAAACATTTTGTTAGTGTCATGTTGATGAAGATATACAACAAACATTTTAGCGCGAAAAGCAGCTAGGTTTGTTTTATTTTATTGACTTTTTGGCTGTGCCTTAGCTGGTTTCGTCGGTGTCAAAGCTCGTTATTGTTATTATCATTAGCTCCCCAGCGTATTCATAAACTTATATATACCGATTTCTAGGTTGCCTAACCCTTTTCGCGAGGGGGCGGCCGTCCCCCGATGGAGGGAGCTTTTTTACATAGTTGATACCGGTGATAGTAGTGATCCATCTTCACTAAAAACGTCGCCTGCCAGTGCAAAAATAGAGATACGTGACCACCTAGTGGCGAAGTGTGGTACTTGGTGAAAGTTTGAGACACCGTTACCATCAAAGTGTGTGTTACATTTGATTCGTTGCCGTTTCTTGTCAATTGTGGCTGTAAATTGTGTAATGGGGCGTTCGAGGCACTGGTTCGAGCCACTTGGCGTGTGTTGGTAGGTAAAGCCGGGTTTACACTAGCCGATATCGTCGCAGCAACGAGACGATAACGTCGCAAGTGCCATATAATATTGCAGCTTAATCGTCCCGTGTAAACTGCGCGCAGCTGCGGCGCATCGCGGCGACGCCAGGAAATAAAAATGTCGAAAGTATGTTATTTTTCAAGCGACGTCGAGTGCGGTATGAAATGGGCTCGATCTTTTCTAATGACGTAGCCCCGAAGGGTAATCTGTGGGTAACCAAGTTAGTCAACAGGTAAAACATCAAGCCGGGTTTGGGTGATTTGGTCATTGAAATAATGGACATAATTTGCCTGGAATTATATCCCTTTAGTACATATAAAATACAGAAGAATCCCTGTGACGCGACCACCAACATTTTTATCAGAACACACAGGTGTTCCCGGGAATAAATCGGGGTCTAAATTACTTCGTCTTGTTCTCTAGGCTTTCGTTGCAACCCTTGAGGTTTCTCAGGGATCACCTGAGTTGTAATTCAATCAAATAGTGAATTAAACTTAACTTGACATTCCTGTGTCGTTGCAACTGGATTAAAAAACCTCATTAATACCATTATTTTCATTATTATCTACATCGTTATTCCCGCAAATAGTTTACGTACAATAAACGTGGAAATAATACGCAAAGTGATGACGTATGCACCCACCTCCTCGACGCGCCGTCTGGCGGTGCCGTGCGGCGCAATCTCCGTGCCCTGGTGGTACCACGTGACGAGAGCGCCGTCCACGGCCACACACTTCATGAGGATCGTCTCTCCGACCGCCACGGACAGGGTCCGCTCAGACGGTTCCGTGATGGCCACGTCGCCTGAAGACAGATTTCCGTGCATATAATACCGCCAATCCGCACTAAGTAGACAGCAATGTCATATTAGTTTGCACGACATATAAATCATCATATTATTTTAATAAGACTTAACATTGCCATCCAAAGCCAGTTCCAGGTGGCAAGTGGACAAGGACGTCACTGGCTTATCGAGAGTCCAACGAGTATTCATCTATGGTTGGTCATATATTGTCAATTGGGTTTCAGGCAAATCCATTTACATGTGCACAATCGGTAGAACATCAGTTCAGTTTATTTATTTTCATCTCCGTTGCTGTGGCGTTTTTAGGGCGAGGGGAGGACTGGACACAATACTGGTTGCATCCTCCCCGTACGACAGCCTCGCGTCGACACGAGCGCCCTGTTTACGTGGGTGTGCACTCGCTCGTTCCTCCAGCTGCGCGCCTGTTCGCGTCACGACTGGCGGTTTATCTTGGCACCGACCTCCCAGTGTCGATACTAATTTGGCGTGTTAAACTGCTGCTTATCTGGTCAGCCTGATTCCGAGTACTCGTGCATGGTACAGTGCATGAGACAGGTAGGACGCCATGAGGCTGAATTACTACGGGCGAGACGGATGTCCAGGTGTTAGGCTGACATGCCCGCTGACCCCTAGCTAGGGTTATCACAGTCTGACCTAACTTTCAAGCCTACTGCCAACGATACAAACATAATATATAGACCCGAGGTTTTGAGAAAAGTCGTGTTTGCTTTGACTTTGTGCATTGTTGTTGATGCTCTGTGTACGCACCGATGAGGTACTGGCCTACCTATGTTCGTAAGCACAGAAGACTGCCGCGTGGCATTAAACAAAACACATCCTTTATAATAGTCATAAAGTCGCTCGCTTTGCTGACATAATCCTACTGCATTGTGACGCCAGGTTCATATCTTATTACTAGAAGCTTTATGTGGTTAAAGTTCACATTATTTAATGTCTGTTGCTGTTTCCCGATTTCTCTCCCCGTTTCGCCGTCTCTCCCTCTTTCCCCCCCTCTCTCTCTCTCTATGCCAAAATGTATGGTATATACAACTATACCGAATTCTTCAGTATTTTCGGTGGACATAATTATTTAAGGTGTAATGTAAAGCAGACATCACATCATCATCATCAAGCAGACATCATCAAGCAGACATCATCAAGCAGACATCAATATAAAGCGGATAAGTCAAGTATTCCGGATGTTCCGTGATGAATGTAGTACTCAGGGTCAAGTGTGAGGCCACTGCAAGCCCGGCATCGGCGCGATCTCTGACACGCCCCGGGGTATAACCCCTTGTGAACCCTAGCTGCAGTGGACATGTTCCGAGTGCGGCCGGCGGTCTTGGCGATATCAGGCATTGATTGGGACCGTGGGTATCTCCCGGCCCGGCGCCCCGGAGACGGCCCGCGGCGTTCCCCCGTTCCGGCCGCCGATGTACGGAGTTCGTCCGTCCACCTCCCACCGATCCACGGGTCCCAAAGTGCCTCTGTCCCGCTCTCTGCCCGCGATCTCATCAATTAACGCCACACGGTCGTCGGATCGTTCAAGGAGTCCCCCTGTGCCTCCGACCGACCGCGCTGTGCTTCGGCGCTTGCCGGTGTCACGTGCCAAAAGTAGTCCCGTGCCAGAAGTGGGCGCCTATTTTCAACAATATACGCAAATATAAAATACCGAATGCAGTTCCAAATGAAAAACAATAAGACAGAATCGGATGCTTTAATATTAAGAAATTAACATTAATGTTGCCTCTGTTGATTTGACTTAATTCCGCCAAAGGTCACCAGGGGTTTTGTTTTGTTTAATTGCCCTGAACTCAAATATATAAATTATATTCTTAATTACGCAAATGTGTCGTGTGCATCAACGTGCCTTGTCTCAAGGGCCTGGATGGTACACACTGGTGGCGTATTGAGTGCCCCCCACCCCCCCCCCCCCACCCCCGGGGACACGTGGTAACATTAATGTCCACTGGAAGACGGTTAATCAGGTTATTTAGACTATTTAGGCACATTTAGTGAACAGATTGAGTGAGAGTACGAGTGTGGATCGGCCTCAAACGGAGCATGCCGGTCAGCTCAGGTCGCGCAGGCAAGACATAGCACCGGCCCACGTACGCCATGAGAGACGGTACAAAAACAGTTGATAAATACAAATATAGTTGATAAATAAATATATATATATATATATATATATATATATATATATATATATATATATATATATATATATATATATATATATATACATACATACATACATACATACATACATACATACATACATACATATGTATGTATATATATATACATGGACAGAAAACGAGGCTTACTGAATTAATCAAATCGGGACTCCTGACAGAGGAGGCAGTCCACTGAGTCCATGCGGCTTAAGTCCGAATGAGACGGAAACGGATGGTGTCAATGGTGACGATTGCTCGGGCACTCTGAGCGAATGGTCACGGCTCGCCGGCCAGACTGAGCGAACAGTCACAGCTTCCCGGCCAGACTGAGCGAATGGTCAAGGCTGCTCGGGTAGACTGAGCGAATGGTCACGGCTGCCCGGCCAGATTGAGCGAATGGTCACGGCTGCTCGGGTAGACTGAGCGAATGGTCACGGCTGCCCGGGCAGACTGAGCGAATGGTCACGGCTGCTCGGGTAGACTGAGCGAATGGTCACGGCTGCTCGGGTAGACTGAGCGAATGGTCACGGCTGCCCGGCCAGACTGAGCGAATGGTCACGGCTGCTCGGCCAGACTGAACGAATGGTCACGGCTGCTCGGTCAGACTGAACGAATGGTTACGGCTGCCCGGCCAGCACCGGGTCAGACCGAGCAATCCACACCAGGCTGTCAATTTGTTTGCGGGTCGAATTGACCGGTGTTCGTCCATTAGTGGTTTGAACCGTCCATGGTCGACGTGTTCAGGTATTGAATTGTCCGGTATTGAATTCTTTCGAGTCGAATGTTCCAGTGAACTACTGTCTCGACATTGTATAAAGGACAACGTGAGGCTGGAGACAGCTTTCAGTCACGGAGAAGTGACTGTATTAGACATGGGGCTAAACCACACATACTATTATTAGTATTATTATTATAATATTTATTTGGACTCAAGATCCACAAACATGTAGCTTACATACGTGTTGCCGGTTTTTAATGTGTCCATTACATCGACAGTTGTCGGTAGTGGCAGATTCAACTGTATTCATTTATGCTTAGCATCTTACGTGACGAGTCTCCAGGCACGTCATTTGACGCGCAGATCTAGCGTTACACGCGTCACGGTATTGTTTTAGCGTAATTCCTCATTTACATGAGGCTCGCTTCTGAGCGGACGCTAAATACTGATACATCGTCTACGAAACAGAACTCGACGCGAGACAATGTGCAGAATTAATGTCCCAGTGAACTAGTGAACTCTGCATCCAGGAACGACAGGCTGGGGGTAAATTATAAAGTAGATATGAGCGAGGGTGTGACTATGACAATGGTTTTTGCCCAGAAAGAGCAAGCTGTCCTCATTATGCGGTCCTCATTGTACTGGCATCTTTATTATTGTGGGGTATTTAGCCGGACACCGGTTCAAACGGATGCTGCCCACGGGGTTATGAAAATAACACACTAATTGGAAATAAGTAACAACACAAGACAAGTTCGTGTTTGGTGAGAGGACGTCCGTTAAACGGTTGCCTTTACAACATGTTTATCAACATTTAAATCAAGATAATAATGTTGGTTAAAAACATATTATTACTAAAAACCGAAATGTTATTAGTAACTTAAATTAATCGTGATCTGGCAGACTGGCCACTACAACAGAAAGGCGCATACACACAATGATGATCTATAACGAGAGGTCGCTGGGGACTGCTGCACTGACGTAGGCTGTGGTTTAACATCACAAGCCCTTGTCTAACTTTATATGTGTTTAATGTTATTCACGCGGCACACGTGCACAAGTAATTATATAGCCACTTTCGACCGATACAATGAACTACGAACCATACTGTCCCACTTCAACGAAACGTTCTTGCAATTTCTAGCAGCGGTATGTCGTAACTAGGCCAAGAACGCGCTACAGGAGACATCATTATACAAGTCCTACACAAAACCTATTCACGACGACTGCAGATGTTGTACGTGATGTTGTACGTGTTGTCAAACCATACGAGATATCTGGGAACATTTACCATACGAGATATCTGGGAACATTTACCATACGAGATATCTGGGAACATTTACCATACGAGATATCTGGGAACATTTGTGCAGTTTGTGTGCCAAAGCGCTGTAAAATAAAACAATGGACCCTGCGTATTAGACACTTATTTGTCCATAGGCGACCGTGTCAACGTTTTTTAGTCATGTACACAAAATAACAACTTATATTTTATCACAACGGCACATGTTGTTGCATGTCACGTCACTGACATTTTGTAGAGTTTTCGTCAAATCCTATAATTTTTCGAGAAAATCAACATAGGTGATGTTCCAAAAAAACACAATAAGATTTTGTCCATATACGCAGGGATCCGTCCAACACTGGCAGGCCCATATTCTACTAACAAGCAACTAGAATATTTATCCTGTGCGCATACGTGTCGTAGCCTGCAAATATTACCTTTTCCCTGTTTCAGGAAAAAAATGTCAAGGTGCAAAAAATCATTGAAATGGTGCACCGTCTTCAAATCACTGGGAGTTGATTCGTATGCCGTGGACCAGGGGTGAAACAGTGATCTATTCCCACGAGACTGTGCATGGGCAGAACGTCAAAGAGATTCCCTAACTAGGACTGGATGTTTTCCCTACCCCCGCGGGGAGGGGTGAATGCAGCTAATTCCTCAGCCATGCTTAGCCCGGGGTGAGGCGCCCGGCTACGTCCCAAGACGGCGTCGTTTCTGTGAAAGGTTCCAGGTCGCTGTTCGTGCCCGCGGAAGCCCACGCGTACGTCTAGGCGACGATGGAATGTGTTCCCAATTAAGTATAAATGTTTGACACGTCTCTCAATGACACTACCCGGCTCAAGCTGAGCTGTATATCTGCCACACATGTGACAATATGACATATGACAAACTGGGTCAAAATGTAACGCGCGTTACCTTTGGGTGGGTGTAGCTCATATGGGCTATAATAATTTGACGTTTGGGGTCTAAAGTTCGGTTATGGGTTCGGGGTGCAACCCGTACAACGATTCCCAAGGCGCGAATAAATATGTTTTTTATAGGTCGATGGTTTTTTCTGGATTGTATCATTCAGGCTACACAAAAGTGACAGTTGTGTTCTGAGGTTCGGCTATATGGGTTCTAGGGGCAATCCGATTTCCAAGGCTAGGGTAAATCGGCATTTACCAGTCTGAGTCAACAATTGTCTGGGGCTTCTGTCCATTCTCGCTATGACACCATTCTCGCTGTGACACCATTCTAGCTATGGCACCATTCTCGCTATGACACCATTCTCGCCATAATATCATTCTCGCTGTGGCACCATTCTCGCTATGGTACAATTTTCGCTATGGCACCATTCTCCATATAAAGGTAAAGGTAAAGGTACGTTCTTATATAGCGCTGTATCCGGTCCATAGGACTGCTCAAAGCGCTTTACACTTCACCCCCTGGCAGACCTGTTCATTCCAAGGCCATCTCAACTTCTTTGGGAAGTATTCAGCCACGCTGCAATTGCTGCGCGAAGGCTATTCGTTCACATATCCACCACTGTCTGTATTGCCAGGTACTCATTTATACAGCTGAGTGAACTGTGGCAACCTGGGGTGATCAAACTTGCCAAAGGTTCGAAGCGACCGCAGTGGGATTTTAAACCGGGTTCTCTCGATTGAGAGGCCGGCCTTCTAACCGGTATGCTATCGCGCCCCACAAATGGCATAACTGGAGGAACTGACGAACTATTTGCTCCAGAACAGAACACATCTGTCGAGTCAGACATCAACACATAAAATCGAGAACTTATGTCAACATGGTGCAGGCATTTATTGGCGTTAAGCCGAGGCACAAAGCCTGATTAAACACGTGTAGTCAGCCAACAACGACAAGTAGTCGATACTCAACTTGCACCGAGGAGATCGGCGTCATCAACCAACAGCTACCTAATCAGTGCTGCGTTTTAGTTGGCTGTAGCGTGTCAGATTCTGGAGTCTGGGTGACATCATCCCCAGAAACTGCCCCGCACACGATACATGGAATGCCGGCGAGCGGCTAGGAGAAACGATATCCCGGCGAGCGGCTACGAGAAACGATATCGTGTGACACGGAGACCATCAAGGAACAAGTCCAGACGCGTACAGCCGTGTTACCGGCAGTCAATGAACGTTAAGGCAGACTGTTGAAAACACCGGCGATTTCGTCGGCCTAGGGGCGGGGTATTTTGAGTCGTCGCAAGTTGGGTGTGACGTGACATCTTCAAGGGGCCATCAGTTCCCACGATCGGGATACTGGCCGTATCGTGTTGCTTCTTGGTTAAGCGGAATTATTTCCGGTATATGGTATTGGCGTCAGAGAAGGGACAACACAACCCATCTTGATCCCGTCCGGGACGCTGCTTCAGCGGTCCTGTAGCTGTCTGGTTAATGCACTTCCATACAAAGATATGAGAGATATGAGAGATATGATAACATAGCGCATGACACGTGACAGCGATGCGGTGATACACACGGGCATCACGGAGAACACGAGGACTTCGACCCAAAGAGTTGACTTGTTGACGCTGGTGGAAGGAGATGGAGGGAGAGCGGGTGGTGGATGGAGAGAGGGGGAGGGGGAGATGGAGGGAGAGGGAGGGAGAGTGGGTGGTGGATGGAGAGAGAGGGGGGAGGGAGAGCGGGTGGTGGATGGAGAGAGAGGGGGAGGGAGGGAGAGCGGGTGGTGGATGGAGAGAGAGGGGGAGGGAGGGAGAGCGGGTGGTGGATGGAGAGAGAGAGAGGGGGAAGGAGGGAGAGCGGGTGGTGGATGGAGAGAGAGGGGGAAGGAGGGAGAGCGGGTGGTGGATGGAGAGAGGGGGAGGGAGGGAGAGCGGGTGGTGGATGGAGAGAGTGTGTGTGTGTGCGTGCGTGCGTGCGTGCGTGCGTGCGTGCGTGTGTGTGTGTACGAAAGGAGGGAGAGATGGAGACAGAGAGCGAGGGGGAAGGGTGGGAGGAGAAGAGGAGACTATCACACACAGGCAAACAGATAGAGAGAAGATAAAGAACGAAAGGAAGAGACAGAAATATGCTTGGGGGAGTAAGGAGGAATGAATGGAAGAAGGGAGGGAGGGAGAACGGAACGGAAGAGGTGGGAATACTGGCAGCCTCATTCGGTACATCGTCGGTTACGTTTAGCGATAAAAAAACATGCACTCGGCGGAAACGCACGAGTTATCCTCGGAGTGACTCATCGTGATCCTACGCTCATACTTGGCGGTCGAGGCTACGGACCGCTTAAAGGTTCCTCCTCAATTCGATTAAAGATTCCTCCTCAATTCGATTAAAGGTTCCTCCTCAATTCGATTAAAGGTCCCTCCTCAATTTTTGCGCTAGTCTCGTTTCAAATTCATCTTGTGAAAAATCAAACCTACCCAGTATCCACTGCAACATGCTAGCTTGTCTGTGCAACTTTTAGATGTAGTTTTTTTAATTCATCAGACAAACTGTTAAATTTTAAATTTCCGCCCTTGGCGAAATTTCATAATTGTGTTGTGTGACCGGCGAGAGGATGGAAGTCACGTCCATGATCAGCATTGACCCCACAAAGTGTTTATTATTTTGGATATTCATTATTTGAGCCTTACCCGATCCAACGACTAAAATCAATTCTTTCGATGATTTGAACAAAATACGCACTATTTTTTATCAAACCGACTTCGGATATTACTTAAACTATTCACACGCTACATACCACGACATCAACGAACCGGATTCGCAGTAGGTTAAATCAGTTTAGGACGGAGTTTGAAAGCCGTCGATGCGTAGTTTCCTGGGGACTATTTCCACGTCTTGGAATCTCGTTGACGACGTCGAGCAACTTGCGGTGTCGAGTTTCGTGGGAACCGAACGTGGCGACGGCAGTTTGCGGTTTGAAACTCTCCGGTCGCACGGCCCACGTCCTGGCAGAATGTTTCCGGGTTTAAATATTCAATGCGTATAAGACATTTTCCTTGAAATCGTTTGTAGATACGTAATCTACGATACTATCTGAGTACCATACTACACGTTGCATGACAACACGTTTTCACCACCTTTCATCCAGTGTCACTACTAAGCATTAATTTCCATTGGTAACGACAAAGACAAGCCTTTGTTACTTATCCTAAGTAAACTTACTTTACAATCTTAATTTATTATTTCCGACTGTCTTGCCTTACAGTTCAAACGGTGCACACGCACGCACGCACCCGCACGCACGCACGCACGCACGCACGCACGCACGCACGCACGCACGCACGCACGCACGCACGCACGCACGCACGCACGCACGCACGCACGCACACACACACACACACACACACACACACACACACACACACACACACCTAGCTGTCGACAACAACCTATTTTATATCCAACTATTTAACTTTCTTCCATGAATTTACATATGGTTGTAAGCACCAACGGTTAATCAAGTAAGTTTGTATGTCAGAGTTATCACATTCAGATTCGGGTCGACGTGTGCTGTGTTGCTATGGAGCGGCGTTGCTATGGAGCTTAACCATGAAATGCCCTAGAACCAAAGGGATTTGCAAAGTAGAAATTCTAGTAACCGCAAACTAATTACTTTTGCATCACGCGTTATCTTTTTGATACGGGTAACCGGAGTTACTAATCACGTTTCCGCCTGTTGGTAGAAGCCTTGTGTTGCTATTCCCACAGGCTTCACGTAATCGTTCAAATTCGCCAAAAATGTGTTCTGTCCGTGGAAGCTTTGTCTTCTGTTCGTAGAAACCTGACTAAATAGTTTCACCGACAGCTGGTATACCACGTATATTTGTAGTTGTATGTACAATGGCAAAAACATCGTTCAGTCATCGGGTCTCGTTCACTGGCAATCAGGATCTGATCCAAATATTCGTCGTCCAATTGTGACGTCATTGTTTCCATAAAATACGACTGTCGTCACTATACGATTGTTGTTCTACTGAAATAAATATTTACATAGTCTATATAGAGATCAGCGATGCATCCACTTCTGTCATCATTATCACGAGTGTACAAAGAGTATCCTTAGTTTTAACACCTATGTCTACCGCTGTGAGAATACCTATTATTATAATAAACGCAGGTGGCACCACTAGTAACACGCATGTGTGTTCAACTTATTTTTGCTATATATTAAAACAAATTAAGAAAATGAACGAAATGTGCCCAAATGAACAGTGCTCGGTTTTGTACTTGAAGTGTGGAACACGTTTTTTTTATATTTCAAACGTTTCTTTTCTTGAAAATTCCACATATAAATATTATAATAACATGTTTCACGACTGTTAGTTTATTCGAATGTCTATTTTTTCATAAGCTTCTGTGAAAAAAAGGAATGTTCGTGTTTCCTTAATAGGCTTTGAAGGGTTTGCGCACAATATGCGCGACACCTCACAAGCACACCTTGGTATCGCACATAAACAGTTGCGACACACTGGCCACAGTATGTGACCGTCTTTGAGCCGTCTGGGTACACACATACAGACGCTTTTAATGTCGTTATTAACGCTGATCCCAAACACAAACAACTTCCTTGCGCAGCGCCAGCGGAAACGATTACGTGACGTGTGACTCACTTATTCACGTTAAAGGCGCCGACATTGTCTATATAAGTCTACTCGGTACATTGGTTGATGCGGTTATTACCAGCAGAAGGATAACAGTGACTTAAGCTACATAGTATAAGCAAACACCACGGACGACGTCGACTCGCGGCGTGTATCCCTCTTATCAGCGATACAGGGACCAGTTCCACACGAAAGCACTGGTTGTCGTTTGTGCGAAAGGGACGCGCGATCCTGAAAATAATTTTTATTTAAATTTTTCGCAGGTCATTTTTCAGGTTTTGTTTTATTCATCAGATTTCCTCCGGGAGGAAATTAAATTAATCGATGACGGCGCTCCGTCAGTCTCCAGTGTGTGTGTGCGTGCGTGCGTGCGTGCGTGCGTGCGTGCGTGCATGCGCCGACGACGGGGGGGGGGCGGAGGCAAGACGACCCCTGAATGTGCCGGACACGCCGGCACGACCGCACCTGACAAAGCCGTCTGACGCAAGCCTAGCAGCACATAAATACGCAGGTGTTCCGTGTAGAGGGTTGCGAGAACTTGCTATGAAGGTAAACAATATGTTTTAGTCCCGCACAGAGGGATACTTAACCCAAATGGTTAAGAGGATTAAAACCCTCGATCGACTGTAGACTGACTGAATGTAAACATGTTTTCTCAAACAACACGAGATTGTACCTGATGTTAGAGGAAGGTAACGGCCGAAAGTAACGAAACATTAACATTAACTGAGAACCTGAATGACATGCTCAGAAATCGTGCACGGAGCTTCCACACATGAACGAAACAAGTAAAAAACGGTGACTACCAACGTTGTCGCTGGACAAAGCACACGAGAAAGAAGAACAAAGATATGAAGACTTGTAGGCGGACCGGTGTCTGTACGGTTATGTAAGTTCTTATCGGTCAACACGCGGCTATGACTAACCCGGTAATTATCAACAGTAACGCCTTCGGTGTTTTGGATGTGACCCGGTAGAACAACGGATTGCCTGTCTGTCTGACACTGTCTCACGCCCGCATGTTTGTCGCCCGTTGTACACAGGAATGCTCAAGTGTCCAAAGCGAAGGCGGCGACTTTATAAATAAGTTTCTAGTTCACGCAAGGATCACGTTGCGTGGCGCTGGTTGGCGGCGAGACGCGACACAGCTTATCGTTGATCGGATAAATACTACCGGATGCCGTTCTGTAAAACACCACTCCCGCATCGCAGACACCACTCCCGCATCGCAGACACCACTCCCGCATCGCAGACACCACTCCCGCATCGCAGACACCACTCCCGCATGGCAGGCAAGACCGAAACTAACAAGTCAATGTTTTGTTCAATTTATTTTAGTAAACAAGTGATGCGAGTAATTTTAGTTTCATCTGAGCTGATAAAAAGTGTGTGTGTGTGTGTGTGTGTGTGTGTGTGTGCGTGCGTGCGTGCGTGCGTGCGTGCGTGTGTGTGTGTTCGTGTGTGCGTGCGTGTGTGTTTGCGTGCGTGCGTGCGTGCGTGCGTGCGTGCGTGCGTGCGGTCGCGCGGGCAGGCGGCCGGGTGGGTGTGTGGGTAGGTGTGTGGATGGATAAATGGATGGATGGATGGATGGATGGGTGGATGTATGGATGTATGGATGCATGGATGGATGGATGGATGGATGGATCGCGTCCGTGTGATACGAAATATAACCTTATGTAATTGTTGACCACAATGTACACGACGAGTTTTCAAGTGGGTTACACTAAGTATAGGTTAAACAGAAATATTAAAAATGCCGTCGTGAGAATACAAAAGGAACCGGCGTCACGATCACACTTCTCTGTCGTCACGTTCTCGTTTTACTTAACTGAAACAATGCGAGTACAGGTGAACTTTCTTGTGGTCTTATAATCATGCAAAACGTTACCATGGCAACCAATGGGGGCAATCAACTGTGATCTGCGCCACTTAATGAGACGGGACTACAGCTGTGACGAAGCCACCTTCCGTCCCACCGCCGACAACAAGTGCAACACAAATATTTGAAATGTGCTCGCAGTCAGGCATGACATGTCAATACGCCTTAAGTGGTCTATGACAGTACTCAGCGAGATACACGTCGTCGATAATGAAATAATTGCATTGCCAAGTGACCTAATTTACTCCCGTTTCTATGGCAAACAAATACATCAGCAGCATGCGGACCTATGAGTGACAACACACGCACGCACGCACGCACGCACGCACGCACGCACGCACGCACGCACGCACGCACGCACGCACGCACCACACACACACACACACACACACACACACACACACACACACACACACACACACACACACACACACACACACACACACACACACACACACACACACACACACACACACACACACACACACACACACACACACACACACACACACACACAAGCTCCTAAGATTTCAGCGTAAATACGCTGTCGGTATTACGTTTGCCCAACCGTTGATTGTACGGAATTATTTAACAAGACTGTATATACAGAATTTGGCAAAACCCGAACATTATTACGCCAATGTGTGGAGTGCCAAAACACTGCAAGTTTTAGAACTTCCTGTCAAATATACCGTTAAAAATGCCCACAGTGACTACAGACACGACTGTTTCTGATCGTCCATTCCAGCTCTGCACACTTGTGTTGTAAAAGCTGTTGGCATTAACCAGACAGTTTGACGCCTGATATACAAACCGTGTAGGAAGACTAACATAACACGCATCCGTATACACACACGCTAGCTGGATTATAGTATACGTCACAACTTTTAATATGTAATTATAGATAGTATTGCATTATCACAGAGCACATCGCTCCCGGAGGAGTGACGCGCCATCCAGGATCGATTGAATGGGATCCCTTCAGGCCGTCTGCATGCAGTCCTGCCAGAAACGTCTAGTACAATCGTTATATATCATTATTATCAATCAGCGTACTTTAATCCAGTAACAAAAACCATCTATCGAGACGATGGATAAAACACGTGGATGACGTAATCGGGTCCACGGATGCGCAATGGTAGAGTACGACAATCGAATTCATAGTGTTCAAGCACACTGCCGCATTTGGAAGTTGGTGTAATTGCGTTCAGTCCCAATGGCTTCAGTACATCGAGCTGTGCAAACGAATGAACGCTGCCAAATATAGTAAATAAACGGCTTGTGCGTACTTATCCTGGTGTGGCTGAATGCTTTCCTGAGACTTTGAGTTCGTGCTGGAATAAACAGGGGTGCCATAATATAAGACGCAGTCCTAAAGACCAGGTATCTAAATTATGATAAACAGTTTTTTGCATTCTTCAATAAAACTCTTGCCATTTTAACCAATGACACATCGCATAGCTGTCAATCGATTAGCCAAATCAGTCGAAGTCAATAGAACTGACAAATAACCTGCAGAAGAAATCAACGGAAATACCGCCGCAGACCGGCTGTTTCTTGTCTTGCGATGCTGATTGCGTTAATGACTGCAGCATTCCTGATATGGCGGCTCGACCGGTGGACCGCAGCCGGCCTCCCCGTCGCTCGTGGCGGGTCTATGAGTCGGGGCGGAGGGCAGATTCCCATGCGTGTCCGATGATAGTCCGTGCGCATGCAAACTTCCGTGCGGGCGGGCGTTCATGTATGTGTAAGAACGCACGTTCGAACAGCTGTCCACTGCGTAATAATAATAGTTAATAATAATTCACTTCAATGGCGCCCATATCCTCAGGAACCTGAGCTCAGAGGCGCAACAAAACATAATCATTAAGCATAATCGTGATCAGGGACGCGCAAAAGTCATTATCAAAACGAAGGACCACCAATAGTAGGGGTCCGAATTCACGCGAAATGTTTGGGTTGCGTCAATGGTGTAGTTAATTCAAAGTCGTCATCAGATAAGCCCAATATCATGTTAAAGGTACTTCCTCGATTCGATTTTCCCTGATCTCGTTTTGGAATACTTTCGCGAGCAATCAAACCTGTCCAGTACCCACTACGACATTCTGGCTCGTTTGTGCAAATATGTGATTACGTTTTGGTGAAATCAATGGACAAACTGTTAAATTACTTTTGATCCGATCCGGTAAAAATTTGGCAAACATGGTCCGGCTCTAGATAAGCCTACCATAACGGAAGGATATCCACATTTTTCTTTCGCATGGACTACATAATATCAGTATCCAGACACTTATCAACTGGACGCACGCCAGCCGCAGGAGTACACTAAGTGCAAGCGTGTGATTATTCAAGGTCAGTGTACGTCTGTCAGAACAGGACCAAAAGCACGACTTCTATACCATAAAGCAGATTGTGGGTCTACCTGCCTGCCTGCCTGCCTGCCTGCCTGCCTGCCTGCCTGCCTGCCTGCCTGCAATAGGAGTTCATAGTTACGTACACGTGTTAGCAACCCTGCGTGTTTTCTACGATTGTTCCGAGTTACGTGATCTACGTCAAACGTCCATATGACTTCCTTCGTACAGTACGAACCATGGAGATGTACACAGTCTATATTATACTTCTATGGTACGACCGCTTCGTCATATCGGCAGTTGTACATGATTTTTAGAGCATGAAGTTGTCATTGCCATTGACGCTACCCTACAAACACTTGACTGGGTAATGCAGGGCGTCATAAGCTCTTAGGACGTAGACCCCCTGTGAAAAATGGAAATATGTTGTGTTTAGTGAGTTACATATTTTAGAAGTGGTTCATTGGTGTACGGAAATTAAAAAACATTTCTGAAAGACAAAGCTCTGCCAAACAATCTGTCAAGACCGATATTTTGAAATGTTCATAGTTGATTTATAAAAGCACAGTTTGGACAAATGTTGGCACAGTTTTGTCTTTCGTAATAACAAGGACATAAATGAACCACTTCTAAAACATCTAACTCACAAAATTCATCAAAAGTCCATTTTCCACAGGGGTTCACATCCCACTGTAGTAAATGTTTAGCCCCGGGTCCGTTTACCACAAGGTCCGTTTACCACGAGGTCCGTTTACAGTGGTACACTGGCGATATGGTGGTAACAATGAGGGGGGACCTTAATTCACCCAAAGAACTGCGAGCAAATAAATAACACGAGTCAGACTAAAATAATAATAATAACAATAATAACAATAACAATAATAGTAGTATTAGTAATAGTAATATCAGTAGTAGTATTAGTAATAGTAATATCAGTAGTAGTATTAGTAATAGTAATATCAATAGTAATAGTAATGGTAGTAATAGTAATAATAATAGTAATAATAATGGTAATAATGGTAGTAATAATTATTATTATAAAGTAATACTAAAATATTAGTAATTGAAATAATAATAATTATAATAATAATATACAATGTTAAAATTGTCAACAGATTGATGAATACACTAGGGAGCTAAGGAGGACAAGCGCCGTTAAAGAGACAAGTCTTCAGATGACGGCGAAATGTTATCGTGTTTCCTGCTGACCTAACATACAATAACCGACACGTGCCTGAAAACACGGTGCTTTGTGTTTTTGTGCGCTTATTTCTTCCTAACTTATTTTCACGGCGAGTATTGAACGTTGTCAAGTTTCCCCACTGGGCCTTTACACGCGTACACCTCGTTACCCGATATCGGGCTACCGTAATGGAATGTGGCGAAACGAAATCTAAATAACCTTGATGTTATCTCTCACTAATTGCCCAGCGGTGACCAAATGCGTGTCTGAATCCGAAACGTTCATGATTCGCCTTGGTTTTTTTCGGGATCTGATGTCTAATTTATCAGAATATAAATGGTCGAAAGAGGATTGTGTCGTTTATTAAAAATGTTTCTCACCTCTCTGGCATAAGAATTGCATTCTAATATATTGTGCGTGCGTGCGTGCGTGCGTGCGTGCGTGCGTGGGT
This sequence comes from Lamellibrachia columna, assembly GCA_963662155.1. Taxonomy (NCBI): domain Eukaryota; kingdom Metazoa; phylum Annelida; class Polychaeta; order Sabellida; family Siboglinidae; genus Lamellibrachia; species Lamellibrachia columna. Next base: position 24,335,862 of record OY759273.1, on the reverse strand, counting down.
GGGTGTGGTGCGTGTGGTGCGTGCATGCGTGCTTGTTGTACGTGCGTGTAGCATTTAGATATGGTTCTAAAGCGAATGAGCAAGACCGCGCTGTGTTATTGGAGAGGCAGCGTGTCCCTAATCACTCCATTAAACAACCAACTGCCCTGCTTGATCAGACCGGTCTGTCCACTTTGTGAGAGAGGCCGAAATGCGAACCCGGTCTCAGCCAACACCACGCTCTCTTTCGATCAGCCTAACAAAGCGGGCAATTATCGCCAACGCACACACTGCTAACGATAGCACAAAACCAGCCACGCGTGACTGACACTCAACGGCTGGGAGGATCCCATGCGTGACCGACTTTCCAAGCGTCCGGCATAACGTCATCGACTGCTAAGCTGCTCACGTCAGCTTCTTCGCTGGCGATGAAAGCCTACGAATTCAGGACTGCCGCGTGAGTCAGCCCGGCTACTGTCTCGACCAGGGCTGTTTAACAGATATTATGTTTCAACTGGTACGCTTCGCGAGGTTGTTTATCGGAGTCGATTACTAAATGGAACTGCCTCGTAATGTGCACTTGAAATGGCGGGTTGCGAATCTATTTGTTGCAGGTCGCGACGCTGTTTGTCGACGCCTTCACACTAGCCTACGGTAATGTGAGACCCGTATGTAGACTATCAATGTATCTGTAAGTCGCCGGCTGCAATACAACACAGCAACCACCTTATAAACCGACATATCATAGAACTCATACCTGAGTTTATACTCGCGCGCACATCCGAAGCCAAAGCGCACATCCGAAGCCAAACGTTTCCTGTCTTTCTTCCGGACGCTTTTTGTCCTTATTTATTAGCGTCAGTCGACGGATGAAAAGCGGACACGAAATAGGAGTCGAAATGCCACATTCATTCTGCAGCGCCAACTCGTCAGCTTGGAGCACATAACAAGATGCAGTGTGTATAAATATAATAAATCACGGTTCCTTGGCCTGGGAAGCAGCGGAGTTGCTTCACAGCGTGGCTGCCGTGTTGCGATGTAACGCCACATCGCGCGTTTCACCGACAAACCCGCACGTAATTTGATACCGAGATGAAACGGGTGAAAGGGGACCCGGAATCTTGTCTAACAACCCAACAGCTGAAACAAATACTCGGTCTGAGATCACACAAGGCTCTTCGAGTTCGATGTGTGACATTATGGAACAACGCGTAAGCCAGACTGTGTTTAATTATACCTTCTGCCAAAAACATCATTGACGCTTCGAGCAACACCCAAGATCTCAGGTGGCGAAGTTTTCGCATTGTTTTCGCCTTGTCCGACATTGTCGGCCGTTTGATCGGACCTCACACCAGGAGCTAAGCCTTGTGTCAATTACAGTATCTACGCCTCGGGCAACACCCAAGATCTCAGGTGGCGACGTTTTCACATTGTTGTCGCCTTGTCCGACATCGCCGACTGTTTGATCGGACCTCACACCCTGAGCTAAGCCTTGAGGCACATCTCAAGATCAACTGCTGAGACGATTGAACATTGTGCTAACATTGAAAGAGCAATTAACGCGGATGTTTGTTGGACCTCACGCAAATAGTAGCGGTGTTACATCGCTAACGGCACGCCACCTACGATCTCGTTCTTTGAAGTATTTGGCCGCCTGTAGCGCTGCCATGCCGGACCTGTCGCCGACAAGAAGAACAATTAAGCTCTTGCAATCCCACATCCCACACGCACACTGGGCAGACAACGTGGAAGAGTATGTAAATTAAAATTCAGTTGTATGTAAATTACTCGAAACATTAATTAGACATGGTGGAGTTCCTTGTAAGACATAAATTAATAAATACATCTCAACATGGGTTCCTAAAAGCAAGGTCATGTCTAACCAATCTCTTATGTTTTTTGGAAGAAATTACAAAGTGGGTAGATGACGGGTCACCAGTGGATGTTGTCTATTTAGATTTTCAAAAAGCTTTCGATAAAGTGCCACATCAAAGATTGTTATTTAAACTAAAAGCCCACGATATAGGTAATGATGTAATCAACTGGATAGACAAGTGGCTTACACACAGAAGACAGAGAGTAATAGTAGATGGTGAGATTTCAAACTGGAAATCTGTTTTGAGTGGGGTACCACAGGGATCAGTATTAGGCCCTATACTGTTTTACTAATGTTATACAGATAAACAAAGTTTACAGGATGATTAAGATAAATTAGTTAAATGGTCAGAAAAATGGCAAATGTTATTAAATTTTGGGAAGTGTAAATGCATACACATAGGACATGGAAACATGGACGAAGAATATAAAATGGGGGATGCTGTACTAGGTAGAACCACACAAGAAAAAGACTTAGTTAGGTGTTAGTGCTGACATGAAAGTTTCAGAGCAATGTGAGATTGCTGCTTCGAAAGGAAATCAAATGCTAGGGCTAATTAGGAGAACTATCACGTATAAGGAGAAACAGCTCATTGTACCCCTGTACAAAGCAATAGTTAGACAACATTTGGAATATTGTATACAAGCATGGAGGCCGTATCGTAAGAAGGACATAGACAAGCTAGAAAGACTACAACGAAGAGCAACTAAAATTATTCCAGAATTGAGAGACCTTAGTTATGAAAGCCGCTTATTACAATGTGGTTTGACAACACTAGAGACCAGGCGACTAAGAGGAGACCAAATAGAAGTGTTTAAAATAGTGAACAGTTATGAGGATGTTGATGGGAATATGTTCTTCAAACTAAAATAAGGTAGTAGAACCAGAGGACACAAAGCAGCATTAGTTAAGGAATAGTGTAGGTTGGACATGAGAAAGTACTCTTTCTCATAGAGGGTGATAAATGAATGGAACCAACTGCCAACTGATCGTGTTAATGCTAGTAGTGTGAATATGTTTAAAAATATAATTGACAGATATATGATAAGGGCGGGCTACACATAGATGGTAAAATTGTTGGACTCTCGATAAGCCAATGGCTTCCTTGTCCACTTGCCATCTGGAACTTGTTGTTTGGGATGGCAATCTTGTTAAATCTCTTGTTAAATCTTGTTAAAAGAGCGCATGGTGGCTAAACCATAAACTTGTTGGAAATTGACCGAAACGGAACTTTATAAACAAGGACAAACAAACAAGTTCTTCAAGACAAGGAGGTTAAGGGGAGATTAAATTAATGTGTTTTTGAAGATATTCAACGGGTTTGAAAATATTGACAACAATATTGTTGTTCTCACTTAGGAAAGATAGTAGAACTAGAAGACACGAAGTAGCATTAGTGAAAGTATGTTGGCTATCAGAATGTACTAATTTACATACATGAATGGAGCAGATTATCTACAGTTTGTGTAAATGCTAGCAGCGTGAATATGTGTAAAAACAAAATTAATAAAAACCTCAGAAGGGCGGTTTACTCATAGATGAAACGTTAAAAAACTATCGTCAATGGCTTCCTCGTCCACTTGCTATCTGGGTGTTTCGCCTTGGATGTACGCGTGGACCTAACTTGTATATCACAGTGGCTGATAAAAGCCAGGACTTTGCCTCCGTACCATATATCGAGAGAAGCAACGTGTGTGTGTGTGTGTGTGTGTGTGTGTGTGTGTGTGTGTGTGTGTGTGTGTGTGTGTGTGTGTGTGTGTGTTGTGCGTGCGTGCGTGCGTGCGTGTGTGGTGTGTGTGTGTATATATATATATATATATATATATATAGACTGTAGCGCAATGAGGAGACTGTTTGCTCGCATAAACGACGTTGCCTCAGGGCACCCACCACACAAGGTGTGCTCCCGAGGAGATTCCTCGAAGTGTGAACGTTATCGAACAAGGCGAAAGTCAGACACTGTTTAACAAGATTTAACAAGATTGCCATCTCGAACAACAAGTTCCAGATGGCAAGTGGACAAGGAAGCCATTGGCTTATCGAGAGTCCAACAATTTTATTATCTATGTGTAGCCCGCCCTTATCATATATCTGCCTTCTTTAAGTTTGAAGAACATATTCCTATCAACATCCTCATAACTGTTCACTATTTTGAACACTTCTATTTGGTCTCCTCTTAGTCTCCTGGTATCTAGTGTTGTCAAACCACATTGTAATAAGCGACTTTCGTAACTAAGGTCTCTCAATTCTGGAATCATTTAATTATACCTTGTGTCAACTACAGTATCTACGCCTCGGGCAACACCCAAGATCTCAGGTGGCGACGTTTTCACATTGTTTTCGCCTTGTCCGACATCGCCGACTGTTTGATCGGACCTCACACCCTGAGCTAAGCCTTGAGGCACATCTCAAGATCAACTGCTGAGACGATTGAACATTGAAAGAGCAATTAACGCGGATGTTTGTTAGACCTCACGCAAATAGTAGCGGTGTTACGTCGCTAACGGCACGCCACCTACGACCTCGTTCTTTGAAGTATTTGGCCGCCTGTAGCACTGCCTTGCCAGACTTTTGGCGCTGACAAGAAGAACAATTAAGCTCTTGCAATCCCACACGCATACCAGCCCGTAACGGTAAAGGTACGTTCTTATGTAGCGCGGTGTCCAGTCCTTGGGACTGTTCAAAGCGCTTTACACTTCACCCGCAGGCAGACCTGTTAATTCCAACACCATCTCGATTTCTCTGGGAAGAATTCAGTCAAGCTGCAATTACTGCGCGAAGAATATTCGTTCACACATCCACCACTGTGTGTAGCCAGGTACTCATTTATATAGCTGAGTGAACTGTGGCAACGTGGGGTGAACGAAATTGCCAAGGTTTCGAAACGGCAGCAAGACTACTCGAACTTGGGTTCTCTTGACAGGGGTCCGGGGTTCTAATCATCACAACTGCGCCCCAGTCAAAAAGGGAGGCCATAAGATAGCCAAACAACACGAAAAAGGCAAACGATGCGGTTCCGAGTCAATAAATATAATATGCCGCGTGCTGGAAATTAACAAATACGAGATTCCGTCAATCAACATATTTCGACAACTGCCGAAATCGACGCCTGTCAAGTAAAACAAAACATAAATGAAATCGGACACTAAACGTCCACTGAGTAGAATAATCGCCGCAGCTACGCCACGGGGCTACTTATAAACATCACGCCAGGAACCGTAGGACGGCTCCGAGCTCCCGACATTCCCGGAGTTAACCCCATCCCGACCGCTGTTTCCAGGAAATTCCCACCTGCGTTGGATGGATTGCGTCGAGAAGATTGACAGCCACAACTGTTGGATGCATCTGCCAGCGGATGGAAGAAGCATCCTCGTCATAGTCTATGATCCTCGCACAGAACATGTTGCAGTTGCATCGGGCATATAACCTTATCAGCTATACGTGTGTTTTTACGCAGTCACATGTATCTTCAATTGGCATATCCTGTTCAGGACGACTTTGCCCAAATAATTTAGCGGAATCGATGTCTTTCTCCAGGTATTTTACCAGCCGCTGTCGCTGTTTCGAAGTCATGTGGTGTCCTTCTCCCATCTCTGTCGTGGCTTGCCTCTGTTTCGTTTCCCTGTCATTATATTCCCTCCAGTATCGTCTTTTCCAATTACATAATACGTCTTAATTAAATAGGTGCTTAACTCAACTTATCACCGGGATTATGTTATGGTAAACAAATATGCATGTCATGTACGACATATGGATATACTCAATTTGTTCTTGTATCACAAAAATCATACGAAAATATAATATTTAATATATTGAACTTTTCGAATATATGTATTACTCATTTTGCATTCTTAAATGTACATCTAGAATCAACGTTGCTTTATAAGAAAAAAAATTTTTTTTTAATAGTTTAAAAATAAGTGTATACCCAATAACCTATAGCATAAATATAAACGTTTAAATCGGTAATGTGTGGTTACAGTACGTTACCCAACATACGTCAAGCATCAAACACTTAGTATCTCTGTACGGTACGACATTCAAATGAATAAAGTTCAGTGAGTGCTTCTGTTCAGGACGTCTGATTCATGTAAATCGCTACACAAGAACATGAATAGGACATTCGAAGTGAATTAATGTATAAGAAAGAGAGTGATATTTGATGGGCTCGTCTACAAGTCTGCGAAGCGTAGACAGGACTCCGTGTGTTCATCCAATGAGACGTGGGTACAGAAAAGGAGCTCGTCAAAACTAGAGATAATCACAACAACAGGAAACCCGGCGACGAGGCTGGTTTGCTTGTAAGTGGGTTTATGTCAGGAAGCTGTGACCCGAATAACCGACAAACACGGTTGTTATATACATACAAACCTGGTATAAGCAGTTACATCACAGAGATCAAAAGGCCCCCACACGATAGCTCCAACAACGTAACAAATGAGACACACGCGGCCTCAGCGCGCTAAAGGAATGTCATATCTTCGCTTATGACCTCAGAGCTGTTCGTTTTACGTTTCATAGTCTAGCACCCAATTCTCATAACCGTCACCGGCAGATGCTCTCGAAGAATGCAATAACCGCAAACATAGTTACACCTATTCAAATATATTACACGCCGTAACATGACACAAACAAAGACCGCATTCTGGAACACTTCCTTCCACCCTTTTAATCTGAAGAAAACCGGATTGTTTTATTGTGATTGTGAAACTACTTCCGTAAAGGGAAGGACCATTTAGACTGTTATACGTCACGGACTACGGTACAGTAGACAGATTCTCGCGGACCAACTGGTGGTCCGTTCTCAGGCTAACGACACTGCTGGCTCTATTCTTTTGACAACATCGTCCACGCACGTGACAGACGCAGGCCGCCGCCATAGATGCACCAGTATCCGAAAAGTAAAGATAAATAAGTCAACGGGAGCAAGAACTTGATACAAAGTATCCATTAGTTGATCGTTGTGATATTTTACAGCATATCAAGATTTGTTCGCTGTGACCATATTTTACAGTATATCAAGAGTTGTTCGTCGTGATAAGATTTTAAGTATATCAAAAGTTGTTCGTCGTGATAGGATTTTAAGTATATCAAAAGTTGTTCGCTATAACCATATTTTACGAATCACAGTATATCAAGAGTTGTTTGTTTTTATAAGATTTTACATTTATACAGAACGCTTAATCTAGGGAAAAGCATAGTTTATATGCCTAAGAACTTATGTGGTCTGACGACGTTCCAATGTCAATGTTACTACAAACAACCCATTGGATAAATGATGACTGGCTATAGAGTATAGATTCATGATCATACACCCGAGTACCCGTTACTGAACAGCGATGACGTGTTACTCGACACCATCCCCATAAATCCACTCACCCACATCGACTCCATATCCTGCCAGCTACGGGTTCAGTAAGCTCTGTGTAGCATGCCTCCGTTGAACTTACAGAGAGGGTGGGTGTCAGGGGACATATCACAGTCAACCGGTCACAGTTCGCGATAAGAAACCCATCAACCGGTTATCGTTTTCGGTGTGTCCAAACGTAGGGTAAGTTTTATATGGAATATTCTGAAACATGGAAGGTTTCGCAGAGAAAAGTGACTAACTCATTAAAAACTATATTCACCAATATTCCCAGTCTCAATATTCCGATCGTTATTAATGGGGTCGTTGACATGATTTTAAACACTTTATATATACAAAGTGTAATCATAATTTACAGGATGGAAATTATACTAAATTGCCGCATGTCTTCAGCCATCCTCCCCACAGTGTATCCCTATAGCTGTGTGGGACTGACGCTTCCCCGCTCCTGCCCACAGCAGGCCTTGTCAGCCGCGCAGAGCTGAGAACCCTCCTCAACCAAGCCGCGCGCTTTTTTTCCAGGAAACTCGCATTTTATGCGGTTTCCATGGTTGCAGACATACATAAACACACGGCTTGTTGGGCGTAACCAGTGATGTAAGGTTATCTATTTGACGGGCCGAGGACAGCTGAATGAGGAACAGGTAACAGCGAACAGATGATCTGTCTGCGCGTGCGTTAGGCTAACTGCCGCGTTATTGCTATGAAACACGCCGGGCCTGGTAGTGGATGGGTTCGCGTGATACGACCACAGAGCACAGCTAGGGTCCGTCCGCCATTCATACTAAGACATAGAGTCCCTAAAAAATTCGGACTGCGCGTGATGAGTGAAATTTTACCGAGCACTTTTACCTCGGACCCTTTTGAAATGTTAATGTTTTCTGCGTTACTGCATTAGAGATTTCGTTGGATTGCAACGAACAGACGTTGCCCGCCGGCGTATCACTACACTGGCTATTTTACGTAACGCACGAAACATTTCAAAATAAGTCCCGGGCTAGGTCGACATTGAGGGGGTCGACTTGGGTGCGTTTTTTCTGAAAAAAAGAGGAAAGTTAAAAAAAATTGGAGGAGAAATTTCCCACTGAGCACAGGAAACGCTATAATAGTGACCGATGTAAAATTGATAGTGGTTTCACCCCAGATTGTCGGGTTCTGTACGCACGAGAAACAAGACGCACTACTCGATGAGTATTGCAGTGATGCATTACTCGATGAGTATTGCAGTGATGGTAAGTATTTGGAATTTTTTAATTAAATATACAATACAATACTAGAAGCATTGCAGCATAATGGCAGTTTGGTTTAATTTGTTCAAACGTGTTTTTTGCTATGCATTGTTCCTGTAAGAATTCACAATGGCGAAAGTAAAAAAGTATGACATTTAGGAAACATGAAAATGGACTGACGGGTATATAAAACGACTGTTCGTGTGTAGTACTTGCTCGTATAATGCACAGTGCCCACGTACGCACGCAAACACGCACGCAAACACGCACGCAAACACGCACGCAAACACGCACGCAAACACGCACGCAAACACGCACGCACGCACGCACGCACGCACGCACGCACGCACGCACGCACACACACACACACACACACACACACACACACACACGCACACTCCCTGTGTGACCGACCGGCGATTAGATTCAAGCCAACCCCGAACCATCCCCTGGGGAAGGCTCCGAAAGTGACCTGTCACGTGACTCTGTGATTGATGGGTAGGGGAGGGCCACCTGAGGATATACTATGGTCTAATGGATAACGAACGGGCACCTGTCTCATAGGTGGCATTATATCTAATTGGGAAGATAAGGAGTTGGTGATAGTGAGAGTGGAACAGGAAGAGGAGAGGTGTGAGGCAGCGGGAGAATGAGAATGGGGAGACAGGTGACAGGGCATTAGAGGGGGAGCAATTAGGATAATGGGAAAGGGTCAATGGAGACGGTGCGTAGAGGAAGTGAATTAAAATACCTCAAATGTATATCTTATCTCATGGGTATATGATCACGCACGCACGCACGCACGCACGCACGCACGCACGCACGCACGCACGCACGCACGCACGCACGCACGCACGCACGCACGCACGCACGCACGCACGCACGCACGCACACACACACACACACACACACACACACACACACACAAACACACGGGGTTGATCATCATTTAGATTAAAATTACGACAGTTCAGTTTCTCGGCTGTACGTTGCAACACGGACAGTTTCTCGGCTGTACGTTGCAACACGGACAGTTTCTCGGCTGTACGTTACAGCACGGATAGTTTTTAGTTGGATGTTTGCGTGCGGAGAAGCGATTAGTGTCCCCAACGGCTCGACGCGCGGCCCCAGGATGCGTGTAATGTACGACTGTAGTCTGATGCAACATCCATTCGCTCTGTGTAATGAATAAATGTTCCCACAAGTCAGTAGTGTCTGCTAGCCAACTATAATAATGCGGCGACGGCAAGGATCATCTCGACTCGGGGATTATCCGTCGCTAATCAATAGTTTTCCATATAGTCATAATCACCGTTCGGCGTGTACACTCCAAACAGTCCGTTATTTGGCTAATGCAGGAATTTTTCCACGACGGGTTACACATTTACCCCCCGCGTAGAATATGTTGCTTCCTGTGGTATAGAACCTGGCAGAAGGGACCAACGGCTTTTAGTGTTTCACCGACAAAGCAACGTGGAGTGAACGAAATTAACCAAGCTTTGAAACGGCAACAGTTGGACTCGAACCCTGGTCCTCTCTACCGACAGTCCGCCCGTCTAACCGCTGCGCCACTGCGCCCCACATCTAATACACAGATACACATAATATAAGATGGGTTTTTCAACACAGACGTCCGCTTGCTGTGTGTCGTTGCGTAAAAACGATTACCCTTTGAACCACGTGACTTACAAGCCGTTGACCACAGGCATAAGCCGTACCCTTGTCACTGGGTACCACACAACTTAGATGTTTTTTTACAAGTCGAACACCCCCGCGTTGGTACAAACGTCCCCGAACCCCCGACGACGCGGGAAGGGATAATGACGTCAGCAGGAGAGGCAATAACTTCTGTGCACAATGTAAGCTAATGGGGAAGCGATGTAAGGATTCGAGTTCCCTCTTCGTGGGTGGCGCAGTAAAAAGTGCCTCGAGACATAACTTACTTCCCAGTGGGAATTTATACTGCTTTCCTTGATTGCTGGGAAAACTACTCCCAAGTAATGACCCTGAACGTACTGACATTGATCATCAACCTCTCCCTGATGTTATTCTGTGTAGGAATATATCACGTTGGCGTAGTTCAGTATTTACACTGTTTCTATTATTTTTACTATAATATTATTACGAACACGTGCTCAACCTACAATGACATAGTTGCCTTGACACCGGACACACTGTCCGTATTTTAGACTGTAACCGTCGCATAGAGTCTGTGCACAGCTCTCGCTAGAGGGGTCAGACCACAGTTGACCTTCCTGTTTATTGTTTCACACGAATGTAGGGCGTATTAAATTGCGATATGTGAATTTAAAGAATTCATATGATGTGACATAAGTGCAATTGAGCAGGCATATTCACAGGTTTGTTTGTAGAAGCTATTGGCTGTGAAATGGTGCATTTCAAGTGATTTTGACAAAACTTGGTCAGCATGTCAACGAGATGATGGCAGTTGCTGTGAACACGTTTCAGAATTTTCAGTGGTCACGTTTTCTTATAATCAGACAAAACGTTAACATGGCCACCAATGCAATTCTCAACAGTGGTCTGACTCCTAGACAGCTCCGCGGTGCGGGAATCCGATACGCTTGGGGACTGCTGGAAGCGCGCAGCATCGGTCTACTGAGACCTAATTCACGATAATATTAATCAGTAAACAAAATAAATCATTCTTATTCGTCGTCGTGTACACGAACGCAGACGCACAACCTCACAGGCTTCACGTAAACGTTGGACTACTTGCTGTCACGCACGACTTGCTATTGAAGTGTACGCTTGCTATGCATGCTGCGCATACCGAATACGTTATCATTATTTTTATCCACTGTCACCAGAGATTTAACCGGATATGCTGCGCAAATTAATGAGCCAAGACGCGGTGTGGGGGGTCGTTGTTTGAGATTGTGTGCACTAGTCAACGTAATTAATCACTGCGCTTTCCCGGGAACTGTTACTTGTATTGTTGTGGTGTAGCATTGTTGTCCTTTTTATAACTGTTACCTTGTCTGTCTTACTAGTGGCGTTATTACATCAAAGAAGCCGTAGAGTGCCGACGAGACGTCTAGCGCGCATTACCCGTCATAACGCCGACTACTGTAGCGCCTCTGGCGACCCGGAATGGCCCGCGGTTTGCATAATGACGGACTGCGGAAATGGGTGCAAATTAGTTAAGCGCTACTCGTTCGACGCGGCGACGTGCCCTGTAATCGTTACTGAGATGGATGGGCTTGGCGCCGAGCGTGCCCGCTTGAGTGTGAAGCAGTCGACGTGGAGGAGAGAGCGATCCGACGGACGGACCAGAAGGGTTTCATCGGGACATCCCGGGATGTGCGATGCTGCTGCGTTGTTGCCCGTAGCCACGTACAAGTGAAGTGTTATTGTGCATAAGTCATCGCCAGGCAGGCTGATGGAATGTGGCGGGTGCCGATTAATAATTAATATAATATAACTCCAGACGTCTGCACGCTCGCTCGCACATACGTAACACAACCTGATTACAGCCATATATCCACGCCCGCACGCACGCACGCACGCCGCACGCACGCACGCACGCACGCACGCACGCACGCACGCACGCACGCACGCACGCACGCACATCACTATTACCACTAGTGACTACTAGTACCACTACTAGACCCGAAACAACACGTCAACATTTCCACTAACACAGTTTCTGCATCACCCCACACATTCTGATGGATTAATGTGAGCGATGACCTGATTTGGGACATCATACCGGTCTGTGTATGCAATGTAGAGGTCAACGCAGTGACCAATCGTGCGATGGATTCGTGCCGTCTGAATGACCGATTATAGACAGACTGAATGTAAGAACGTGTGGACTATAGAAATAAAATTGAATAGTACAACGGAACTGTCTCTGTATATCCTTATCACCTTTGTGATCGTCACTAGATATATACTTAAAGGTTTTATAATCATATCGGACTGATCACATTAGCACATAAAACCAAGCTGCGAGCGTTGACACGGGTGTCGGTTTACGCATGTGCGATATGCTACACCCGGGCCGTGACTCACAAAAGACGTCCACATCCCGGTAAACAATGGTCGCATCTGAGGTGCAGTGCGATGTGGCTGAGCGACGACGTAAGGAGCCGGTCGTACCCTTTAATTATTGTCGGCGCGTTTGTGAGGCACGCACCCAAGCGTGCGTCGGCATCACGAGCCAGGCCGAAGCGATGCAAGAACATTACATCTCATTAATGATACAACGTGCATGGCTTAAGATATCGCGAGTGAGTGGGTTTCTCTTCACGACAGCCCGTGCGCCTGTATTGCCTAAATACCCAACACGATTGGGACATTTGTCGTCAATCCCCGGTGCATTCAACGGCTACGGTGAACCGTGCTCCTGCGTTGGCGGCTAACGCAGCGAACAGAAACTATATCCAGTCAACTTGATCAGTACTATGGATGATGTATAAATTGGCTTTGAATGTCTCTGTTCAAAATTGAAAACCACAAGTTGCTAGCAATTTGCAAACTGACGCCCACGTTGTCGCGTCCTCAAGCGCGCGCCACCATCGGCACATCATTAATATATATATATATATATATATATATATATATATATATATATATATATATATATATATATATATATATATATATATATATATATATATATCTAATAATAATTATTATTATATATCTTTCCTCGTGATATCCCGTCCAACGTTGTGCCTATCTGCGGGACAAAGGCCAGTTCAGCCAACACAACTATGTACGGTCAGGTGTACGCAGTCGTACAGAGCCTCAGTAGCAGGTACACCGCGACGTCCAGTCGTGTTACGGCAAGGACGTCCAGTCGTGTTACGGCAAGGACGTCCAGTCGTGTTACGGCAAGGACGTCCAGTCGTGTTACGGCAAGGACGTCCAGTCGTGTTACGGCAAGGACGTCCAGTCGTGTTACGGCAAGGACGTCCAGTCGTGTTACGGCAAGGACGTCCAGTCGTGTTACGGCAAGGACGTCCAGTCGTGTTACGGCAAGGACGTCCAGTCGTGTTACGGCAAGGACGTCCAGTCGTGTTACGGCAAGGACGTCCAGTCGTGTTACGGCAAGGACGTCCAGTCGTGTTACGGCAAGGACGTCCAGTCGTGTTACGGCAAGGACGTCCAGTCGTGTTACGGCAAGGACGTCCAGTCGTGTTACGGCAAGGACGTCCAGTCGTTGTACGGCAAGGACGTCCAGTCGTGTTACGGCAAGGACGTCCAGTCGTGTTACGGCAAGGACGTCCAGTCGTGTTACGGCAAGGACGTCCAGTCGTGTTACGGCAAGGACGTCCAGTCGTGTTACGGCAAGGACGTCCAGTCGTGTTACGGCAAGGACGTCCAGTCGTGTTACGGCAAGGACGTCCAGTCGTGTTACGGCAAGGACGTCCAGTCGTGTTACGGCAAGGACGTCCAGTCGTGTTACGGCAAGGACGTCCAGTCGTGTTACGGCAAGGACGTCCAGTCGTGTTACGGCAAGGACGTCCAGTCGTGTTACGGCAAGGACGTCCAGTCGTGTTACGGCAAGGACGTCCAGTCGTGTTACGGCAAGGACGTCCAGTCGTGTTACGGCAAGGACGTCCAGTCGTGTTACGGCAAGGACGTCCAGTCGTGTTACGGCAAGGACGTCCAGTCGTGTTACGGCAAGGACGTACTCAGCTAAACATAGACCCTTTCCAGATCGCCTAACCCTTTCGTTTTGATGCGCCTCTGAGCGCGGTTTTCCGAGGATCTAGGCGCGATATAAGTTTTCGTATTATTATTATTACTATTATTATTATTGTTATTATTACTATTATTATTAAACAGCGCTGCTGATAACTGGCCCAATTATTTCATCACTAATCTCTGATCCGGCCACTAGCATTATTATTATTATTACTATTATTATTATTACTATTACTATTATTAAACAGCGCTGCTGATAACTGGCCCAATTATTTCATCACTAATCTCTGATCCGGCCACTAGCATTATTATTACTATTATTATTATTACTATTACTATTACTATTATTAAACAACGCTGCTGATAACTGGCCCAATTATTTAATCACTAATCTCTGATCCGGCCACTAGCGTTCCAAAGGCGCCGAATGCATGTTCCAAAGGCATATAATATTATACATGTACGTTCCAAAGGCGTTGACATGTACGTTCAAAAGGCACCGGCATGTACGTACACTGCCAACGTCTACGTGATCGTAAACGCCACCGAGATAACAACGGTTCTATAGGATCATTCGGTTTAATATAACTTCACAGAAAGTCAATATATTTTTTTATTGAGATAAGATAAGCTAGTTAATCGAGGATGAAAACGTAGGCCACCTCCCTCAAAGGGTTACAGACGACCGACATGTGATCATAGATAAGATAGATAACAGTACCTATGGTGTTAGCTAGAACGTTCTCCGCACAACAGTACACAGCCCCGAGAAACATACATAACACTGCCCGGCTCGGTGACAGGAGAGTCTTACGCCCGCCACACACAGCCCGACTCTTCAGTTACCAACATGTTGGCAACTCAAATGTAGTCGTTATGTGTATGTTCTCCACCAACAGTTGGCAACACTTTTTGTGGACATTTGAAAAATCAGTTGGTCGATGGGTAATTGTCGCCAGAGAAACTGCTGGCGACTAAAAGTCGGTATACGTATGGCGGGCTTTACATCTTTTGATAGTCTAGGCTAAAATGTAAAACAAAAACAATGGTACGAATGAAATATTCGGACAGCCAGAAAGGGAGAGTTTATAAGGTTGTAATGTGTGGACGGGGAACGGTCTACGTCGTGGAACTGACCGTAGTGTTCCCGTAGAATCATGCTGCCAGCCTTTCTCCCTGTCTCTCTGTCTCTCTGTCTCATTGTCTCACTGTCTGTATGTCTCTCTCCGTCTCTCGTCTCTCCGTCTCTCCGTCTCTCCGTCTCTCCGTCTCTCCGTCTCTCTGTCTCTCGTTCTATCTTTCTCTATGTCACTCTATCTCTCTATTTGTCTGTCTCTCTGTCTCTATGCCTCTCTGTCTTTCTGTCTCTCTATAGCTATGTCTCTCTGTCTCTCGTTCTATCTTTCTCTATGTCACTCTATCTCTCTATTTCTCTGTCTCGCTGTATCTCTTTTTCTCTGTCTGTCTTACACGCACGCACGCACGCACGCACGCACGCACGCACGCACGCACGCACGCACGCACGCACGCACGCACGCACACACACGCCGGGTCGTCACCCAGCCCGTCGACTGACCGCAGCGCCTCGGTTCTACCGAACTTCGTTATTGCCTCGCCAATGTACGCAACACGATGTTTTGATAACCCCAGAATAGTCGCTCAGTGTTCGGCGTAGCTCCACCATGCATGCTGCGAATGCCCTCGGCGCGCACGGGACAGACACCGCGTCAGCTGAAGCCTGTGTTTATCATCTGTTGCAACGGACTGCGATGAAAACCGAGTTCTGAGTTGCGATGTTGTTAGATGATAAACCAGATTGCGATTAGCTAGCCGGCTGCGATTATCCGCGTCATGTCCGGATGCGGCGGTTGTGTTGTATGGAGGAGGAACACGATAACACGGGGCACGGCTAGCGCTTCTATTCAGTACACGGATGATTGTATAAACACATGTTTATTGTGTACATTATAATGCTCCTCGACCACTGGTCACGGCTGTAATAGATCACACTGGACAACCTACCTACAATCAGATATGTGACATTTTGCAGAATAAACACCTAGACCATCCGACCAACACACATGACACTACTAACAGACACGTACCCAATGTTGTGTTTAATATCGAAGTTGGATACCACTGATGATCGCAACGTTGGAAAGTCCTTTATATGTGTTCCCACGTGCACAGCACACCACGAGAACGTGGAAACATTTCGTCGTTCCAGAGATACGTGCTTCGCTCCGGACTGACACAGCGGCGTACGGCAAACACGGCTCCTGAAGATATTATATCTCCATCTGATAATGCGCGAATACTGAAGGTTCGTTTCTTGGATCTGCTATCGTCGATCGATTGCGTCGTACGCGTTGTTTGGGGTTGTTTGTTTACGGGTTGCCATGAAACTGGATTCCGCACGGACGGGATATTTTCAGATCTCGGTGTGAGACGTCTAGTGCCAGCTGTGAGCGATAGACCGTCTGCAGTCTCGGTCCCTGTCTTTTTGATGCCATGTTCCTACAGTCCTCGTCTGTGTTTCATATATCTTCATGGACAACGTAGACGTGCATTGCGAGAGGCGATGTCAAGGCGACATTTCAGATAATTTCAGATATTAAGAGCAACTCGGTAAAGAGGCATTGCTGTAAGACGTCAGTCTCAGTAAGGCAATTTCAACCGCAACGCTTAATCCATCTTCGACTTTATTATTATATTTAGCGTGTGGAAATTAATAATTGGTTGATTGATGGACTGTCTGGCTGATTAACTTGATTTATTGATTGATTTATTGATTGATAAGCACTCTATTCGATGACATGTTCGAAGAGCCTATTTTGTTTATCAGTGTTGGTGGAAACCGCTTGAAAAACGGCGTCCGATGCTGGATGATTTCGGAAGTGGACAAGATCAATTACCCGTTGCTCCCCAATCAGCCCTCGTTTCCCAATCACCCTTTCTCCCCAATCTCCATTGCACCCCAATCACCCTTGCTCCTCAATCACCATTTGCTCCCCAATCAACCCTCGCTCTCCAACCAACTCTCGTTCTCCAATCATCCCTTGCTCCAAAATCACCCCTCGCTTCCCAATCACCCCTGCTCCCCAATCATCATTGCTCCCCAAACGCCCTTGCTCCCATTCACCCTTACTCCCCAATCACCCCATGCTCCAAAATCACCCCTTGCTCCTCCCTTACTCCCCAATCATCCCATGCTCCAAAATCACCCCTTGCTCCTCAATCACCCCTTGCTCCCCAATAACCCCTTGCTCCAAAATCACCCCATGCTCCAAAATCACCCCTTCTCCTCAATCACCCCTTGCTCCCCAATCACCCCTTGCTCCAAAATCACCCCTTGCTCCCCAATCACTCCTTGCTCCCAAATTGCCCCTTGCTCCCCGCCACATTCCTCCGATGTAACCTGACGCGACGAGCCTGGTCCAGATCAACATCACTCGTCAGAAACAAGCGCGACAGTGTTCCCACTCAGCTGTCGATCGCACGCGTTCCCAAGACTGACGATGCTCGACCTCACGGGGGTGCAATTAACCAGCTAAACCGGGTACCGACGCAACCAAATCTGCCCTTATTCTCATGTGAAGATGTCGTAGCGTTGTCGCTTCCTTCCCGCCCGTTGCCTCTTCCTTCCCGCCCTGCCCGGTCTAAAACCCATCGCAGCGTAACGAATGCCTGCGAAATATTTTCAGGACTAGGTCGCCTCAAACTGAATTTCTGGCTGAAAAAGTGTGTGTGTGTGTGCGTGCGTGCGTGCGTGCGTGCGTGCGTGCGTGCGTTTTAAAACGTGATTCGTTAACCAAACCTATCATGTGTATTAATATACTAAAGCTCGTTTTCCAGAGAACTCCAAAAACAAATCACATTTATGTGACCGCCCCGAACGCCCGAATAGTAATAGTCTGATTTCTAAAGCAAACGATGCATGCCGGGATACACGGAACATTCTGTTTTGACAAAATTGGTTGTAGAAGTGAACCTGACTGCGCGATATTACAGGCATACCGGTATATCGCGGTATTTTTTTCCGCGCGATACGTATTGCGATACGCCTTCGGCGTAACGATATATCCATCTATATAGATATAATTACATATATATATATATATATATATATATATATATATATATATATATATATATATATATACGTGTATGTATATATATATATATATATATATATATATATATATATATATATATATATATATATATATTAATAATGAGTAATTTTTATTGAACCAGATCCAGTCACTAATCTTTATTATTATTAATTGTTTATAATCAGGTTTGAGTAATTTATTCTCTGAGTTTAAGTTCACGTATACCGGACAGGACGTCTTTGTGTGAAGTGTCTAAAATCACACAAAGATACTTCCACAGATTAAAACAGTTGTTTGGTTATCATTTAATATAAGCATCAGCCAGACAAATATAATATAACACAACAAGTTAAGTCATCTTATATCGTAACCGAAACAACCACAACATATTGCGATACGTATTGCAATACGGTCTTCTATGTATCGCGATATATCGCGATACATATACAGTTAGGAAATACCCAACCCTACTGATTTCCAAACAAATAAGCGACGTTGCCCCGGAGATTCCTGGCTGCCGGTAGACCCAACCCCCCCCCCCCCCCCCCCCCCGTCGGTCTCCCGTCTCGCTGCCCCTGGAGCGGCGCGTCGTGGCAGCAGTCCGGGATAACATCACCCATCTCGGTCCGAGCGACCGCCCGACAGCTGCGGCATAAAAAGGCTCGGGGAATGCCGTCCTGCCGTCGACAAGTCGACTCACAAACACAAATAAACCGGCGTAAATCAACGCGCCATTGCCCTTCATCGGCGTCCTGACTCGACGATCAAAGCAAGACATGGCTGAGATAACGATACAAGATTTCTGGTTACACAAGACAGGCCTTAAGTTCCGGCCACCCCGTCGATGAGGCAGGTCGTCGTGTTAAAGTATGTTTATTCCAATCGTTCCAGTGGCATATCTCGGAATGGGAGGGGCCGGGGGGGGGGCAAGCTTAGTCACCCATTAGTTTACCATGCTACCGTGTAGTGGCGCCATAGGTTATATGTCACTGGTTTATTCCAATCATCCTGACAAATACATTGGTTACACAGTAGCTTCATTGCAACTATGGATAAGACTACCGTCGACTCTTGCCAAAGAGCCTGACTGCAAGTCTCTGTTACGACCAACTGCATCAATAACGCGAGCACAAAGCGTGCATCGTAACGAGTTTTCCACAAACACATTTTTAAACGAATTCTGCGAACAGCTGACGCGCGCAGACAAGACAAGAAGCGAGCATCTTTTGTTGCGAAATTTGTGTCGTCGAGTGCAAGTATAACTAAGCGGCAAGTTACTTGTAGCGTGCCTGAATCGTTCAAAGAAAGTCGAGATGGCGTTGGAATGAACAGGTCTGCCAGGGAGGTGAAGTGTAAAGCGCAAAGGACATGATACCGCGCTATATTAGCGCGTACCTTTATCTAAGCGTCTCTACAGTTTGAATGCGCGCGTTCGCAGCTAGAGAAATGAATACATGGGCGAATTATTCCGATACCAACTAGCAGCTAGCCGACCATTTCCGGCTTGCAACGTACCGGTTTAATCAGCGTTGTTGCATCTAATCTAACTGTGCCGCGCGTGTCGATAACGCGACGGTTTATAATCTCGCTACTGCGGGGTGCAATGTTTAAGCAGTTCCTATCGCGTCCGACCGTGTTTGATGCGTCCGGATATATTTCACCTCGCAGTGCCGTGCCAGTGCAGTGCTAGTGCAGTGCTAGACGGTTCTGACAGTTGAAAGTCGGAATGACCCTAAAAGCCGAGGGAGATTCCGCTAAAGTGATGCTTGGAAACTTGCACCTGCTGGGCTCCAAGGTGAAGTGCAGTTCCATGGAAGTTTTCACAATCCATAAACGATCTCGATGACGCATATCCAATAATGATCATGTTTCCTAGAAGAAATATGATTATCGGTCTTGTTGCGATGTTGTGTGTGGCACTGTGGTTTTAGCGTTCTCATATTGTAAGGACGGTCTATCATAGCGTTCGTGTATTTATGTGTGATATATTTCAGTTTAAACACTTTCATAACACATGTCACGATCAAGCATATATTATATGTGGGTTGGTGTTTATTGTTTACTGCCTAGAAAGGACATAACTATGCGCAAAAAATCCGGTGCATTTTACAGCAATTCGGAAATTTCACATCCCGGAAATGATGTCAAGATACAAACAAATTTGCGAAGTTATACTCACTTAATTTGAGGAATTAAATGACTTCCAATTAATCTTGCATATCGTTTATCATCGTGTGACGCTCACGTCTTAACAGCATGTCGCCACAACAGTTGCTGGTGGCATATATGTGTACCTTCATTAAGGTTGTGCAGAACACTTTATAAATCCGATAAATATGCAGCACAAATACACCAAGCGGCAGTGTATTACTGTAATGTATTACTGTAATGCGCATCACCCAGAAAGAACATGGAGAGTACGAATGGTGGCAGCAGAAACGGCGCTTACGATTATAATCATGACGTTGTTTTTGCAACCTGATGAGGTCAGTGTTTATACAAAAGTGTTTACTTTACTGGTGCGGGGAAGGGATGACGCGCGCTCCGTCGCGAGTACATTTTAAAGCTATGTATAGAACAGTTGCCACCCACTCATAAGATTAACGTGGTTATAAGGAGGAATCCGCGTACGACACGGATGCGGGAACTGAAACAGATGCTGTACGTGTTGGGATGTTGAACACGGCATTGTAACCATCTAGAACTGTGTTGTTACAACGTCGGTATTACGATCAGTGTTTGTAACATGTATAAGTACTAAAATGTAATTAATAAACACTGTGCAGGCAACACCCGTATACTGCGACCAGGTTAATACATAGTGCGTTTGCGATGTTTTAATTCACGATAAATCGATACTGGTCTTGCACGGCGTGGCGTTGCGGAAAATCGATTCGACTTCCCGAGCACCGTGACATATAATATAAACAGATACCTGGATACCCAGATACCTACGCAGCAGAACTGTTACTTAAGCTACTGCTACTCCGCTAGTAACGCAGGCATGGTGTAGCACCAGGAAGCCGGGTTTACTACCGACAGTTTCTAGCGATTGGTGTGTCTAAGGAATGGTGTGTATAAGGATTGGTGTATCTAAAGATTGGTGTATCTAAGGATTGGTGTGTATAAGGATTGGTGCGTCTAAAGATTGGTGCGTCTAAAGAATTGCGTGCCTAACAAATGACATGTTTAATGATTGGTGCTATTTATACGGATCTCGTTTCACAGCGGCCACAGTACAAACAAGTCGCTATCGCAAAACGTTTGTGTGTGTGCCAGCGGGAGAATTAGAGCCGACTTGTAAAAACAGTATTCAAACAGCTATCATTAGGTAGTGGCGTATTCGGAAGCTTAATATGGGTCATGTACAATATTCGACGAGACAACACAAGACACCACACTGCCTCAGTATATGCACCAGCATGTTGCTAATATAGTACACCCTGCTTTTGCGTCCGTTCCTAGAAACATAACAGTGGGAGGGTGGTTATGACAAGTTATATGTAAATTTCTCCGGTAACAAATACAGTCATACCGAGGGTAATATGAATAAGCGAAATCGTGAGATGCGCATGTGCACTACTGCAGTACGAATGCATCAACGCATGCGAGTAGCTCAGTGTGCTACAGCAGGCGACCAGTTTACACGGTCATTGTTGCTTACCTGTCGTCCGTCCAACAGCGCCCAGCAGCACCAGCATCAGCAACGCCGTCGATGGGCGATAATCTGCGTGAGGAAACCTCATCATTTACTGACAGCGTCGCGCCGGTTTAACACCACGTATATACTTCACTCCTGGTGTGTGTAGTGGTCACTGGAGCGATGTCCGTTGGTTGTAACGATTAGTCCCAGCGGGCGTGACTATAATGTATCCAAATGTCCGTATTGTCACTGCCAAGAGAAACGCATGCTGCAGTAAACCGCGTTGTTGTGACTCGAGCGGCGCGTGCACGAACCATTTGAACGACAGCGCTCTCGACTTAGCCACGCCCCGCTGTTGTCGACTTAGCCACGCCCAGCTGTTAGCGACTTAGTCACGCCCCGCTGTTCGCAAGCTGGCGCCCTAGAACGCCAAACGTTAATTAAATAATGTGTGACGTCGCAGCGGGACAGAGAGGGCTGATAACCCATTCACTGCGCCTCCAACGAAAACAAGAAGTTCGCATAGATTTCCCAGCTACTAAACGCGAAATCTTTGAACCGTTCACATTACTATGAACTTGTGTGATTATCTTAAGATTTCACAAGATTTAACAAGATTGCCATTCAAACTAACAAGCTTCCGATGGCAAGTGGGTAAGGAAGCCATCGGCTTACCAAGAGTTTAAAAATTTTTTATTTACGTATAGCCCGTCCATACGAGATATATGTAAAATTTATGTTTAGACATATTAGCATTGCTAGAAGTAGCACAATCATTAGATAAATTATTCTATTAATTTATCGTCCTCTGTGAGAATAATTACGTTCTCCTCAGAGCCAGCTATCAGTCTTGTATGTGGTGCCCTGTCATTCCCTCCCCTATGATGGTCATGGAGCTCAGTGGCGATGACAAACTTACAATTAACTGGATGACTGCATCCCCAGGTCGGTAGGTTGTTTTGAAGTTGCTTTCATACAAATGCAGGAGAGCTTGTAAAGATCCAGAGTACGCTGAAATTTATGTACTTTGTAGTTTGCTTGATTATGAGGTACATTTTTAGCTACGCCCTACAGAGGTTCATCGAATTATTTACCTTAAGCTACGCCCTACAGAGGTTCATCGTATTATTTACCTTAAGCTACATTCTACAGAGGCTCATCGAATTATTTACCTTAAACTACGCCCTACAGAGGTTCATCGTATTATTTACCTTAAGCTACGTCCTACAGAGGTTCCTCGTATTATTTACCTTAAGCTACATTCTACAGAGGTTCATCGTATTATTTACTTTAAGCTACGCCCTACAGAGGTTCATCAAATTATTTACCTTAAGCTACGCCCTACAGAGGTTCATCGTATTATTTACCTTAAGCTACGCCCTACAGAGGTTCATCGTATTATTTACCTTAAGCTACATTCTACAGAGGTTCATCGTATTATTTACTTTAAGCTACGCCCTACAGAGGTTCATCAAATTATTTACCTTAAGCTACGCCCTACATAGGTTCATCGTATTATTTACCTTAAGCTACGCCCTACAGAGGTTCATCGTATTATTTACCTTAAACTACGCCCTACAGAGGTTCGTCGTATTATTTACCTTAAGCTACGCCCAACAGAGGTTCATCGAGTTCAGAGGTTCATCGTATTTTTTACCTTAAGCTACGCCCTACAGAGGTTTATCGTATTGTTTACCTTAAGCTACGCCCTACAGAGGTTCATCGTATTGTTTCATGCTCCATAGTCATGTAGCTAATCAAAAAGCATTGTTAGGTTCGTCCTGGTGGTACCAATTGATAAAAATTCAAGTCCTGTCACATGGCCTAGTAGTGGTTGGATGGCATTCCTGCACAGCCTCAGAGAATAATAAAAATAATAACTTTATTTAAACACCATCAAATCCGGGGCTAATAGTATAAAATAATATTAAAATTACATATGAAAATATAAAAAATGCAAAAAGAAAGTACAATAGACAATAACATAATACAAATTGGTCACTACCTTGTAAATACTAATGCTTGGCATACAATGTATAAAGTTGTAGTAACCGTGAGAAAATAATTTTTTTTTAAATAAATAACTAAATAAAAATATATACACTACGTCGTATAAAACAAAAATTTCTTTAATATCTTTTTGAACTGTGCGTGATTCCCGGTGTTCTGTAGTGCGGCCGGTAAAGCGTTCCACAGCGTCTGGCTAGCGCAATCAAACGCTCGGCGACCGTACCGTTCAAGGTTGACACATGGAACTTGCAGTAGGGGTAAGACCACAGTTGACCTTCGAATGTAGGGCACGTGAAATGTGAACTTAATAAATTCATATTATGTGACATGACTGCCTTTGAGCAGGAATATTCACAGGTTTGTTTATAGAAGCTATTGGCTGTGAAATACTGCATTTTTTGAGAGTTTAACTGGCGGAGGGATTTATGGGAATTTTTCTGCTATGGGCCTCGTGGGCGCATGAATACACTGCTATTTTTGTAAATATTGACGGGCGTCGCACGCGGGGGTATTTTAAAAGAGCTGGAGGTACGTGATTTTGATAAAAGTTGGTGAGCATGTCGATGAGGTGATGGCAGTTGCTGCACATTTATTTCAGAATTTTTGATGGTCAGGTTTTCTTATAATCAGACAAAACGTTAACATGGCCACCAATGCAATTATCTACAGTGGTCTGACTCCAGTAGTAGATCGTCGGCAGAGCGTAGGGAGCGGCTTGGAGTATGACGATGCTGCAGCGAGGCAGGTACACCGGTGTACCTTCGTAAAGCGCACATTGTAGAAGGACTAATACTTTGTACTCTATGCGCTTTTTCACGGGAAGCCAATGCAATTGCTTCAGTAACTCGAACATCGGTTGTCCTCGTCGGATCTGGAGGACGATTCGTGCCGCCGACCGCTGCACCATTTCCAGACGGTGTAGGAGATGGTCTGGTATGCCGACTAGCATCGCATTGCCGTAGTCAATGCGTGAAGTTACAAATGCGTTTGCACACACTGGTTGTTATGGAGTCTCGTATCCGTGCCATTCTAGCTAAATTGTAATATGCACTCCGACACGCGTTCGCAACCGATGACGCCATAGAGAGGTCAGCGTCAATGACGAATCCGAGATCCCTGACGACAGCAGGTGTCGCCAGTAACACATATGTCAACGCATGTAATGGCTATTGGTGCGCGCAGACTCGATGACCGAATGACAATGGCTTGCGATTTCTTCTCGTTGAGGATGAACCCATCGTCCGCAAGCCAAGTCTTTACTTCTGCCAAGTCTTTACGTCTCGGATGCAACCCTCCATTCGTATGACCGCATCTGCATGATCAGTTGACGGGAAGTCGACGTACAGCTGCGTGTCGTCAGCATACAGGTGGTGTTGCATGTGGTGCTGTTGGGGGAGTTTCACCAGTGGCGCTAAAAGTGGCGTTAAAAAGCGTAGGTCCGAGGACCGACTCACGCGGAACACCGGTCTTCAAGAAGAAGCCTCTGGCAAAGCTATAATTTTGACAGCTTGCTTAATTGGCCCCACACACAGGTGGGAGTCGGGGTTTAAGACCCCTGCTACCCCCCCCATGAGTCAAAGAGGTTCTAGAAGTAACACTAATGTATCAATATGACAATAAGAAACAAAAATGACACGCTGACACCGACTGCTATAGCTTTTATTTGAGTCCTTTGTTGGTTGTCTGTTAGATATACGTGTAAACATATAAGTGAACTGATTGACCTTGACAGCTCGAGCGAGTTTTGACGTTGACAAAAACATAACACGGACAAACGATCTAGGTACAATTTTGTCTTACGTACAGTTGATACGGCCACATTGCTGTGTCACCAGTGTGCTGGTGTGACACAACTAGTGTGACGTTGTGTGAGACATTGATTCCGCGAAAAACGCAGTCTCGCTTATCCGACTCTCGCTCGCCTTTGTGAACTCGTCGAGAAGAAAGCCTGACCTTGAAGCCGTGGTCTCATTGTTACCCACTGTCACCACTCCATTTTGTGTAGGCGTTTCCATGAAGCGCCAGCAGCCAATCAGCGTCATTATATAGATTCTACATTAACATTTTCCCCGGATTTAACTTTTCAGTCTGACAGTTGTGTCAATATAATCAAAGTTAACTCGAATTGCATCGTATAAACTGATAAAAGTTCACTCCTATTTTATGAATCAGCCAAATCCCCGGATTAGAGTCTAATTAATCCAGATTCTGGTCGCATACATATGAAAAGTACACTCTACATCCAGGCGATGATGTGTGTGATAAACGGTGATGTCACAACACGCAGCCTGGATAATAGAGGCTAGTAGCAATGCGCAGCCACTTATTACACCCACTGATAACATATTTCTACATTGCGTATTGCGTAGTTTTAAATGGCCTCCCAGCTCAAGGTAGATTCCGTTGTCCAGACTCCGCGATGTGGCGCCACCGTTAATCACACTCACGGGAGCCTAGCTGCAACCAGAACTTTTATTGTGACGATTATGGCTGGTTACCCAGAATTTGGGTAACCAATGAAATTGACTCGAAAACTAATTCATCAAATAAGAGTAATTTGTTTCACTTTATACGGAGCATTCGAACCAACTTTGATACAAGTCACACAATAAGATAGGAAGGAATTACAAAAGCTAATAGTTTGGTCGCGAGTTCGGATCCCATAAGTGTAAACACGCACGCACGCACGCACGCACGCACGCACGCACGCACGCACGCACGCACGCACGCACGCACGCACGCACGCACGCACGCACGCACGCACGCACGCACGCACGCACGCACGCACGCACGCACGCACGCACGCACGCACGCACGCACGCACGTATGTACAGTATCGCGGAGCACAGCGTAATGACGCAGAACACCTTAGACCACACCGCAGCCAACCGCAACACTCACAAAACTTGACAAACATAAGTTTATTACCACATTTTTGTGTGTTTAGAGATTGCTAAGTAACTTCCTCGTTCAAAGCGTCAACCCTAAAGGTATGCTCAAGGCCTATAGCCTGTTCTCCGCTTGCTCGGTTGACCACCAACAAAGTTATCTGCAAGCTGGCCCAATTACTCAGATAATCATCTACACCGATTATGTTTTGCATGCATGGCTGCCGGGACATTCAAATGTGGCCGACAAGGAAGAGTGAACATCGTCATAACTTATGCCTGCTGGACAGCCAGTGTTTACAAGCACCACGAAGACACAACGTCCAGCACGTTACCAGGAGACACAACGACAACCGGGCAGTCCACGACGTGCACCAGAAAGCTGACGAGTAAGTAGGTCTATAAAACGACGAAATTCCAATAATGTTTCAGCAAGGGCTCGCAGATAACTGGAACTGTTTATCGATTATGAACTGCTTAACCCCTTTTATTTGGTGTGCTGCCGAGCTTGGGCCTACAGAGGATTTTAGCGCAATAGAAGTAGTTTATATTATTATTATTATTACATTGTTTCAACTACAATGACGTGTAGTGATGTCCAACTGCAATGGTCACCACAAGTCGACAGAACACGGCACACAGCAAAATGGTTAGTCAGTGCCAACCTTTGTTTAGGGCAACCGTACACTGAGAAGAATTGTTAACTAGGGCAACTGTGTCGTTATAAATAGGATAGCTAGAGCAACTGTAACCCAGGCCAATTGTTAACAACGGCAACTCTATCTTTAGAACATGGATAGCTAGGGCAACTTTAACCCAGGATAATTGTTAACTAGGGCAATTCTGTCTTTAGAACATGGATAGCTTGGGCAACTTTAACCCAGGATAATTGTTAACTAGGGCAACTATGTCTTTAGAACATGGATAGCTAGGGCAACTTTAACCCAGGCCAATTGTTAACAACGGCAACTCTATCTTTAGAACATGGATAGCTAGGGCAACTTTAACCCAGGATAATTGTTAACTAGGGCAATTCTGTCTTTAGAACATGGATAGCTTGGGCAACTTTAACCCAGGATAATTGTTAACTAGGGCAAATCTATCTTTAGAACATGGATAGCTAGGGCAACTTTAACCCAAGATAATTGTTAACTAGGGTAACTCGGTCTTTAGAACATGGATAGCTTGGGCAACTTTAACCCAGGATAATTGTTAACTAGGGCAACTATGTCTTTAGAACATGGATAGCTAGGGCAACTTTAACCCAGGATAATTGTTAACTAGGGCAACTCTATCTTTAGAACATGGATAGCTAGGGCAACTTTAACCCAGGATAATTGTTAACTAGGGCAACTATGTCTTTAGAACATGGATAGCTAGGGCAACTTTAACCCAGGATAATTGTTAACTAGGGCAACTCTATCTTTAGAACATGGATAGCTAGGGCAACTTTAACCCAGGATAATTGTTAACTAGGGCAACTCTGTCTTTAGAACATGGATAGCTTGGGCAACTTTAACCCAGGATAATTGTTAACTAGAGCAACTCTATCTTTAGAACATGGATAGCTATGGCAACTTTAACCCAGGATAATGGTTAACTAGGGCAACTCTGTCTTTGGAACATGGATAGCTTCGGCAACTTTAACCCAGGATAATGGTTAACTAGGGCAACTCTGTCTTTGGAACATGGATAGCTTCAGCAACTTTAACCCAGGATAATTGTTAACTAGGGCAACTATGTCTTTAGAACATGGATAGCTATTGCAACTTTAACACAGGAGAATTGTTAACTAGGGCAACTATGTCTTTAGAACATGGATAGCTATTGCAACTTTAACACAGGAGAATTGTTAACTGGACAACTGTATCTTTAGAAAATAAATAGCTAGTCAACTGTGACACAGGGAATTGTTAACTAGGGCAACTGTATAATTTAGACGATGGATTGCTAGGGCAACTGTTTCTTTATATATTTTACATAGGATATATTTGGCGAGAGAATCATGGAGCAGCCTAGGTTTAAATGTGGTGCAGTGATTTGTCAGTAAAACCGTGGAATATTAATTAGAACAAGTATTACTATTACACATATATATATATATATATATATATATATATATATATATATATATATATATATATATATATATATATATATATATATATATATATATATATATATATATATATATATATATATATATATATATATATATATATATATATATATATATATATTATACATAAACTTATCATAAACATATATTAAGAAATAGTTTAGTTAACATTTAGTCATAAGCAGTATTTTAGCGTAAGTTAGTCCCGGACTCAAATTCGAGCGAAAATAGGGTTTGTATACAGTTCGAGAAGTAACGTAGTTGTCAGAAACAGAGTGGAATATTGATTAGAATAAGTATTACTATTAAGTATATATTATACATAAATTTGTCATTGACATATATTTTATTAAGAAACCGTTTCGTTTAACATTTAGTCAGAGTCAGTATTTTTGAGATAGCTATTCCACGGCTCAAATTCGAGTGGTAATAGGGTTTGTTTGCAATTCGTGATTTAAGTCTCCTCCTTCGATACTCTCCTCATTAGAAACACCATATAAATTGAGTAGATAAAAAATAAATAAACAAACTATTGACATATATTAGTAAGCAGTTTTTGCTAAAAGTCAATCAGAGGGAGTATTATTAGAGTAACTTCGTCCCAGAAACTTGGTCTTGGTACATATTGGCGTATTTATTTTGGTAGTAAATGTTTTCGGTAAAAATTAACAGCAGGATTTTAGCATAAGTTGCTAAACTTGCTATACACTAAGTCTTAAGTCTTATTGTATTGTTTATATAGTGTTCTGCGTGTTCTCTGGGTGGCAGGCTTTTATGGGTTTACATGAATTTAGAATATAGAACATAGTTAGCAAGCATAGTATTGTCAAAATTAAATTAAAACCTAAATAATCCAACCAACTCAATTACAGTTTTTTATTCTGCGATGGCACCATGCAAATGGCAGGTGAAGGCCACCAGGCACTTAGTATGCGAGAGCTGTAACAACTGGGTGGACTTCGTCAAGTCGGATTGTGAGTCCTTGGCTGAAGTTTAGGTGGATAGTTTTAGAGTGTAGGGGATGTGCGAAGATGAAGGCGGAGATGGATCGGCCGAGGCAGTTGGTTTTGGTGTTGGTGGGAAGAGAAGAGGTGGGTTGTGGGTTGTGCCAGTGGTTCCGGTGGGAGGATAGTGGATGATAAAGTGGGGGAAGGCGATGAGAGAGGTGCTAGAGAGAGCTCACCTCAGCCTGAGAGGAGGCTGAGAGGAGGTAAGGAGACATGACAGAAGGAGACATGGAGGGAAGGCGACGGGAGTGAAGGAGACGGGAGCGAAGACGACAGGAGCTAAGGCGTCGTGAGTGAAGGCGACAGGAGCGCAAGATAACCAGGAGACAGGAGGGAAAAGTGACATGTTGATGGACGAGAAGGAGATGGACAACATGCTGCCAAGTGTCACGACTGCATGACAGAAAATTACTGAAGGGAACCGATGCAAGAGCTACTCTGAGGTAGTGATAGAAGGGGTGAGAAGGAAAGCGCGAGTGTTTGTGGAGGACTCGATAGCTAGGAAAACTGACAACGTACTAAATAAGGGGGTCGCCGTGTCTGAGTAAGCGTTACGAAGCGTTAGATAGGGGATGGGTGGGTTGTTTTGGCGATTGTTACGTTCGTTATTTTTGCTGATAGCATTGATTGAAACAGAATTCAAATGAAAAGGAATGCGGGTTCTACCATGCAGTAAAGTATCTAATGGCGCGCGAAATGTTTGCAAACTTGGTGAAAAATAGCTGTATGCATAATAGTGAGGTGTGGGTCTTTCTCAAGTTTTAGATGGGGTGAATAGGTCAGCGTTACGAAGCGTAACAAGGGGTCGGAAATCGTGACAGGGGTCGGCAATCGTGACAGGGGGTCGGCAATCGTGACAGGGGTCGGCAATCGTGACAGGGGGTCGGCAATCGTGTTAAATTTTTAGAACATGAGAGTAACTGTTACATAGGAAAATTGCTAACTAGGCATCAAGTTTCAAGCAATTATACTCCAAACAGCGTAATTTTGGGCTAACGCAGGAGTTTGGAACAACGGCTTTTAGTGTCTCTTCCGAAAGACACAAGCAAAGTGGTGAACGAAATGGCCCAAGCTTCGAAAAGGCGGAGGTGGAATAGAAAAATCGTCCTCTCTGTTTCTTTCGAAAATGGATAGCTATGGTAACTCTGACACATGATAATTGATAACTAGAACAATTGTTCCTTTAGAAAATGTACAGCTAGGCAACTCTAATCCAGGACAATTGTTAACTAGGGCAACTGTGTATTTAGACGATGGATAGCTAGGGCAACTGTGATTGTTTACTAGGGCAACTGTGCCAACATGATAATTATAAATATTTTTGGGGGAATTTGCAACATTACATAATCTAATTTTGGGTGATATATTTTAAAAACACATCGAAGAAGGTCGAATTTAGGACGCCGTTATTTCCGTTATGGCTAACGTTTTTGGGGAATGACCCATCACGGCTACGAAAGAGATAAATATGACTTATAGGCTATACGTTAAGTGTTGAGATTGTGCTTGATGCATGGAACGTATGGCAGAAATTGTATATTGACAGAAGAGCAGAGGTAACGCAAATCGTAACATTGCGTTGAGTTATTCGAAATAAAAATAATGCTCAATAGAAAAATCAACAATTGGTTAATTCATGTGCACCATGTTTACAGGGAGGAAAAAAAATCTACGACTGACTGCAAACATGAATCAAGCTGCAGGTCGGATTCTCTTTGTCATCAGCGTCTCCCAAATCGCCAAATACGCTGCGGCTCGTCATCCTTGTGTAGAGTCACGTGATTCAAATGGCGGCCATCTTGAATTTACGGTTGACTGCAGCGCCACTAAGTTTCCGACAATTCCCCTAGGCGTGTTTCCGAAAGGGACAACTCGCCTCGTACTCAGCCATTCAACAATAAAAGAGATTCCGACAAATGCTTTTCTTCAACTCGAGAACTTACGAACCCTGGATTTGTCTGAAAACAATATACAAGTGATTCCGGCAAATGCATTTCGCCAGCTGAAGAACTTAAGAACGTTGGATTTGTCCGGCAACAATGTTCACGTTTTGCACAATGCGAGTTTTTATGGTCTCACAAAACTGCAGAATTTATTCCTCAGTCGAAACGTAATACAGTTTTTTCCAGCGGATGTTTTTAGTGAGTTGTATTCGTTGGAGACGTTGACGATAGCTGGGTACTACCCAAGCAACGTGACATTGCCGATTTTACCAGTGAATGTCCTCAGAAAGCTGCGAGTATTATCGCTGACATTGAGAAAAGGTTCAACAATTCCAACGGCTTACTCTCAGCTGCCGAAACTAGAGATACTCGATTTCTTTAAAGGATACATCGGTTTAACAGATGGTGCGTTTCTGGATGATATTCGCGGTTCGAATATATCTAGTATGTCATTTAGGAGTGGATGTGTTAGCAACATCGCGCCTGGTACCTTCTCGAATTTCTCCAATCTTCGATCTCTGATCTTGTGTTGCAATAGGAACTTGGGCTTTGGGAAATCTATCGCTGCACTTGCAGAGACGCACGATTCGAATGTCGACACTGTCGTGTTAGACAAAGTCCAGTATGATGGCTACATCCGCTTTGACCCAACAGATTTCTGTAGTTCATTCTGGAGCCAGATTCGCCGATTGAGTGTACGGGACAACAACATTTTCATGTTTGTAGTGAAAAATGTGCATTGTTTGGCGGAACTGAGAGAACTCGACCTTTCGTACAATAAGCTTGCAATACTTAATTTATCATATATGAATCTTGATGGTAGACATCAGAGCGTGACTATTTCGCCTGACAGAGGATTCCTTCCTCCAAAACTTTGCTCGATCGACGTGTCTAGGAAACATAAATATGAATCCCAATACTGTCACAATGATGTGTTGTACGATGTCGGCTCATATTTTCTAACGTATCCGGCTTGTCTGGAGCTAGTTGACATCGGTGTGAACAGTTCGACCTGCACGTCTGGATCGTCGACGTATAAAAAGCTGGATAACCTCCGACCCGTGTATCTCCCGTCGTCGGTTCAAATACTCCGGATAGAACTGTTTGATTTTCGCAACAGTGCAAGCGAGTCTACCAGATCTATCATCATGAACGCTGACAATAACATCCGCTACATCAACATGTCGAGTTCGTCAACACCCTCTGCTATTTCAGGATCGATATTCGGTCTTCGGCAACTACACACACTGGACTGGAGTTACGGTACATTGGAAAGTCTAACGCCACAACTCGTTGATTTTCCAAGTATCAGGAACCTCAATTTTTCGCACAATAAGCTAGAAACGGCGACGCTGCAAAGGATCTGTGCCGGAAGTCCAAAACTGGAAGACTTCGACGTATCATACAACCGGTTGAAGACTATTGCTCCGTCGACGTTCTCGAATAACCTAAATATCAAACACATAAGACTCGGCGAAAATGCTTTGTATGATGTGGAACTTGAACTTAGCAATCTCACTCGTCTTGAAACTTTGAGTTTGCACGGCAACAGTCTGCATCGTTTGTCTAGCAAATTCATCGCGGAACTCGATAGGTTGTCTCGGTTGAAGAATTTCACTCTTGAAATAAAAAACAATTCGTTCGACTGTTCGTGCGAGTCTGTCGCGTTTGTTCGCTGGATTCAGACGACGAACGTGTATGTGATTTCAAAAGACAATTTGTCGTGTACACTGAAGAGTAAACGGGAGCGACTCGTTGATGTATCATTGATCGAACTGGAGGCAGACTGCCACCAATTTCCCGTCCTCATAATCAGCGTTATTTCCTTCCTTTCCGGTGTCGTCGTAATCGTCGTGGTTATTGTTTGGAACAGATGGTACATCATGTATCGTTTAATACTTTGTAAGGTGCCACGTTGGAGACGGAAGACCCGCGAGCAACATGATCGCTACGACGCCATGGTGTTTTATTTTGCGAATCCCACAAAACCAGCGGAATCGCTGGCTAGTAGGAAAATTGCACAGTGGGTAATTAACGAACTACGGCCGCTCGTCGAAGAAGACGAAGACCTTAAATTGTACATTGCCGACAGAGACGGCACGGTTATGAGCAAAGCTGAGCAGTTCATTTCCGCTTTTAAGAGATCGCACACGCTGGTCGTGTGCATAACGCCGGAATTGCTACGTGATGTGTTCTGTATGGAGAGCATAAGATATGCTTTGGCGTCTAACAAGCCTCTCTGCCGATTTATATTCATTAACTTCTGTGAGGTGTATCACGCCGTCTTGCCGAAGCAGCTGCGTCATTTGATGCAGCCGACGTCAGGTGTCACGTGTTTGGTGTGGAACGAGAATGATGCCGAGCACAGCGACTTCTGGCGGCGTTTGCGAAGGTCTCTTAACAAGAGTAGCGCACCAGACGGATGTTTGGGACGAACGCGGCGTATACCACCAAATGTATCGTGGAGTGAACTAGAACAAATGAATCACGATTGACGCTCTTAAGATGTGAATAGCTGCGAGTTATTTTGCGTCGTCAGGTTGACTAATGCGACGTATCGTCCGACCGCTTAGAATTCATGTCGTGTAGCAGGCAATAATTTATTTCTGCCTAGAAATAGAATGGAAAAATGCGACACTGCTCTACCAGATAGCATATATGTTGTCAATAGTGGAGACAACATTAAAATAATATGTGGAAATGCATTTCCTTGTTTTAGCTATTTTAAAATGGAAATTTTAATTACGTTACAAGTAACACTGTTTGGGCAACAAAGTAGAAGTGTCTTACAAGGCGTTGTTCTGTTGCGTTAATCTACTTTGTTTCTTTTAGAATTATAATTATGTTTTACAACTCTATGTTACAACTACGGACCATCAACGTTACAACTACTTTATCGTGGTTTACCTGTTTCTAAACGCCATGGTATTTCACCATGGAATAAGATGGTATATTTTCATAAGAGGACACAGCTCAAACAATACAGTCGGTATGGAATCGTATTGTTTGCCTTAAGGAATTGGTCACTTGTTACTGCCTGCCCTGCTGACGCATCTCCGTTGTGCTTCAATGTGGAAACGTGCCAACGTACGACAGCAACCAGGTGGCGCTGCGCTGGACGAAGAGTTACTACCTACGCAACCACGGATTCATGCAGACTGAGAGACGCGTTGACACTGCCACGGAGATGTTGCTGACAAGGCAAGTATCACAGTCTCAGCATGAGAAGTACCGACAGGCGACGGTAACAATGAAACATCTTATCTGGCTCAGGTCAGGCGTTCCGATGAGGGAGTTTCAATATGTGTTCAGTGCTGTCCAAATGGTGAACGCCATCTTGGCAAAAAGACGAAACTTTGTAGTTGTTGAAGTGTCAATTCGGTGACTTGGCGCACGATCAAGTTGGCGACGAACCGCACAATCCAGTCAGTAACGAAACTCACGATCAAGTCGGTGACGAACCGCACAATCATGTCGTCAACGAATCGCACGATCAAGTCGGCCAAGACCCGCACGTTCTAGTCGGTGACGAACCGCACAATCATGTCGGCAACGAAATGCACGATCAAGTTGACAACGAATCGCACGATCAAGTCGGTGACGAACCGCACAATCATGTCGGCAACGAAACGCACGATCAAGTCAGCCAAGACCCGCACGATCTAGTCGGTGACGAACCACACAATCATGTCGGCAACGAAATGCACGATCAAGTCGGCCAAGACCTGCACGATCTACTCGTTGACGAACCACACAATCATGTCGGCAACGAATCGCACGATCAAGTTGACTACGAATCGCACGATCTAGTCGGTGACGAACCGCACAATCATGTCGGCAACGAAATGCACGATCAAGTCGGCCAAGACCCGCACGATGTAGTCGGTGACGAACGGCACGATAAAGTCGGTGACGAAGCTCACGATCAAGTCGGTGACGAAGCGCACGATCAAGTCGGTGACGAGACACACGATCAAGTCGGTGACTAACCGCGCGATCAAGTCGGTGAAGAGTCACACGATCAAGTCGGTGACTAACCGTGCGATCAAGTCGGTGAAGAGACACACGATCAAGTCGGAGACGAACCGCGCGATCAAGTCGGTGAAGAGAGGCACATGATCACGTTGGAGCTGGTAAGTTTAATCTTTCTGGCAGTTTTGAAAAGATAATGGTTCTCGCTAGAATTCTGCTATTGTTGTGTTGTTTGGTATCTTTGATGCTATCGATGCATCAGATAGTTGTCGTTGACATTTTTAATGCTGTGCTAACTTCAGCAAATGTGCTTGTATTGTAGCGAGTGTGAGCACAAACGTATGCTTGGTAGCACAAGTTATACCTGCATGACAGTTATTAATATAATGACCTTTTTACACTGCAAACTCTCAACTAAAAAAAGGTGAATATGTGTTCCACCTCGAAGCTTCTCCCGTTACTATCATCACTAAGGCTGGACGTTGGTCTATTCGGGCTATTTTGTCTAATCTTCTGAATGTTATGTTTCAGTTTTCCTGAGCTGGCTGGTGGGAGACGGCGTTGATGCTGCTTTGAGTAGTAAACTGCTGAAGGAAGATGACGTAGACGTGCGCCCAGGGTGTATTCCCGCGAGAATAACAGATAACCACGTCGACATATACAGGGTGAAGAAAAAAGTGACGACTCCTCGGTGCATTGGAATCTTATTTCATATCTTATTTTTGCATGCATGTGTCTCATTTTAGAATGTACGTGTGTGAGCATTCTGGCGTAGCAACCATCTAATTGCTCTTCTAATGTAGATATCTTTGTCCTGGCTTCACTTAACAGCATACAGCAGCACAAACTAAAATATTGATTTGAAAAGACGTTCTTTCGGCTTCTTAGGGAGTAACTGGACTTCCAAGTCCTCGAAAACATCTTAGAAGTCCACCTTTCGGAAGTACATGTCGCTTTTTGAATCAGGCTCCTAAATATCACTTCAAAGCACAACGACTTTCATTGATTAACTGGTGTTCAGGGAGTCGTGGGCTTAGTATAATTAAAATGCCAACAAAATTCTCTCATTCATTCCATCTCAAAGTAGGTCTAAATTAACAAAGGAATGTTTTAATCTTTACGGAGCGTAATATTTATTGTTGTAGTACATTTGAGAATAGTTTGTCAGAAGTTGTACAAAACAAGACTTTTAATTATCCGATGAAAAACATTTTTTACAGGTTAAGATTTATTGTTCGATGTTTTATTTCTATATATGTTGTAAAATTGGCATGTTTTGTTTCATCAGTCGGTATATATTGAGAGATGAATCATTGTGGATGGATAATTATGTTTAACCAATTGGAATGTTATCAATGGCATATGTACTGATACAGTATGAATTAAACGCAATCTTAGTTCACATACTATTGTCGCAAATTATTAATGTACTCTAATGAATGTTATACCATGTACTAAAGTTGTTGGAATTGAAACACATTTCGAAGTACTTTTTAATTATATCACCAAAATCAGCCATATCGTAGGTACATATATACGGAGGCGATATTTATGTAAATATATAAGTTTAAATTAAGTTGATGACACATCCAGGACATTATGATTTTAAGATATGTGATCGGCTTATAGTCATTTAATTTTGTGTTAGTCTCATCGTTAAGCATATACATATTCTTATATACATATTCTTATATACATATTCTTATATACATATTCTTATATACATATTCTTATATACATATTCTTATATACATATTCTTATATACATATTCTTATATACATATTCTTATATACATATTCTTATATACATATTCTTATATACATATTCTTATATACACATGATTGTAGTTGATGAAGCCGGTCAATAACAACTATAAAGGAAAACTCCACGATTAAAGGGAATAACAACAAGGCACTAGCTAAAATGCTTCTTCGGTGTGTACATACAATTCAATATTGTATGTACTACATGCCAAAATAAACAATTAGGAAACATTATTTATAAATAAAATGATATGTTTAATGCGTCTAACTCGCAAAGTGCGCGTAAAATTCGAAGTTAATGATATAGGTTTACATTCAGTCAGTGATTTCTATGCAATGCTTCAGCATTGTTTCACTCGCGTTACTATAGCGAGTGATGGCGATGTCAATTTTTCAGAATAAAAAATATAATGTAACGATTTCGAACCGCTAGCCTCTAGTAATACCGCAGAATCATCTTCGAATTCGGCTCTTTCGGAGCATATCCAGTAGCCTTTGACTTCGAACCATAAAAACGACCACATAGAGCTGCCAAACTTTTCCTCATATATCTACCATATGCATAGACACGTGACGTGGTCAAACATTACTCTTACATTCATATAAAGATCAAAACAAACAAAAACTTGTCATCACCTCCTATAATCATATCCTACCATCATCTCCTACCATCATTTCCTACCATCACCTCCTACCATCACCTCCTACCATCACCTCCTACCATCATCTCCTACCATCACCTCCTACCATCACCTCCTACCATCACCTCCTACCATCATCTCCTACCATCACCTCCTACCATCATCTCCTACCATCACCTCCTACCATCATCTCCTACCATCACCTCCTACCATCACCTCCTACCATTACCTCCTACCATCACCTCCTACCATCACCTCCTACCATCACCTCCTACCATCACCTCCTACCATCATCTCCTACCATCACCTCCTACCATCACCTCCTACCATCACCTCCTACCATCACCTCCTACCATCACCTCCTATCATCACCTCCTACCATCATCTCCTACCATCACCTCCTACCATCATCTCCTACCATCACCTCCTACCATCACCTCCTACCATAACCTCCTACCATCACCTCTTACCATCACCTCCTACCATCACCTCCTACCATCACCTCCTACCATCACCTCCTACCATCATCTCCTACCATCACCTCCTACCATCACCTCCTACCATCACCTCCTACCATCATCTCCTACCATCACCTCCTACCATCACCTCCTACCATCACCTCCTACCATCACCTCCTACCATCACCTCCTACCATCACCTCCTACCATCATCTCCTACCATCACCTCCTACCATCACCTCCTACCATCACCTCCTACCATCACCTCCTACCATCACCTCCTACCATCACCTCCTACCATCACCTCCTACCATCACCTCCTACCATCACCTCCTACCATCATCTCCTACCATCACCTCCTACCATCATCTCCTACCATCACCTCCTACCATCACCTCTTACCATCACCTCCTACCATCATCTCCTACGCCTAGCTTCGCGTAGCTATGCGTAGGAGATATAGCTGCTTTTGTCTTGGTAATTTGTTATCGTCACACGGAAGTAAGAGTAACGTTTGACCACGTGACATGTGTATATGTATGGTAAACATATGTATGGTAAACATATGTATGGTAAACATATAAGAAGCTTGGCGGGTGTAGGTGGTCGTTTTCATGGTTAGATCAGAAAATAAACATCGTAATTGCAGGAGTAGCGGTGACGGATGGCGGAGAATTAGGCCCAGTTGTCTGTTTCTTACAGTGGGCAGGTGTGAGTAAAATACCATGCTTCACATTCAGAATGATCTGACGAAAAACACTGTATATATCAAAGACCACACGCAGGTGGTTCCGTTGTATTCACTGTACAATAATCGCTTATCACTGTCATTGCTCTGTGTTTGATTGATTTTTTTTTAAATCTGGGGAGAATTTCCCCTAATGAGGGGAAACGCATGAATATCTTAAAAATAGAAACAAGATATAATAATAATAATAATTGTAATTTAAGTTATTTAAATTATTCAACTTTATATAATATTCTATAGTTGTTGGTGTAATATATTATATAATATGAATTTTAAGGATACAACGCATTGTATTAGTTCTAATGATTGTCTCGTTGACTGTGTATTTTATGCGAATGGAAGCGAAAGCTATAAAAGCAGTTACAAAGTAACAATTTTGGGTTAATGTGGAACTAAATCAATTAACAAATGAGAGAATAAATAGAATGCTTTATTCACAGAAAGACACACATTAAACTTCATGTGCTCGCTACACAATCGTTTGGGCCGAGATCTTTATGCCCGTTGTGCTCTGAGGCCGAAGTTGCGGTCCGAACTCTCCAAAGAATGCTGTCCGAATTTACCGGGCCAAAATCACCGAGAGCCGACATCACCTGTATCCGCGCTGACAGGTCGCTTCGACCCTGGATGTACCGTGGTCGTCGACGCCCGTGTCGCTGCCTGTTCTACGGATTGGTGGCATCAACATAGCTTCCACTACTGGGAATAATGTGGGCACATCATCCTCTTTCAAAGATATTTTAGCACCAGGATAACCCAGGGCTGCCATCTTCTCTGGTCCGGATCGCAGTCGAAACAAGTTTTTTCGAAGCGAGCAAAGCCGGCTGTGCTTCGTCGGCTTGACGTTTGTTTTTTTAAACAAAGTTGACTCTGTAGGGAACTTAAACCAACCACATGTTACTCTATTCTTACTACTGTTTGCATTACAACCAAATGCCACACAACAAGTCATTGTGACGCTCGCTCCTAAACAACCGCTATCGCTGTCAACGCTACGGTGAATGAATGGAAAGTTCCAGTTCCGTAGCACTCCTTGTCATCAGTGACGTCACATTGAAGCTTGCAGATTATCGCGGAGAAAATATGCATAATCGAGACAGGCCGGTAGAATAGTATTATTTGGAATTATTATTTATTGGAATTCTAATAAATTTATCGGTGTTGTTGAAATGAAAATATACTACAAGATGCAATATAATATGATTTCAAGCAATCGTTGTTGTTATGCCCTTTAATGAGCAACTGGCACACTATTTCATTATAACATCGGTATGACACACGAACACTGCATGCAAACAAATGTATTAGTTACACCTGTCACAGATAATATTACAGATAAAAACCTACGTCAGAACATCAACACAGATAGTCGCAAATGTGTTCATGCCATTACCGCTTGGTCTACACCTCTTTTTCGTGTGCATTTAACCTGTCAACTAGTCAATGTCTCGGTATGCGGACAAACAGCCACAGCGAACAATTGTACACTAGACTCTGGTCATAATAAAATTCGGCATGCGCTATACGACCAGGTTTCTCGGAGACTGTGCGCATGAGATTGTACCTTTATTCACGGCAATCGTTAACCTTTTCTGAAAACTGGCGTAGTGCCTACTCTTCTAAAGGGAGCGCATATTATTAAATATCCTGCAATAAATGCCCTATCCTCTTCCTGTGTAGTATCATTGTAAAGACCACTGTTTAGTAAGTTCAGAAATGCTAAACAAATTGACTCTAGCTTAATTATTTTGGAAGATATTAATATTTAAATATTGGTACAGTCAAGAAAAGTTTCTGCTGATTTCAAGCCAATTTCCAAAATGCATAGCCTAATTTTTTTTAGTTAAATATCCGGCAAGTACCATTGTAAAGGCCACTCGTTAAGAAGTTCAGTAATGCACAGAAATGCAAACATTTGACTCTAGCTTAATTTTATGGGAAGATATTAATATTCAAACGTTGCGACAAAAAAGTATCTGCCAATTGTATGCCAATTTCCCAAATGCATACATTTAAGAATGGCTTTTTTATTTATTAAAGATCCTTCATGTGTAATATCACTGTAACTCTTTGTGAAGTTCAGAAATGTAAAATGTTGACTCTAGCACAATTATGTGGGGATAATTTCATATTTTAAGACTGCCACCATAAAAATTCCAAAATGCTTAACTTTATCTAAATAGATATCTTATTTTGTATTTCATTGTTTTTAGATTTAACTGCAACTGGCCTCTTGAAAGCGTCATCCAGGTATTTGTCTAAGAGCACGTTGTTAATTACTGTTTTCTAAAGGATGTTAACTTGTTCTGGCATTGCTGCAGGCGAAACTAAAACGCGCATTCTCGCTGGGCTAGTTACTCCATCCTGGCGTTGCTCAGTGACTTTTAAGCCAGGCCACTGTTTCTAGTTCACCTTCTAACCTGAGTTTTTTTCTAAACCTACTCCATTGGTGATACACATTGGTGATACACATTGGTGATACACATTGGTGATACACATTGGTGATACACATTGGTGATATTCGTGACACGTGTAAATGATTAATTTGAACATCGAACGCATTTGATTTCCGTCTCACGCTCTCACGCAACGAACTGTAAATCTCACGCATATTGGTAAATCTCACACATATTGGTAAATATCACGCATATTGGCCGTTTCAATAAATATAATAATACAAATAAATACGCTAATTTCCATGCACGCGTTCATATAGACAATATTTCCATGCTCGTGTTCATATAGACATTATTTCCATGCACGTGCTGATAGCGCAGAGCGTCCACGGGATGTTATTCTTATCACAGTCGGTGACGTAACGTGTGCTGTTTGACAATGTTTCCCTACCAAAGAGTGATCGTGGTATATGGATTTAGTTGGCGCGTGTTACGAGCGCTAGAACCGCGCCTCGTTGGTTTAGCCGCTTAAAGTCGTCTGTATCTGATGTTTCACTTTTTATAGGTAAAGTTTCAAACTGCTCTGTCGTATCATTAAGTCTTTGAATATCCTAATAATAATAATAATAATAATAATAACAAAAAGTAATACAAGTTTTAAATTCACGTTTCCTTGTCAGTGAACACAATTTAAAATCAAACTATTTAGGTGCAGTTGTACATATTCCGTATTCAAATAAACCGCTAGAGCACACGTAAATGAAATAGTCTATTTTATAAATGCTTTCTAGTGTATATTAAAGTGTTGTCCTCAGTGGAAATTGTATTACTAGAAGTGCTGTCATATGGTGTCCTGTTAGGAAACTAGACACCCATTGTTGACATTTCAGAGTTTGGATGCGCCCATGATCTCACGCATGTTTCCCGAGACAACTTGGCAGCTCTGCTACACAAATTTGAAATGTCTGCACAAACACATTTTGGTTGTGGTACACAAGTGAGGTGTTATAACCCAAGTGTGTAGTTATATGTTGGCTGTGGTGTCTGTGTTGCGAAACTATCTACAAAGCAAAACACATAATATATGCATTAGTCCATTACAACTACCAAGTTTAAAGTTGGTACTACATTTGTACGTGACTGCAAGTCTAAATAAGTACACGTTGGTGTGTACTTGCTTGTAATTGCTACTTGAGCCTTTTCCTAAAGTACTGTTGGCCTACGTCTTTATATTTTTTTGTAGTGTACATGCCTGATTTTACAACACAATTATTTTTCATTAACTTATTTTTATGAAATGATGTCAAAGAAATATAAATAAAATAAAATTATTGCTGACCACATTGTGTGTTGCAAATGGCAGTCTATGTAAAGTGTATTCTACACTAAACGACAAGGAATGCATATTAAAACGTATTTTAGAAATCGCTTCCACGAGTGGTAGGTCATTTTAAAATTGCTAGCGCTAAAATGCAAATATTTGAATACTTGCCAGAATTTCATCTATCTCACCTGCAAATCTGGTTTAACTTCGCACATTTTCACCGCCTTAACGGGGTCAAAATGTGACATGCCCTATTAGCATAAACATGGCAGCATCAACAAGCGTTTCGAAAAAAACACTTTCTTCTCTTTTTCAAAATAACTTACTTGAGCGGGGGATGAGCGTTTCCTGCATATAGTATGTTAGTGCTGCCACCTGCCATGTAACTAGCAGGTACATGTGTCCGCAGATTTCGACCAGTTTCAAATATGCGGACACCAGATTGAGGGATATGTTCATGCGTGTAAATGTTCGTATTTAGTTTTTTGGGTTATGTATATTACTGTGTGCAGTCAATATGTGCTCATGGACATGTCTGTTGTAGCTATGCTACCTGGGTGTTGATAAATATGAACGCGCTTAGGGCGAAAACTTTTTGTATATGTGTGTGTGCTTGTTGTAAATGTATCCGAGTGTATTTGTTTGCGTATGTAAATGCCAAGGCGTGGTGCTAGTAAACATTCTGCAACATCGTCGGCGTCCATGGATAATGCTTGTCATCGTTCGTTGCGCAGATGATGCACTGTTTCAATTACCCGCAACATTACAAATATCACCAAATGACATGCGACGTCTTTTAAGTGTTTATTCGTGTTTACCAGTCAGCAGGAGGTTGTTGACTCAATGAGTGTAGCATGTCTTATGTAACAAATCCCGCGAAGCTAGCGCTTCTGATAATGCTAACTGTTGTAAGATATATAGGGCCTGCCATGATTTAGAAGCATAACACGACCAATTCGAATAATTTGGTTTGGAGCGAGTGTGCGATATAGCATTTCGTGTGTGACTCAGTACACATTCTTTGTCTACAGCACACACCCGGGGGGTACTACCATACCAAAACGGTGGGGGTGTGCCACCAGAGCCCCATGGAGCACATGGAGAGAGAAAGAGAGATCAAGAAATTTAGGGTCACCAAGAGAGAATTATTGAACAATTTATCTAATATCTATAAGCGTAAGGTAAGCCCGGGCGGAACGTTTTCATTGGGAAATTTCCTCTTCGGTGAAAGAGAGAATTATCAGGTTTAATTGGGGCACAAAGAGAGAAAATTGACAGTTTTTCTTCGGACAGAGAGAGAAAAATGGCCAAAAACAGGGACATTTGCGCGGCACATACATGTATACCTCAGTAG
Organism: Lamellibrachia columna; assembly: GCA_963662155.1. Taxonomy (NCBI): domain Eukaryota; kingdom Metazoa; phylum Annelida; class Polychaeta; order Sabellida; family Siboglinidae; genus Lamellibrachia; species Lamellibrachia columna. The sequence goes on along the minus strand of OY759273.1, from coordinate 24,291,349 downwards.
AGGGAGTACCCCCCCCCCGGGAGCACACACTGCGTGTTTGATGTTCCCTGTATCAGCTGATCTCGGCTAAATTTGAAGTGCGTTGCGTTGCGTTCACAGTCAGTCGAACAGAATAGGCGAAGAAAGATGTTCCAAGACATAGACAAATAAAACAAAGGATGCATCATATACACAGCTACTTGGTGACCTTGCAAAATGCGGAATACTACTGAAGAAGTGTCACCGATTTCAACACAATTTCGACTTCGATTCTCATTGCGAATAAAAAAGGTAGGTTTGTAGAAAACTTCATTTCGTATTGCATATAATAACTATTTATACCACGGAGAACGTATAGTTGATAAAGTATTGCTTTTCAAACATATTTAGGGCATGAATATGGTTACCCATGTCATGGTCTACGAACCTTTCTGCTAGGATCCTTTTTATATGGAGTTGTGATTAATTTAATGTGACTTAGATTTATTTCTAATGACAATTCATATCTTTCTTCTTCCGATACCGCTCATGACTTTGTATTAGCCGCATACAAATTGTAGCTAAACTGTTGTCGACCTGGGGAGTACTGGTGCATGGCTTCGGACTTTTTGGTAGAATGGAACTGGGTTCAAAACCACCTCCCGCCGTTTCGAAGCTTGGGCAACTTTGTTTACCCCACTTTGCCTGTGTCTTTCGGAAGAGTAGTAAAAGCTGTTGGTTATCTGTCAGATTGTTATTGTTCCACACTCTCCTGTTCAGCTTGGATGTGATGGATGCATCTTTTGCTATACGTATACTAATTTAAGCATCTAGTGACAAGTTACTGGTGATTGTGGAGCCGAGGTACTTGAAACTATCAACAACCTCCAGTGTCACGTTGTCGATATTGATTGATGGCGGCATAACAACGTCCTACCCCGTGACATTTGTCTTTTTGATGCTGGTGGTCAGTCCAAATTGTTTGCAGGCGTGGGAGAGTCTATCCATTAGTTGTTGGAGACCTTCCTCCGTGTGAGTTGCTAGCGCGGCATCATCAGTCATGGGAGAGTCAATCCATTAGTTGCTAGAGACCTTCCTCGGTGTGAGTTGCTAGCGCGGCATCATCAGTCATGGGAGAGTCTATCCATTAGTTGCTGGAGACCTTCCTCGGTGTGAGTTGCTAGCGCGGCATCATCAGTCATGGGAGAGTCAATCCATTAGTTGCTAGAGACCTTCCTCGGTGTGAGTTGCTAGCGCGGCGTCATCAGTCATGGGAGAGTCAATCCATTAGTTGCTGGAGACCTTCCTCGGTGTGAGTTGCTAGCGCAGCATCATCAGTCATGGGAGAGTCAATCCATTAGTTGCTAGAGACCTTCCTCGGTGTGAGTTGCTAGCGAGGCATCATCAGTCATGGGAGAGTCTATCCATTAGTTGCTAGAGACCTTCCTCGGTGTGAGTTGCTAGCGCGGCATCATCAGTCATGGGAGAGTCAATCCATTAGTTGCTAGAGACCTTCCTCGGTGTGAGTTGCTAGCGCGGCGTCATCAGTCATGGGAGAGTCAATCCATTAGTTGCTGGAGACATTCCTCGGTGTGAGTTGCTAGCGCGGCATCATCAGTCATGGGAGAGTCAATCCATTAGTTGCTAGAGACCTTCCTCGGTGTGAGTTGCTAGCGCGGCGTCATCAGTCATGGGAGAGTCAATCCATTAGTTGCTGGAGACCTTCCTCGGTGTGAGTTGCTAGCGCGGCATCATCAGTCATGGGAGAGTCAATCCATTAGTTGCTAGAGACCTTCCTCGGTGTGAGTTGCTAGCGCGGCATCATCAGTCATGGGAGAGTCAATCCATTAGTTGCTAGAGACCTTCCTCGGTGTGAGTTGCTAGCGCGGCATCATCAGTCATGGGAGAGTCAATCCATTAGTTGCTAGAGACCTTCCTCGGTGTGAGTTGCTAGCGCGGCGTCATCAGTCATGGGAGAGTCAATCCATTAGTTGCTGGAGACCTTCCTCGGTGTGAGTTGCTAGCGCGGCATCACCAGTCATGGGAGAATCAATCCATTAGTTGCTAGAGACCTTCCTCGGTGTGAGTTGCTAGCGCGGCATCATCAATCATGGGAGAGTCAATCCATTAGTTGCTGGAGACCTTCCTCGGTGTGAGTTGCTAGCGCGGCATCATCAGGCGTGGGAGAGTCAATCCATTAGTTGCTGGAGACCTTCTTCGGTGTGAGTTGCTAGCGCGGCATCATCAAGCGTGGGAGAGTCTATCCATTAGTTGCTAGAGACCTTCCTCGGTGTGAGTTGCTAGCGCGGCGTCATCAGTCATGGGAGAGTCAATCCATTAGTTGCTGGAGACCTTCCTCGGTGTGAGTTGCTAGCGCAGCATCATCAGTCATGGGAGAGTCAATCCATTAGTTGCTAGAGACCTTCCTCGGTGTGAGTTGCTAGCGAGGCATCATCAGTCATGGGAGAGTCTATCCATTAGTTGCTAGAGACCTTCCTCGGTGTGAGTTGCTAGCGCGGCATCATCAGTCATGGGAGAGTCAATCCATTAGTTGCTAGAGACCTTCCTCGGTGTGAGTTGCTAGCGCGGCGTCATCAGTCATGGGAGAGTCAATCCATTAGTTGCTGGAGACATTCCTCGGTGTGAGTTGCTAGCGCGGCATCATCAGTCATGGGAGAGTCAATCCATTAGTTGCTAGATACCTTCCTCGGTGTGAGTTGCTAGCGCGGCGTCATCAGTCATGGGAGAGTCAATCCATTAGTTGCTGGAGACCTTCCTCGGTGTGAGTTGCTAGCGCGGCATCATCAGTCATGGGAGAGTCAATCCATTAGTTGCTAGAGACCTTCCTCGGTGTGAGTTGCTAGCGCGGCATCATCAGTCATGGGAGAGTCAATCCATTAGTTGCTAGAGACCTTCCTCGGTGTGAGTTGCTAGCGCGGCATCATCAGTCATGGGAGAGTCAATCCATTAGTTGCTAGAGACCTTCCTCGGTGTGAGTTGCTAGCGCGGCATCATCAGTCATGGGAGAGTCAATCCATTAGTTGCTAGAGACCTTCCTCGGTGTGAGTTGCTAGCGCGGCATCATCAGTCATGGGAGAGTCAATCCATTAGTTGCTAGAGACCTTCCTCGGTGTGAGTTGCTAGCGCGGCATCATCAGGCGTGGGAGAGTCAATCCATTAGTTGCTTGAGACCTTCTTCGGTGTGAGTTGCTAGCGCGGCATCATCAGTCATGGGAGAGTCTATCCATTAGTTGCTAGAGACCTTCCTCGGTGTGAGTTGCTAGCGCGGCATCATCAGTCATGGGAGAGTCAATCCATTAGTTGCTAGAGACCTTCCTCGGTGTGAGTTGCTAGCGCGGCGTCATCAGTCATGGGAGAGTCAATCCATTAGTTGCTGGAGACCTTCCTCGGTGTGAGTTGCTAGCGCGGCATCATCAAGCGTGGGAGAGTATATCCATTAGTTGCTAGAGACCTTCCTCGGTGTGAGTTGCTAGCGCGGCGTCATCAGTCATGGGAGAGTCAATCCATTAGTTGCTGGAGACCTTCTTCGGTGTGAGTTGCTAGCGCGGCATCATCAGTCATGGGAGAGTAATCCATTAGTTGCTAGAGACCTTCCTCGGTGTGAGTTGCTAGCGCGGCATCATCAGTCATGGGAGAGTCTATCCATTAGTTGCTAGAGACCTACCTCGGTGTGAGTTGCTAGCGCGGCGTCATCAGTCATGGGAGAGTCTATCCATTAGTTGCTAGAGACCTTCCTCGGTGTGAGTTGCTAGCGCGGCGTCATCAGTCATGGGAGAGTCTATCCATTAGTTGCTAGAGACCTTCCTCGGTGTGAGTTGCTAGCGCGGCGTCATCAGTCATGGGAGAGTCTATCCATTAGTTGCTAGAGACCTTCCTCGGTGTGAGTTGCTAGCGCGGCATCATCAGTCATGGGAGAGTCAATCCATTAGTTGCTAGAGACCTTCCTCGGTGTGAGTTGCTAGCGCGGCATCATCAGGCGTGGGAGAGTCTATCCATTAGTTGCTAGAGACCTTCCTCGGTGTGAGTTGCTAGCGCGGCATCATCAGTCATGGGAGAGTCAATCCATTAGTTGCTGGAGACCTTCTTCGGTGTGAGTTGCTATCGCGGCATCATCAGTCATGGGAGAGTCAATCCATTAGTTGCTAGAGACCTTCCTCGGTGTGAGTTGCTAGCGCGGCATCATCAGGCGTGGGAGAGTCTATCCATTAGTTGCTAGAGACCTTCCTCGGTGTGAGTTGCTAGCGCGGCATCATCAGTCATGGGAGAGTCAATCCATTAGTTGCTAGAGACCTTCCTCGGTGTGAGTTGCTAGCGCGGCATCATCAGTCATGGGAGAGTCTATCCATTAGTTGCTAGAGACCTTCCTCGGTGTGAGTTGCTAGCGCGGCGTCATCAGTCATGGGAGAGTCAATCCATTAGTTGCTAGAGACCTTCCTCGGTGTGAGTTGCTAGCGCGGCATCATCAGTCATGGGAGAGTCTATCCATTAGTTGCTAGAGACCTTCCTCGGTGTGAGTTGTTAGCGCGGCATCATCAGTCATGGGAGAGTCAATCCATTAGTTGCTAGAGAACTTCCTCGGTGTGAGTTGCTAGCGCGGCATCTTCAGTGAACAGCATTTCTCTAACGAGGACTCGGCGCACCTTTGTCTTGGCTCTGAAGCGGGCGACATTAAACAGCTTTCCCGTCTGTCCTGGTGTGTAAGTAGACATCCTCTGTGGATGGACCAAAGGCATATGACAGCATCAGGGTGAAGAATATGCCAAAGAGTGTCGGTGCCTGGACACATGCCTGTTTTACACCACTGCGGATCTCAAGGGTTCAGATGTAGCTCCGTCGTAGTTAACTGAGCCCTTCATGTTGTCATGAAAGGAGGAGATCACACTGAGCTGCTTGGGAGGGCAGCACATTTTCTCCAGCAGCAGCAGCAGCAGCAGCAGCAGCAGCAGCAGCAGCAGCAGCAGCAGCAGCAGCAGCAGCAGCAGCAGCAGCAGCAGCAGCAGCAGCAGCAGCAGCAGCAGCAGCAGCAGCAGCAGCAGCAGCAGCAGCAGCAGCAGCAGCAGCAGAAGCAGCAGCAGCAGCACACACACACACATATATATATATATATATATATATATATATATATATATATATATATATATATATATATATATATATATATATATATATATATATATATATATATATATATATATATAGTGAGAGAGAGAGATAGTGAAAGAGAGCGAGCGAGCGAGAGAACGAGAGAGAGAGAGCGCGAGAGAGAGATAGTGAGAGAGAGAGAAAGATAGCGAGAGAGAAAGAGAGAGGAGAGAGAGAGAGAGCGGAACGGTGATGTGTTGAATTATAATATTATTACATTCACTGTGTGGCGCCACTGGTGGGGAGTTTGCCTTGACGTGTGAGGTCATTTAAAACTATATACGCAGTGTATGAACTTGTTATCAATGGGATTCCGCACGTAAATGACGCAATTCCGGGGTTTCCCGTCTTAGTGGTATGTGGCTTCGCATTGCTACGGATATGTCTTTGCGGTATTTCATTTATCGCAGAATCAGCGACTGTTTGCAGTCACACTTTCTCACACAACGTCATATCAGCTTTGTTACATCAGCACATTACTGTGACAGCTGTCATATGCCTTGAGACTTGAGACAGCAGACGCTGTTCAATGTTTGCTTTTATCTGTGACTGTGGCTGTGCAGTGCTTTAAGAAACAAGAAAACAGCCAGGTCCATGAGGGGGTAACATGCAGAGCCAGAGAACGGATGGTGGGGGAGATTGCCCCACCCTCCGTGGAGTTGGAGAAACAGAGACTAACATTGGTGACATTGAGACGAAAGATTGGGCGAAAGATAGTCATGACGTAACGTCAGGCCTCAACGATCCGGGCCAAGATGGCTCTGCTACAGATGTTGTCACTGCCCAGCCTCAATATTCACAAAGTCAGAGTAAGCGTCTGTGTTTATTATCACCACAAATTATCTGTGCATGGAAACTAACATTTATGTGGTTTCATTGTTCAAGGACATAGATGATCATCTGCTATAAACACTGCCCTAAATGTTAAGAAAGACCCAGATATTCCATAGGCTAAGTCTAGACCATAAATTTTCTTGTTAGTACCAACTAAGGAGGTAAATTCTCATTATTTAATTTTTTTAGACGAAACCAAACCCGATCTTGATTGTACATATGGTGACAGAAGGTTTATCTACATAACAACAGTAATTAGAAAAACAGTTAATATGTTATGACTTATGTGATGTATCCAAGTATCAGACGCTATGTTGGTGTGTGAATCTGGAACACAACTCGTATCAGAACTACTACAACAACTGGCACCTTGACAACAGCCCTGAAAACACACCTCTTCAAAGTGAACTCCAAATAAAACTTCATGTTTATATAATCGGACGTGAAAAGTATAATAAAGATTTTTTAATATAATATAATGATTTGAGAACATTTATGATAATGATTTTAGAGTATTATAATAATTTTTTTATATTTAAAGAATTTTATAATATTTATTTTAATGATTTTTTTATATTTAATTATTTTTAATGCCTAAATTGTACTCATTCATTCAACTGATTTAGTGGTAACATTTGGAGCAACCACCATGAGCACCTTATGTTGGCAGATATCAACGCTATGGAAGACATCATTATTGTTATTATCTGTGATACTGTGTGTGGATAACCATGTCAGCAGATTTTTACTTCACAGTGACGAGTCCAAGTGCATGCCCACCAGGACTGGACGTGTTGCTAGACACAGGACAAGTGGTCATCCATAAAGCCAATCTGAGACACGACACAGGTCTGTATTAAACTGCGCCGTTATGACTAGTGTGAAAATGTTTTGCCGGCCCTGCTATTGTAAAAGCAACTATTAGAACAAAATAGACAGCCTAACAGGTGTACACAGTAATATAGATAGCATGCTACTGCTAAGACATTTCAGAGTTTCATAAAAAATAATCCAAACAGATGTGGGTGAATGGGTCAAGTGTCCACTTGAAATTATTAATATCACAACAAATTTGGAAAAGTATATAAAAATAATTTTTTTGTTTTTTTATGGGTTGACACTTTTTAATAAACAATTTTACATTGCCATTGGCAACGTGTGTATATACCCTGCAATTTTCCTTTTTTTTTTGGTAGGGGTGTTGGTGGATGGGGTAAACTCTGTGCAATTTTTATCTGAGTTTGTTTATATTTACAAAGCCCCTAGCACTTCTTATAGAACAAGCAACTGTTGTGTTTCAAGACTGAATCAGAGACCACAACACAGGAAACATAGTGAATGGAACTAGCAACATATATAAGGGGCTGTCCATAAACTAAAACATTGCCTGTGTCTTTCGGAAGTGACACTAAATGTCATTGGTCCCGTCTATCCAGCTGGTCATTCTGGTGTCTAATCTGGTGGAAGTTAAATATCACACACGGTGTAAAAGATCCCACACACACAAAGAAATGGAAAAAACTTGTGGACTCGTGCCAGTTAAGTATCATCAAATATCAAACATGTAAACCACTGTTTTTGTAGATGAATTTTAAAGCGAAACAAAAGTAATGGTTTTGGGGCAACGCGCCTAAAACTAACCAGGTGCAACTACAATCAATATTATCACTCTAGTGGTTTTCTCAGAATTTCTAAAAGTGGGAGATTCTGGTTAGATGTTCTGTTTTCCCGGCAGCTAGCATATTGACTATAGCGACCAGTAAGCACCTGGCAGTTCTTGGACATCGACTTCCGGTGAGACTCATTAAGCACTTTCGACCGAAATTGAAGGACCATCAGGTGTACACCAAAGTTACCCAATCTCTCAATCAAGCTGGTTGATAAGTCAGAACAGGAGAAGTTTAGTAAATTAAGGCCCAAATATGTTGCATAAATTTACATGCAAACGGCATATATCCTATAGGCAAGTGTAGCACTAAAGGTGTTTAGAAATAGATTTTCTTTTGTTGAGCAAATATTGCCAGACTACATGCACTCATGACATAGGGTTGTCTACCAGTAGGCACGACCCATGAAATTTAGATGCTGTGTGTTCAACGAGGTTCTCATTGCAATCCGCTGGTGTGATATTCTTGATTGTAGTTGCAAATGGTTATGTTTTAGTAACTCTTACTTTTGTTTCGCTTTAAATACATATTTACTGTCGTACAGTGATCAAGGAAGATGCAGTCAGCAGGCTGGAGGTCATCGACGAAATGAGACACCTTCTGTTCTACATAGAACAAGGTAAAAAATAATATAAAATATTATATACTTAAGATGAAATGTGGTGAATTTTGCACAACTGTATTACTTTTATTCGATCTGGAGTGCTACTGTTTGTCTTATTTCTGTTTTCTAGTCAGGTTTATTTATAAAACTTTCATTACATCGTTGATTATTATTACAACTGTAGATATTTTGTTACAAGAATATACACTGTCTCCTGAAAGTGCCAATAATTTTTTTATTACATTGGGTGAATTAAAATTTTCTTTCCCTGTTTCCTGTTTCTCATAATTGATATCTATATTTCAGACCCGCCACCCAATGGAGAGCATTCATTCATGTTCCGTTTGTACAACAGCCAGAAAACCGTATGTTCTTATTTCGGGTGTATGTGTCTGTTGCTTATATTAATAGCTAGATGTGTTATTTTTCACCGCACTGTTGCATTGACTTGAAGGTATTCCAAATTAAAAACTATTACAACATCGCCGATACAGGCGCGTGTATATAGAAGATTCTGGAATAACATTTTAAATTACTTGTATTAGAATTTGGAATTTCCAAAAAATAATTAGGCATCTAAACATCACCAGACACCGAGGCACCTCTGGAGGGGGTGTGGCAGGTGCATACCCCCAAAATAAACCTTTCACAGTCTCAGATTATGCTATTTTTAATCAAAATTTTCACATTTTCCTGTACCCATTAACAGAGTGCGCACACTATTTGTCAGTCACATGATTCCATGTGCCCCTCATCAACTCAACATCCCAGATCACACTTTTCAGTTGTTCCACACTAGTCAAATTACAAGAATTATGGATCCTGCTAATTAAAAAGGGGGTGTACGATAATTAGCAGGCCTGGGGCCGAGTACATTTTCATGAGTAAAGTACTCGTAAAATCTGAGTACATTGAACACGAGTACGAGTACTTGACCATAATTTCGATGAGTACGAGCATTTCAAAAATGCACTCGAGTACCGAGTACTTCGGCCCCAAGTCTGATAAATAGGGCATGCATGCTTAATAGGTTGAATACAGTACTTATTATTTCACATTGTGGTATTAGACAAACTTATAAGAAGATGAACCGGTTGTGTTTTAGGAGGTTGCCCAAGTATACAATCCTGTGAGCAGCGAATGTGTATGCGGTGGCGCCTCCTGGCACTGGTTCAAACGTTGCAAGTTCAGTGCGATTGTTTATGCGCCACCTGGTGTCATTGCGGGGTTCATCCGTCGATCGTACGTTTTCCACGTGATTTTCTAATGAGTAGATACACAGATGCTGCCTTTACACACAGAACAAAGGCAGCGAGATGTGTTCGGTGTTAGGACTGTGCACTTACTTAGGCCTCCTCAATTAATTTAACCCATCACAACTCTGGTTTGTTGATGTTCCTATAGATCTGTGGTGTGTGAAGTAATATATGCAGTTGTTTTAATAAAAAAGTGTGCACTTTTGCTAAAATCATCAAAATAATTTACTTTGATCGTTAGATCGGGTAACAGGCTAAGTGTAAGTAACCTTGTGTTGTAGTATATAGAGGCATGCTCACTTTTGTCCTTTATGGCCAAATTTCGACCGGGCCCAGTCAGATATAATTTATTGGTTCGTGCAATAATTTCATAGAAACTTAATAATACATTTGCACAAACAAATTAGCATGTCACAGTGGATAGTAGATGGGTTTGATTTATTCGTGAACTGATACTAAAACGAGATGGGTGAAAAAAAAATTATTACGGAAGGAGCGTTAATATCATGCTCTCATTTATTATAAGAACACATACCTGACACATTAGACTGCAATTAATAATATAAGGTTTTATTTCAGACAATAAACATTATGTCCATAAAAAAGTATATTTACAGATCTGCAATTTTGATGTACGATGCATGTCGCTAATTGCAATGTTCTGAATGATAGGATTCATCGACTTGTCGGTCCTAGTTATCAAGCTATAAACAGCCTTTCTGGTGATGCCTTTACAAGAGTTGACATTAGCTGCAGCAAACGTGTGGCTAGCGCTACATCTCATACACAGCCAGTTAAAAAACTTATTTGATGAGAAAAGAAATTCATATTATATAGCCGTGGGTTTCATTAGTAACAATCAGTTTACACAAGCGATTAATTGCCCAGTTGGTTGGCCGGCATGGTATCGTGGTGCCACAGTCGATCGTGTAAACAACTACGCGAGACCGATAATTGAGGCTAATTTGTGGCTACAATTGTGTCGGTGGAATTGGGGCTGGTTCCAATTCAAACAACAGTTGGCAGTGATTTTGAAGCAGTGGCCAATCAGCGATTGACAGCAGGAGCAACCATTATGACCTTTCTTCAAAGCTCAAGTCGGGAGTGGCGTGAGTCAAGATCTAGGTCACAGTTTCTAGACATGTCGCTCGTCTAAAAAACCGTATATTTTAGCTGCGCATTGTCAATCGGGGCACAAATCGCTTATGTAAACCAGCTTTAAGCCAAGATGGCTGATTTTAAAGTATTGTTTGTAGTTTTAAACATGGGTTGATTTAGTCAGAAATCATCGATGATGTGTGGATATTTGAATGGGGGCATGGTAGTCGTGTGGTAGTCGTGTGGTAGAGCATTGGACTTTCGGTCGAAGGGACCGAGGTTTGAAACGACCTCCGCCGTTTCAAAGCTTGGGCAATATCGTTTCTTTTGGAAGAGACAGTAAAAGCCATTGATTCCTTCAATCAATCTGGTGTCTATGCCAGGGGAAGTAAAAGATCCCATGCAGGGAAATGGAAAAACCTGTGATGGACTCATTAACTCTAGAGAAGGACACTCTTAAAAACCAGGAGGACGACATAGGAAATAAGTGTACTTTGGTGTGCTTTAATGTGCTATCCTCGGTATTACTGGATACCAGAAAAATCAACAACAAATGTGTCTAATGGATGGTCCCACCAAGATTTAACCACAGCCATGCCTAATGGACTAATGTTATACGATTTAATAAAAACAGTAACTTGTTTGCAGCAGTCAACAGGTAATGCTGCAAAATTACTATTAGATATAACATTTTGGAATGGCTCTGTCTTAATTGTGTATCACTGTTTCAGGCATACATTGTTTGTGCAGGAGTATGAGGTCCTGGGTCCTCACGAGGACATCTTGCTGCTGCTAAGAGGAGGTCCGGCGGACCTAGAGGTGGGTCTTGTCTACAGACATAATCAGTAAACAATATTCACCATGAATGTGCATTAGAACTAGATTTTGTGATGACGACAACAGATAATAAAACTGACTTTATAATGTACGCATTTACTTAAGTAAAACAACACATTTAAAAAAAAAAAATTTTTAATTATAAAATATTTTTATCACCAATTTCTAAATCTACCAGTTTCAGGAGTTGTAGTGATGTCACAAACATCACAATGACCTCACAAACATTGCAGTGACGTCACAAACACAGCATAATGATGTCACAAACACAACATGCAACCCTAGTTTTATTCTTAGCCAATGGGTGTCGTACATGTGAATATTGTCTGTTCACCTGCTGCAGCTTCTGTTGTCCTGTGAAAGTCTTCCAATGTTGCCCCTTCACTGCATTAAGCGCCACTCCGCACCACTCCGCACCACTTCTCAAGTCTCATCAAAACCCCAATGTTGTCATAGTGTTACGTCTGTCCTGTGTTGCTGAGATGAGCATCATTTGGCACCGGATTTAGGGATGTTGATAATGTTATATATCACACCCAGATTTGATCATTAAGTTCTGATCAACTTTTTGTTCCTACAGTTGAGACTAACATTGGAACTATGGCTTTCTCGGTCGCCGCACCAACTCTTGGGAATTTACCCCATTTATGTTATAAATATATAGGTCAACAGGAAATATAATAAAAACTTGCCATCATGTGAAAAATTATCTTTTTAATTGTGTTTTCTCTCGTTAGCTCCCTACTGTATTTATCCTTCTGCTGACCACTTCAGTATCGTGTATTGATTTTGAGACTGCCTAACCCTTTGAATTTCACGTGTATCTAAGCTCAGGCTTCCGAGGGTTTTGGGGCGTTTGAAGTTTTCATATTGTGTTTTCTGTTATTTTCACCCCTCAGATCTACACCCCGGACCTGGATGATGAGATCGGACGACTTAGTGTTCACGGATGGTGTGGTATCATGCACGAAATTCGACGGTCAACTCACGATTATGGCCTTACATGTAGGTGGCGCCAGTGTAGTAATAATAATAGTTTGTGACTGTCTGTTCCCTCATGTATCCATCAGTTTCGCATGTATGGGGATGGAATTTTGAAGGCATGTCCAGGGGTCCATGGGGGTGGTTTGTGCAGGGTGGGGATTTTACAATGGAACCTGTGTGGATGTTTGATGTAGATTATGTAACTCAGAACAATAGTATGTACAGTTGTTAGCAATGCTATTCGTGTTTTCTGGTATTGTTCTGAGTCACGTGATGGCATGGGGCATGAAATTGTTATTGTCATTGCCATTGGCACTGGCACTGGCACTGGCACTGCCCTACCAGGTCTTGACTGGGTACTACAAGGAGTCATTTCTCCCATGCATTGCCGGGCAACTCGGCTAGTTTATTTATTAAACCCTGTATATCCGGAATAAAAGTTATGTTCAGAGGTTCATGAAATACAACATTGTTAAAATTAACCAATATAATAAATGGCATACATCTATACAATAGTCATGCTTACAGAGTAGACATTAAATTATATGTATACATATGATTTGACCTGCCAAAATGATGGGATAGTAACACTGTGAATGGTTGTCATTTCAGTCCCTCTCGACTTGGACATCCGAGTGAAAGTTGTTTTGCTGGCTGCGGTTTTTGCTCTGGTGGGTACTGACTTCATGCCTTCGGTCAGCATTTTGTTCATATTGGTATTGCCTTTATGTTCCCAGCTGTCAGTTAAAGGGACAACTCCTAAATGAACGACTGCTTTATGGAACATTGAATGTATTAGTATTTATAACATTTTGGCTGGTCCAGAATAATATCCACACAACATGTGTTACTATCGTGATTGTGTCTTAATATTGAAGAAAATACACAATTTGGTGATGAAAAAAATACCAAGTCTTAAAACTGTGTGTCGTGTCTTGCTAACAGGACTGGGTATATGGCCCTAAGCCGCAACCCATGGAGCCAGGCACAACGCACCAAGAAGCCCCAGATGACAGGGAACTTGAGATGACATGACGGTTTTCCCCAGCCAGGGGATATATGGAGCGGCGAGGGAATATTCTGATGTGTCTTACTTGGTATATTGAACCTGTTCACACAGCCATGTCGGCTTTGTGTGTTGTTGGTACAGAGCCATCTCTTTTAAAGTTTTATTCATCGATAATGTCCATCTGCCTGTGCTTGGGGCACAATAGCACAGCGGGTAGAACATTCAGACTCTCAATTGAGAAGACTGCCATTTCAAAGCTTGGACAATTTCTTTCACTCTACGTTACCTCGTTTCACTCAGCTCTATCTCATTTCCTACATACCTGGTACTTTCACTTTCTTATTTCGTGCCTACATCTCCCGGTTGTCTAAATAGGTGATTAAATTTGGGACAAAAAGCTTTGCGCTTTACATCAGACATTAAATATGTGAATGTGAAGTCTATGAAGGAACACACAGGCTTTTTAAAATGTACGTAAATGACAAAAAGGTAAACATCTGCGGAGTGAACCAAAACTGTAGAGCAGTTCTCTGACAGGGTAGTGCCTGAAATGTTCTGTTACCTTGTCTAATATGTCCAGGTGTTCGTAATGGCCAGGTATTCATTACAGTCAGGTGTTTATAATGGCCAGGTGTTCATTACCATCAGGTGTATATAATGGCCATGTGTTCGTAATGCCCAGGTGTTCATTACAGTCAGGTATCTATAATGGCCAGATGTTTGTAATGACCAGGTGTTAATTACAGCCAGGTATCTATAATGGCCAGGTATCTATGTAGGTCAGGTGTTCATTACAGTCAGGTATCTATAATGGCCAGGTACTCTCGAAAGACTTGCAAATTCTTAATTCAACTTTTCTGTAAATATGGCAGAAACGTGCCCGGGGGAGTTCACTCACGGAATAGCTGAGCAAATATTATCCGATGTGCTAAATGCTTAATAGACCTACTGAAGATTTACTTAATGCATGTTGAATCTCACCCAAGGCTTGCATTATAATCTTAAATTTGACGTTATTTTGGTATTAGATAAGTCTGTGTGTGACCCCCGGGAACAACTTTGCTGCCACATTTATGGAAAACTGAGTAACCATGGAAGTGGTACACTAGTACCAGGCCCCGAAAATGGGCCCCCCACAAAAAGGAAAATATTTGGATTCGCTCTTTATTGCTCAGGAGAAAGTGTACTGTCTCTATTTTACGCCATATTTTCTTGTATTATTTTCTAGTATATCATAATATGCGTATGTGTACTGTAATATGTGCGAAACCTACTATTTGGGTCTAAATAAATGCAATTCTTTCTTCCTTATGCCCAAACGTTGAATAAACGTTAATGTATGTGGTTACCTCCATTTATACCAGCCCCCCCACATTGTTAATCCAGCACTGTAATTAGGTCTTACTTAGGTGACATTATATCAATCTTGTGTTTGTCTGGTAACGTTTGTTAGATTACACCAGAGTAGTGTCTGGCTTGGCCTGTGTGAAACTAAGTAGAATCTACCACTTTGTGTGTACTAGATTACACCAGAGTAGTGTCTGGCTTGGCCTGTGTGAAACTAAGTAGAATCTACCACTTTGTGTGTACTAGATTACACGAAAGTGTCTGCGTGAACATCTATTCTGTCAACCATGTTATAAACTTATAATTGTGGGGCGCGTTGGCATTAGAACGTCGGGCTCTCAATCGAGAGAACCCGAGTTCCTCTTGCTGCTAATTCACCTGAAATTGCCACAGTTCCCTCAGCCGTATAAATGAGTACTTGGCTACAGACAGAGGTGGATATCTGAATGAGCAGTCATCATGCAGTAATTGAAATGTGGCTGAATGCTTCCCAGAGAAGGGGAGACGGCATTTGGGGTGAAGTGTGAAGTTCTTTGAACAGTTCTAGAAGAACATACTTTTTCAGTTATACAAACTGATATATATGTATTGTTTACAATGCATGTTATATATTTACTACTGCGAATATGTCGTTTTATGTCAACTTGAATAAAATGTAAAATGAGGTAGAGTGTTGTATATTTCCTGTATGCTTGAAAAGTAAAACAAACAAATTAATAGTAATGACTTTATTTACAATTCACTTTTCCATGTCTGTGCTAATTTCTAGTACTTTCCCATGTTCTCTATGGTTCTTAGCAAGGACATAGGAAAGGTGTACAATTGGGGATCATGTGTTATATATTTTCAGAAGTATGTGTATTTATATATCTACAATGAATACTTCACCCTTATCTCGTGATTAGGGCTTTTTAATTGTTCAGTTCACATAAAAAACATGGGTAAGTGAAAAATATAAATTGAGGTGAAATTGAATCATGGTTCCTGTATAAAGTCATCATTGCTTCTAACTTTTCTAATTATAAGGTAAGCGTTGCAATAAAAAAATGGATATACCGGTAACTATCATTACAAACATAGAAAATTAATAAGTTAAAGGAAATTATGTTAAAAGTTTGTTACAAATTTGTAATATGGGCTTGAAAGGTATGGTTAGTTCCCTCGTGTGAATCAACCAATTAAAACATTTGCAGCTATTTAGTCTACACAATGATATTTGACATTGGGATCAAGACAGATTTTGATACATGTCTTCTCCAGGCAACCTGCACAACCAAGCAAGGCATTGTGTGATAACTTGGATATATTGTGTGCATCTGACTGGTATCTGCAGTATTGCATTAAAGTTATACTTGCAGAATACATATTTCAATCTGGCCGATGAAGTTTTATAATACCACCAGTTAGTTGTGTAAGAGACACTAAAAACCATTGGTCCCATCTACCTGGTGTCTATGCCAGGGGAAGGAAAAGATCCCACACGGAGTAAATGTGTAACCCACTGTGGACTCCATCTCTTAACCACGAGTTGTGGCAAGTGTGTCCATGATGTGGATCAGTCAATTCTACACCACGTTTGATCACATTGTCATATTAATGTGGGTTGGTGAAATAGCAAGTAAACAAGCGCACAGTTTAAATGAAACACCTCGTTGAGGAGATTTCGTACTTGTTCTGAATTGACCACAGATTAGATTTTGTGGACTAAATATTTTATTTTGTCCAGTTTGCAATGTACATATGTACAAAATGTACATAAAATACTGACAAGTCCATGTTTTTGTATGTCACCAGATCTTTAAGTATGCGACTTGGTGGTTTTAAACGAAATCTATTCACTTGGTAACTGACCTGTTTGTTTTGCTCATGGTCTCCAAGCAGGAAAACCTTGGGCCAATTTCCTTTTGCAATTCTCACGATTTAGAATATTCTTAGTAATGCTTGGTGAACGTACTAAATACCACCCAGCGGTGGTGATATATAGATGTGCTGTTTGCCTACTTATTGTTGTATAGTTGAGCTAAGTTTATGAAGGACAAGAGTAGAGAAAGGGAGAAGACTTGAAAGAAAAGCTGAAACTGATTGTGTGTGTGTGTGTGCGTGTGCGTGTGCATGTGTGTGTGTGCGCATGCGTGTGTGCGCGTGTAACATGACATGTTTAATTTGCAAATGGTACAGAGTACTTGAATGTTTTCAAAACTACATACGATATTTAATATACTCACAAAAGAAGTGTTGCTGTTGTTAGAAGTTATTTGAATATATTTGTAATGAAATGCATTAGCTAACATATAAAAAATTACATCTTGTAAGAAATAAATTCAAATTGCAATGCACCATTGACAAGTTGTGCAATTGTTTAAATCTCGCAATTTTGTGTAGATGAGTTGTAGGCAGTAATCGTGGAGATGTCTGCATCATCCTTTGATTGTCGCATCTGTGGAATGTTGGAAGTTGCCTGTGTTCTCTACAGAGTCTCGCACACTTCACGAATCAGCGAAGTTGCATTGACAATCGCCGTTGTTGCTATGATGAATTTGTAGCCTGCAAGAAGATGGCAGATTTGAAAGTTTGCTTTGTCTTGCATCAGACTTAATACTGACATCATAATGTAAGCAACAAGTATTACAGAGGCCAAGCAAACGGGAAAACATAATCAGGCAGTATTAATGATATACTGCCTTTTACACAGATATTTACTGAATTTCCAATGGTTAACAAAGAAAATATTGCACAAAATTAATATGGTTCTCAACTGCATTTCTTCACAGAAGATATCTACACAAAATATGGAAACCAGTTTTTTTAGAAGGCAAAACTTGCATATAAGTACTAACGCATCATAATTACATTGACATGTGTCATTATTGGCATTTTAAATGTGATATTTTAAGCAGCTATTCAGAGAACTTAAAAAACTATATGCTTGAATTACACAGCATGAAAGAATTACCATATTACAATAATTTTTTATAAAAGCACAAATTATAATAAAACAATGACTGACCTTTGAGTCGGCCGAGAAATCGCAGAGCAGTGATTTCTGTGAATGTGCATCCACCAATGAAATACACGAGAACTACTCTTGACGCAGGGTTGGTACTGCTGCTGCCACCTGCTTTCCTTCCTGCCAAAAAAATAACCAGTTTGGCATCATACACTGTGTGCCAAGAGATGCCAAACAACATCACACAAAAAGCAGATCTAACGGTTTTCATGATGTCAAGGCGGTAGACGATCAGGCATCTTGAGCAACAGGGGTTACCACAAGAACGAACTCACGATGATAGAACAGGACATAGTGGAGAACTTGTGTTGGTGGCCTAGGCTCCCAGTGAACAAACTTGTTGGTGGCCTAGGCTCACACTGAACACACTTGTGTTGGTGGCCTAGCCTCCCAGTGAACAAACAGGCCTAAGTAAATAAAGTACAAAAATACTGGGTGATGCAATATCCATGATGCTTCTTGGTGTAGTCGTTTTTTAATGGAAAATTAAAGGATTTCACAGATGCATCCTGTAACAACCCTGTCTCCTGCTAGGTGATGCATGGTCACAACTTGCTGCCGGTGACTTACCTTTGACCGATGTGGCTCGATTCTTCTCAAAACATGGACCGGGCAGTAACCGGACAACATCCTCCAGCCCCTTGAAACTGCCCTTGGTCAAGACCTGGGCACAAGTAATGTAAACATAAGTTCTTATATATACAGTCCTTGGGACTGCTCAAAGAAATTTACACTTCACCCCCTGGCAGACCTGTTCCTTTACACTTCACCCCCTGGCAGACCTGTTCCTTTACACTTCACCTCCTGGCAGACCTGTTCCTTAGACTTCACATCCTGGCAGACCTGTTCCTTCCAACGCCAACTCGACTAATCTGGGATGTATTCAGCCATGCAGCAATTACTGTGTGACGACTACTTGTTCACATATCCACCACTGCCTGTAGTCAGGTACTTATTTACAGATCTGAACGAACTGAGGCAAGAGAATCAGAATGCCATGCTTCTATTGAGAGTCCTACGTTCTAACCACCGCACCACTGTGTGAAGTATGTATCAGTTAGTGTGTCTAACTTTCCGCACATTTGTAACAAGCGTCTACAGATAAAAAGGTTATTAATTGTTCACAGTAATTTTAAATACTTAATGCGTTTCATAGTGATCTGGGATGATAAGTTTTACTGTCATCTTGTGATAAAACTCAACAAATTGGGTTAATTTCCATTGATTAGTATAAATCAAGCTTTGAATCACTAAATACATTTTGCTTAACTGTCGGCAGTTAATAAATTATCCAAGCCTTATCCACACCTGTTGGGCACCATTAAACACACCTGCTCTATGAGTGTACACAGCACTGTTGTGTAGGCACCACTAAACACACCTGCTCTATGAGTTCACACAGTACCAGTGTATAGGCACCACTGAACACGCCTGCTCCGAGTTAACACAGCACCAGTGCGTAGGCGTCACTGAACACACCTGCTCTATGAGTTTACACAGCACCAGTGTGCATGCACCACTGAATAGACCTGATCTGAGTTTACACAGCACCGGTGTGTAAACACCACTGTACAAACCTGCTCTATGAGTTTACAAAGCACCAGTGTGCATGCACCAATTAACACACTGGCTCTATGAGTTTACACAGCACCAGTGTGTAGGCACCACTGAATAGACCTGACCTGAGTTTACACACCACCAGTGTGTAAACACCACTGCACAAACCTGCTCTATGAGTTTACACAGCACTGGCGTGTAGGCACCGCTGAACACATACGACATCTCGCTGACGTTCTTCAAGTTGATTTCCTCTGCTGACTTAGGTATCTGAAACATGAACACACAAACCTCAGTAAAATAAATGTGGGCAGCAAACTTTAATCGTTAACTTTATATAACGAACACCCAAATTAATCTGTCAATGTCGGACAGAATCTGTGCCCAATCTTTTACTACAAATAAGGATCCATTTCTGATGAAAGTTTTACAGACGAAGTCAAACTTTTGACCTTTGCATAATTGATTAAATATGCGTGGTCAGGCACATTTCCATTAGCTTTGAAACTGCACCACGTTCATGGAGTGGACAGCAGTTGTGGCGCCATCTATGGTACAGATCATGCAGTTAGTGAAGGATGGAAGGAAGCAAGACCGACCAATCGACCTACCTATTTTTGTTTGACAATATATATTTATATACATATAATATATATATGACCACTTTTACCATATATATCATATCATATAGTATAAACTATATCTATTGTCAGTAGCATCCGTCTGTCTCGAAAGATAATGGAGCTGTGCTATGGGTGACATCAGTGTTTTAATCACAGCATCTGCTGTGATTAAAACATCTGATCTTTTAGTGATAGTCTCTTATAGATGCTACAAGTGTAGACAAATTGATGTGGAGGCGTGGCAGTCAATGGTCTTTCTCTCTTATACTCTCTCTCTTCTCCATCCACAGTTCATTTCTTCTTTCTTCTGCCTTCCTGATTGATTGATCCTTGATTAAATATATAAGATTAAATGTGTTTTAATGAACCAAAATTTTTCTATTTTTTCTATTCTTTGTTTAATTTGAAAGTGTTTACTCAAATATTATGTTTATATTACATGTTGAATGGCAACATCGATACTCCTAAAGAGCAAATTATGTTTCATTAAAACACATTTGGGCAGTTAAAATTTTGAAATAGATATAAATTATACTACATAACACAATGTTCAGATAAAATGGTCAAACTGTATAATCCTATTGGGGCAATTTTTTATGTTTAAAATGTTACATTTTAATGCTACACCCTGGTGATTTTTTTGGAAACAAGTCTGAGCAATTGGCAACGTCTTCCTTGTAAAAAGTCATCTTGCAAAGTGCTGACTTGAATGGGTTTATGCATAGATTTTACCGCATTTTGAATGCTGACAATAATAAGTGACATTTCAAAATACTGAGGTATCAATTAGTAGGTTTTTTAAAGTTAACAGGATTGATAAAGATAGAGAATACTTTATTGATCCCCACAGGGAAATTACGTTTCTGCCTGTGCAACGTATACAATTACAAATATAAACAAACATGCAAGAGTAAATACCACATTTATCACACACAATTATAGACATAAAACATTAAAAACACCCATACGCTCACACACTCATTTATTAATTTTTTCCTTCCCAGTTCTTCCTATCTTATATGATTAAAATTGCTGATCACCAAAGACACAAACGAACCAGCATATCTTGTCGTTCTAGTCCTAGGCAACCTAAATCGTCCGCTACGTTCAATGATTCTGTTGTCAAAGTCCGCCTTCAGTGGGCCCGTGTCGTCATGAAGTATGTCTGTCGGTTTGTTTGTTAGTCATCCCTGGTAGTATGTGTCAAACCTGTCCAGTCTCTTGTCTACGACACTTTCCACCTTCTTTATAATCTTATCCAGTCTGTCCCTGTCCTGCTTTGAGACATTTCCACCCCAGCAGACACAGCCATAAGTAAGCACACTAGAAATGGCAGAAGTAAAAAACATCTGTAAAATCTGAGAACTGATGTCAAATGATCTTAACTTTCTCAAACAGTATAGTCGAGTGTGTGTTTTTTTGGACGATGGTGTTGCTTTTCTCTTTCCAGCTTAGACTTTATCAAAGACGACCCCTAAATACTTGTATGTCTCCACTCGCTCGACCTCAACTCCTTTAATGACAACGGAATCAGGCACACTTTTATTTTTTCTGAATTCCATCAGCATGATGATGATGTATTTTGTTTATAACACATTACAGTACATATACATGTAAAAATGCCATAAAAAAGAGCACTAAAAAGAAATTGTACAAGTACAATCATCTTATTTCTGTAGTAGACCCTAAAAAAATGCATACCAGCAACAAGAGTCGAGACAAATGACATGAACATGTAAATGACATGAACATGTAAATGACATGAACATGTAAATGACTAAATCAACTAAACAAAAAACATACGAATATACAAATTCACCTTCGTTAATTCCCTTCATTCTATTTTGTTTGAATTGTTCTCACATTTACTGGAAGTTCATTCCAACAACAACATTCCAACAACAACATTCCAACAACAATATAAAAAACACAGCCAGCAAAACGTGCCTTCAAACCGGCAGCAAGAGGACTTGAATGCCAGTCTGAGAGTCCAACATTCTTAACCACTGCTCTACAGCGCTTATCTCTAAGAACGATTTTCAATAGGACAAAAACACAGTCAGCGGAATGTTGCTGACACATCTTTGTAACCAAATGTGTCGTGTGGTAGCTGAGCTCAGCAGTTAGAGAGCAGGACTGTCATTTAAGAGGACTGGGTTTCAAGTCCACCTGCTCCCATTTCATAATTTGGGCAATTTGAGCCAATTTTGTTCACTCCATTTTGACTGTGTCTCTCGGATAAGACACTAAAGCCATTGGTTCCTTCCGTGGTGTCTATGCCAGGGGAAGTAAAAGATCCAACACAGGAGGTAACTGTACAACCTGTCATGGACTCACAGAGCTGGCGATCTCTACCTGTGAAACTCACTAACAAAAAACGCCTGCGTTAGCCCTGGAAAGGGGCTGTTTGGAGTATATCATATCATAAGATAATAATAATTTTGGTTCTTTTGTAGTGCATACTCATGCACTTCACAGATCAATGCTCTGTACAACAAAAATATCCATAACTAAAGAGGAACATAATTATGCTTATAATCCAAATATTAAATATATATTTTTTAATAATATTGTATTATTAAATAAAAACTAAATTAAATCTAGTTTACATTTAAAAAAATAGAAAAACTGAATAGTCAGTATATTAAAATAATATAATAATTATACTAAACATTGTTCAAATTAAGAAAATGAGTTAAAATTAGAAATTGTAAATTATCATAACAACCGATTAGTGTCACTGGTCATAAAACAGAACAGGTGGGTTTTTAGTGTTTCCTTAAACGTCTGCAGCCAAGGGAAGATTAATTGACATTCCAGGGCACATGGGAAGAACCTACCAGTGCAAGTTTTCGACACAGGGAGCGGAAGGGGCTAGACTTGGGCAGATGGGCCGCCACCTTGGCCAACTGTTTGTTGGCTGCGTTAGGTTCCTGCTCCATGAACATTCCTATCTTCTTGAGACTGTGCAGGCCAATCAGCTTCTCAAAGCCAAAACTCTGCAACCAGGAGTTTAAATGTGGTTTATATAACTGGTGCAGTACTAAGGCCCATTTACATGAGTGAATAGTTGCCCAGTTTGTCGGATGACATCCTGTCGCTGCTCAAATATGTACGCGTTGATGTGTTCACATGAGCAACATGTTTATACAATGCAAGTGTGACATATTGATTGGCACCAATCCCCATTTGAGTTCTGAATAAAAATTGGTCTCGCTAATCGGTCTTGTGAGTGTGTTAACACAAGCGGTTAGAAGTCCGATTGGTCGGCAGTGTCACATGATCAATTGGACAGCTAATCACTCGTGTAAATGGGCCTTTACTAGCACAGTCAGAAAAAAGTTGATTTGAAGACTTCGTTGCTGTACCACCAGTGTCAGTAAAGATTACTAATAATATCACTGACATGGGTGTTTTAAAATTATATTTTATACTAGCCAAGTTGCCTGGTAACATACAGGAGAAACCACACCTTAAGGCTCCTTGCACCGCCCAGTAAAGTTTTGTTAGGGCAATGACAACTTCTTGCCCCAGAAACCATGTACAACTGTTGGTTTCACGAAGCGTTCGTACTGTTTGAGATCACGTCACTCAGAATAATCCTAGAAAACATGCATAGTGTGGCTAACAATTGTACGTAACTTTGAACTCCTACTGTTCTTAGTTACGTAATTTATGTTAAACGTCCAGATGCGTAATATCCCCACCCCAGGGGAATTAATTTTTTTTTAACTATCTCAAAGGGCCCCTGGACACACCCAACATATGTCAGCCCCATTCATACAAAACTGACGGCGACAGGAGGGAACATACATACAGAGTCACAAACTACTTTATAGTATAGTTAAATATAACATGAATGTGTAAAACTGTAATAATAATAATAATATATTAATAATAATAATAATACATTTTATTTCATATAGCGCCAGATCCAATGTTATATTGTTCGTGGCGCTTTACAACATGTACAAGACAATTGTAAGTAGTTTTCTAAAATTGCTAAAATAATAATAATTATAACCATTTCTACAACCAGTATACAGCTGCTTTAAATTAATAAAATATATGTGTATGCTATGTAATTAACACAGAATATTAGGCGTATATAAATATATAAGTTAATTTTTTTAATGCATAATACTAAATACTAATACTAAAATGTAATAAAAATAAATAAATATATAAAAAGTAGAAAAATAAATTAGTAAAATAAATACAGTAATTAAATAACTATTCTAAAATATAAATTTTAGTTTAGAAAATGTAAATACATGTGTGTATTATTATAACAGTGAGTGTAATGATGTTGGTTTTACCTGCAGGAATTGTTTCTTCAGACTCTTGTAGACCTGCGGCTGCAGACCCCCCTGGGTCAGGGACAATAGACAGAGGAGGCGCAGACACTGAGTCTGGTCATACTGCAACCAAGCAACCATTATTATTATTTATTGTTATTCATTATTATAATTTATTATTATTATTTTATTTATTTATTACCATTTATTATAATTTATTGTTATACATTTGTTATGTGCATGTGTCCTGGTTAACAATCTGCTCAAAGACACTAACAAAATAATAATAATAAAAGTTAATTTAAAATAAGTTGAAAAGTTAAAATAAAAAGTGTTTAAAAGACAAGTAAACATAAGTTAAATAAATAAGTTTATTAAATAAATAAGTTTATTAAATTACGTTGATACATTAGATACACATAAAACTTAAGCAAATAAGTCTTTTATAACATTTACAGATTGTCCTTTAAATGCAGTAGTATAAACGTTGAGAGATGGCTCACCTCACAGCTTCCATCATAAAACAAAACAAACAAAACATGATGATTTGTGCACAAAAATGTTTGTGAAAACCCAAATCAAGCTATCTATTATATCTAATCTCTTCTGAATTTTGGTTTTGTCTCAACTTTTACTGACCTTTTATATGGTGTTGGTCAACAATAACAGTCAACAAATAGGTTTATTATGCCTAATGCTTACCTGTGGATATCCCCACAATGTTAGATGCCTTTATGGCATGATGCCATATGAGACTATATGTGGGTTAGTCCCTGCAGGCTTTGCAAAGCAGGCACGGGTGTAACAATACATTGAACTATCGATGCATTGCAATAGTGCAATACTATTGATAGGAAATTAAACTATCAATAATTATCGTCGATAGTACACTGAACTATCGATAGTAACAAAATACAATTCAGCAGGGCTACATGTGTCACTGTACGAACATAAATAAATATCTTTTTCAACCATATTGAACAATTATATTTATTCATCAACCTAACATCAACAACCATGGACTGGTGCGGCTTCATTCACGGATTCAGCACTTTTAATCAACTACCTCCAAAGCTATCAGATGGCGCCACCCAACAACTATGGCTTGGGACTGTTTTCCTGACTATTCGCTATTCCGTGATACTATCGCAATACTATCGTTATGAAACTATCATGATAATATCGCAATAGTAAAACTATCAATGACAGTCACTCCTAAAGACAGGTGCCATTTGCAGTCTAATAAACGTGGTTTGCATAAGTCTCTGATCTGATCAATAGCAACATAGTAAAGGATCCCATTATAAACACTTAATCAGTTATAAAATTAATCATCTTTGGTACGTACCTGTCTATTTATCATCTCCTCTATGTAGTTGATGTTTTCCTTCAAATCGACTCCTTCAAGCAAACCTTGCAGAAAAGGACGAGGCACTATTATACTCGCGAAAATGTAAACATGTCAGTTTTTATTTCTGTTTGTTCATTAACTTACCCAATAATTATAATATATATATATATATATATATATATAGATATATATATAAGTAAATATATGAAATAAATAAAAATAAATAACATTTAAAACATTATTACAATTACATACCTGAGTAATTATTAAAATTGGGCATATGCACTTCTGTATTGTTGATTTCATGACTGCTGACACTGAGCTCACTTGCTAAATCAAGTCGACCACTGGGATTTAAGCCAAATAAAAAATGTTGGATGCTAACATGAAAATCTCGTCTGTCTGTGACAACAGAAGGGGGGTTGTGGCAGGAACTGGAGATGGCTGAACACATTTTATAATCAACAAATATGACAAATCAATATCAGAAAGATCAAATATAAACAAGGTTTCAAATTTGTAAACCTACCACCATCTGCATTTTTAAGGCTTTTTAGACGATTTCAAGATTGATTTACCCTTTTATAGGTTGGCTTCCAAGGATTTAGGCAGGTAAGAATCTTATATATCATTACTATTATATTCCACAGACATCCCTGAATGCAATTTACATAACCAAATATTTTAGTAAGTTATGGAATTTGAATAGCTGTCTACATGGGATAATATATACCTTTAAAGCCTTTTGCACCTATAAAGTAATACAATTCTACTTACTATGTTCAGTTCTTAGTTGGTCTTCAAAGTTGCCAGTTGTTTTCTGATTAAGTATCACCTCACATGCCCCAATATCTGCAAGAGAAATAGGGGTACACAGAAATGTGGAAACTTATCTGATCTTATCATATCTGGTTGTACCCCAAACAGCCCTCTGTCCAGGGGTAACAGAGGGTGTTCTTATGTTAGTGGGTTTATAGACAGAGACTATCATTCTGGAAGTCAAGACAGGTTACATGTTTATCTCCATGTGTTGGACTGACTTACATAGTGTCAGTGACTTATTGTGTCGTATAGTGACTTATGGTGTCAGTTACTTGCTGTGTTAGGAGTGACTTACCAAGTGTCAGTGACTTATTGTGTCGGAGAGTGACTTATGGTGTCAGTTACTTGCTGTGTCAGGAGTGACTTACCAAGTGTCAGTGACTTATTGTGTCGGAGAGTGACTTATGGTGTCAGTTACTTGCTGTGTCAGGAGTGACTTACCAAGTGTCAGTGACTTATTGTGTTGGAGAGTGACTTATGGTGTCAGTTACTTGCTGTGTCAGGAGTGACTTACCAAGTGTCAGTGACTTACGTAGTGTCAGTGACTTGTGTTGTTGTTTCAGTCCTCGCAGGTCGTTTGCGACAAACGTCTTCATCTCCTGCACTGACGTCAGCATGTGACGCTTCTGTAAAGCACAAGAGTTGGACACTCTCTATTATCTGTCGGATCACTTCGTTTTCATTATCTTGTTCACACTTTCTACTCATGGCCAATAAATCAGTTTTTAAAAAGATACAGTAACATTTCTACTTGAAACGTTTAACAGCCATCCACCCATCCATCCATCACTTCATCGATATGGACGGACAGATGGACGGATGGACAGAGAGACAATAAGAGACAATTAAGGTGTTTCACCACACACTAATACAGTGGAATTTTCAGATGTTTCTACAAATGAGTTTCTGACCAGGTTGTCTTAGTATAATCTAAAGTAATAAAGCATAAATGTTCTAGAAGTAATTAAGAGAAGATTCTATGGTTAATCATTGTATACATAGCAAAGTCCCTGTCTTACGTCGTAGCCAACTTGCAGCTCTTTGGCTTTGCCACTCAGAAAGCTGAATACATTGGAGAAGTGTCGATTACGAATCTCCTCAAAGACCTGAAATGTACAGTAATGTGTATTCAATCAGCATGCATTGCTTACTTGATATTAAAATGTACCACAATCATAATTGTCAACCTCTGCTAATTTAACAAGATTTGACAAGATTGCCATCCAAGCCAAAGGCCCAGATGGCAAGTGGACAAGGAAGCCATTGGCTTATCAAGAGTCCAACATTTTTAATCTATGCGTAATCCACCCTGTCAACCTTATTTTAAAACATATTCACGGTGCTAGCAATTACACAATCTGTATATAATTTGTTCCATTCATTTATTATTATTATTATTATTATTATGTTTCAAGAGATTTGGTTAATCAATGACAAATTTCATGACACTATATAACATTTAGTAAAACAAGATACAAGACACTTACATTGTGTTAAATGGACAACAGGATACAAGACACTAACATTGTGTTAACTGGACAACTAAATGCATGATGCTAACACTGTGCTAAATGCAACAGAACTGTGTCTCAAACTCCATTTTTGTAGACATATGACCTGCTTCTATACTATAAAGTAGCTTGTGATTCTGTCTGTCTGTTCCCTCAGATCTCCGTCAGTTTCGCATGTATGAGGCTGAAATTGTGTAGGCGTGACCAGGGACCCACTCTGATGGTTTGTAGTTGCCGTGGCATTATACTACTAAAATTTGACTGAGCGGTGCAAGGAGCCTTAAACTCTTGTAGTGGCTGCCTTCTCTCCCGTGCTATGCTGGGCAACTCGGCTAGTATGGAATAACACAGTACAGACAGAATAGAGCTTTAGTTCTGGTTTTGAGCATTGCCATGTGTTTTGACACATACCTCATCTGTGCTACTGAGAAGAAGTGTTGACACATACCTCATCTGTGCTACTGAGAAGAAGTGTTGACACGTACCTCATCTGTGCTACTGAGAAGAAGTGTTGACACGTACCTCATCTGTGCTACTGAGTAGAAGTGTTGACACGTACCTCGTCTGTGCTACTGAGTAGAAGTTTTGACACATACCTCATCTGTGCTACTAAGAAGAAGTGTTGACACATACCTCATCTGTGCTACTGAGAAGAAGTGTTGACACGTACCTCGTCTGTGCTACTGAGTAGAAGTTTTGACACATACCTCATCTGTGCTACTAAGAAGAAGTGTTGACACATACCTCATCTGTGCTACTGAGAAGAAGTGTTGACACGTACCTCGTCTGTGCTACTGAGTAGAAGTTTTGACACATACCTCATCTGTGCTACTAAGAAGAAGTGTTGACACATACCTCATCTGTGCTACTGAGAAGAAGTGTTGACACGTACCTCGTCTGTGCTACTGAGTAGAAGTGTTGACACGTACCTCGTCTGTGCTACTGAGTAGAAGTTTAACGCTCTGGTCTTTCCCCGTCACTTCAGTCCCAAATTCTATGAAACCTGTCCAAGAACAACATCATTGTTTGTTACAGCAACACTTCAGCCACCGTATCATCTGTAATAGGCTAAGTCAGTTATTTTGTCATCTCAGCAGTCCTCTTTAGAAATGCATAGTCTCAATACATTCGTACGTATTGTAAATGAAGTCAGAGAATATTTTGTAAACAATCAATCAAGTGAGAAGCCAGTTTTTGTGGTGCCATCCTTTAATCACACATTTAGATCACACATTTACACGGATATATTTTATAAAGATGATGACGATGTCTGTAAGCTGAAATACCTCTACAAGAAATCCCACTATACTTTTTTGAATCCAGTAAAACATTTACAAGATGTCAGTCAACAATACAAATCAACAATATTCAATATCACCTGAAATACCATGAATATGCATCAACACTACTCAACAGCATGTTACCCCCTCCTCCAGTGGTGCAAAGAGCCACCAGGGCATCAACATCTCTCCACGCAGCTGCTGTGGCAATTTCACCCTTGAACACTGCTGGCCATAAGATGACATTCTTACCAACTGCCACCCGCCTCTGGAATGAACTCCCAGAGGAAATAGTTACAATCAGGGAAAGAGAACGTTCCAAGACAGAAGCCCCCAGAGTGGAGAGGGACAGCTGCTCGGCCAAGGAAGAAGTCAATGCCTTCCTTGGTGCCTTGAGGCAGCGTCCGCCCCCAGTGTGGAGAGGGACGGCTGCTCGGCCAAGGAAGAAGTCAATGCCTTCCTTGGTGCCTTGAGGCAGCGTCCGCCCCCAGTGTGGAGAGGGATGGCTGCTCGGCCAAGGAAGAAGTCAATGCCTTCCTTGGTGCCTTGAGGCAGCGTCTGCCCCCAGAGTGGAGAGGGACAGCTGCTCGGCCAAGGAAGAAGTCAATGCCTTCCTTGGTGCCTTGAGGCAGCGTCCGCCCCCAGAGTGGAGAGGGACAGCTGCTCGGCCAAGGAAGAAGTCAATGCCTTCCTTGGTGCCTTGAGGCAGCGTCCACCCCCAGAGTGGAGAGGGACGGCTGCTCGGCCAAGGAAGAAGTCAATGCCTTCCTTGGTGCCTTGAGGCAGCGTCCGCCCCCAGTGTGGAGAGGGACGGCTGCTCGGCCAAGGAAGAAGTCAATGCCTTCCTTGGTGCCTTGAGGCAGCGTCCGCCCCCAGAGTGGAGAGGGACGGCTGCTCGGCCAAGGAAGAAGTCAATGCCTTCCTTGGTGCCTTGAGGCAGCGTCCGCCCCCAGTGTGGAGAGGGACGGCTGCTCGGCCAAGGAAGAAGTCAATGCCTTCCTTGGTGCCTTGAGGCAGTGTCCGCCCCCAGAGTGGAGAGGGACGGCTGCTCGGCCAAGGAAGAAGTCAATGCCTTCCTTGGTGCCTTGAGGCAGCGTCCGCCCCCAGTGTGGAGAGGGACGGCTACTCGGCCAAGGAAGAAGTCAATGCCTTCCTTGGTGCCTTGAGGCAGCGTCCGCCCCCAGAGTGGAGAGGGACAGCTGCTCGGCCAAGGAAGAAGTCAATGCCTTCCTTGGTGCCTTGAGGCAGCGTCCGCCCCCAGAGTGGAGAGGGACAGCTGCTCGGCCAAGGAAGAAGTCAATGCCTTCCTTGGTGCCTTGAGGCAGCGTCCGCCCCCAGAGTGGAGAGGGACAGCTGCTCGGCCAAGGAAGAAGTCAATGCCTTCCTTGGTGCCTTGAGGCAGCGTCCGCCCCCAGAGTGGAGAGGGACAGCTGCTCGGCCAAGGAAGAAGTCAATGCCTTCCTTGGTGCCTTGAGGCAGCGTCCGCCCCCAGAGTGGAGAGGGACAGCTGCTCGGCCAAGGAAGAAGTCAATGCCTTCCTTGGTGCCTTGAGGCAGCGTCCGCCCCCAGTGTGGAGAGGGACAGCTGCTCGGCCAAGGAAGAAGTCAATGCCTTCCTTGGTGCCTTGAGGCAGCGTCCGCCCCCAGAGTGGAGAGGGACAGCTGCTCGGCCAAGGAAGAAGTCAATGCCTTCCTTGGTGCCTTGAGGCAGCGCCCGCCCCCAGAGTGGAGTGGGACAGCTGCTCGGCCAAGGAAGAAGTCAATGCCTTCCTTGGTGCCTTCAGGCAGCGCCTGCCCCCAGAGTGGAGACGGGCAGCTGCTGTGCCAAGGAAGAAGCCCACATAAAAAAGTCCCACTAAACTGTCTCCAAATGTGCAGAACAATGAACATGGACACAATTATGAAACATGTTAACTTACCGCTGTGTATTCCAAATGTGTCGTCCAACAGGCCTTCATAGGTCACTTGCGAACACAGGGGCGTGATCAGGTCGGCCGCTGGAAAATGGAAATAAATAACATTTGACTCTAGATAAATCAACGGCTTCATTATAAAAAGATAAAAGGTACTTTTTACAAAATGCGGTGTCCAGTCTTTGGGACTGCTCAAAGCACTTTACACTTCACCCACTGGCAGTTCAATCCAATGACATTTTGTCTCCTCTGGGAACCATTCAGCCATGCTGCAATTACTGCACAAAGACTATTCGTTCACATATCTGCCTCTGTCTGTAGCCAGGTAACTGAGTGAACTGTGGCAATGTGGGATGAACAAAATTGCCCAAGCTTCGAAACGGCAGCAAGGGGATTTGACCCCGGGTTCTCTCGACTGAGTCCCACATTCTAACCGCAGTGCCACACACTTGCCATCTGGAGCTTGTTGTGCTGGACGGCCATCTTGTTAAATCTTTCAGGATTTGGTGTGTTGTGTCCTGACAAAAAATATAAAATTCTTTCTAAATTATTAACTGACTATGTCTGTTATCGATAGACTTTAACCTATACTGGCTAATATGACTACCCTCAGACAAAACCAAGGCCACATGAACATGAACAATTAATAAAATATAAGTAATAAATTATCAGTTTAATTCTAAGTACCTTCTGACATGGTAAGCATAATATTTGCAATTCAGAAAACTTGCAAAAATGTTTTCTGATTTAAACCCCCTTTTGGTCAGCGACACAATGATTGCAAAATTGTAAGTACCAAATTCATCCCTAAATCACTCTACCTACATAATCTCTAGCTCAGCAGTTCCCAACCTTTTTCTCCCCGCATACCCCATATCCTGAAAAGATCAGCCGGGTACCCCAACATGGTGACATAGGATTATAAACAAAACAAAACAAAACAAAACAACATTCAACAATGAGTTCAGTAATACACATTTTGTTAACGAGGTAAACAAAACTGTGGCCCAGATGGAGGGAAGGATAAGAAACCGGTGTCGGAGAAACCAAGCTTGCCTCGTCAAAACGAGTGCCTCGATTTGGGGAAGAGTGTTGGATAAGGAGACGCGGAGATCATCCTTCATGCACAGTCGGACACGACATATAGTTTCCACGCACAACATCGCCAAGAATCCTTGCTCGCAGAGATAGGTATATGGAAACATCAACAATACCCTAACAGGCACATCAGCCACATAGGTATATGATTCACTCATCTTAGGCAAGAATTTTGTCAGGGGAAGAGCTTCAAATGCATCATGTACAGTGGTGATTTTGCCGTTCCACCAGCTCTAGCTTCATGATGAATGCTAGTATGTTGTCCACAAACTCAATGGCCATGGTAAACTGGCCTTGGAATTTCCCTATGAATTTTCGAGACTGCTCCTTGTCGATTTTCTATGTGAAAGCCAACAGACTTCAATGTGGAAGAGCAGCGCTTCTTGGTCTTCATCAAACTCTTGGTACAAGAGGCGGAAGAGCTGGGTATTGAAGGCACTGGACTTAATTCACCAGTTAGGCTCTAACCGTTGCAACGAGGCAAAATAAACATAATTTACGAATAATAGCGTTCAATGTTTGCTTGAAAAGAATATGTTTTCTTTGAATTTTATAATATTACAGAAACATATGGTCTCGTTCGACAGAATTATTGCACCGTTGCACATAACCATAGCTTCAGCCTACTTTCTGCATACCTTATGGAAAACCTCAGACGTACCCACGGAGGTATGCGCACCCCTGGTGGAGAACAGCTGCTCTAGCTTAATCTCAACAAATATGCATCTCTTGGATCATAAAACTCACAGCTCAAATTGTGGAGAGCCTCATCCATGGGCCATGATCCACAAATGTGTACTAACAAAGTCTTTACCCACTTCTGTCTATTAAGAACACAGATCCAATTTAACATGTTTTACACTCACAAAGTCTTCACCTACCTCTGTCTATTAAGAACACAGATCCTATTTCATGGTTCAGTTGTTTTGGTTCTCCCTCTAGTTCAAACAGCACATCCGTCATTTCATGGACGATCTGTCGAGAAAATAGATCAGGCACCTTCAAAGTGATTGATGAAAGATTAGCCGAGTTGCCAGACGTTGCACAGGGCAGCCACTGTACGAGCTTATGAATTTTGCAACATTTGACTACAGTTCTTTGTATATTAATTTCACCGATATTTAAAATATTAACAATATATTTGCATCGTAAAGGTTGATGACATGGTAATATATGAAAATGCTCATAAATTCATAAACAGCAGGGCGCATTCAGTAAGACATCCAGGTAAAAAAGATGGAAAGGTAATGCATGGTTATTGATCATTGCAATCTCCATTCACTGTGATGTTTTTAAGTAACCATAATTGTGATTGATAGGTCATCGTAAATTATTACATAACAAATACATGTCTGGTCATTATGTTAACCATTAATCATTAGAGGTTACCAGAAATAGCACATTTTAGATTGCTTATAAAATCATTAAATTGGCTCCATATCTGATATTGCATTATTTTCAATATCTGTACAATTACATATCAAACACTTTCATCCAGGCAACCAGCAAATTTACATTCACTGCTCACTTCTGCAAGACAGCTCAGACAGCTTCGATCATCTAGTGCTAATGTACTTTTCATTCCCAGTGTTAAGACAAATGTCGGAACTAGATCTTTCTCAGTTGCCGCACCAATTCTGTGGAACTCACTCCCTGTAAGCATAAAGTCCATAGGAAATACAACAACATTTTGTTGTCACCTAACAACCCACCTGTTTAAACTGTGGCTCCTTGGTGTCTCAATCCAACTGTTTATGATTGGAATTGCTTTAGTGTTTAGAGACAGCCTAACACTTACTATCTTGGTGCGATGTTAAGCCTGGACTTGCCAATGATTTTAATGCTATAGAAGCATCGTTATTGTATTGTAAAGCAAGGCATCCTGGGATTGCCTCCTGGTGACCTATGACCTGACTTACCTGTGCACATCTGCCGAGGCCGAAGACATTTGGAATGAGGCCGAAGACTTGCTGCAGGTTGAGTAGAGCCTTGGCGGCCGTGTGACACCACGTCTGGTCCCCATCCTGATGACAGGGGTAAAGTGTCAGTCAAAGTCAACACCAAAGAGATTCAGGCATCTGTTTTCATGGGAAACTGATGGGAGATTCCCTCTCTGCTCATATTTAGAAGTCCTCAGACAAATTTGGGAGTCCAAATGCACAGTATGCACTGGAAAGGCTATAACAGTGGCGCCACACTGTGGCCTGGGCATCAGTCTAATCAGAAGCGAGTGTCTCTAGGATTACAGTTTCTTAGTGCTTTAGTTAGTTAGTACTGTAATATATTACTCGAAGAAAGTTGGATCTGACAGCAGTGCTGTTGCGCCGTCCTCACGGGTATTTTCAAACAAACTGAAGCAACTATGACCACTCGGTACAAACTGGAGTGGATTCAAGATGGCAGCGAACACGCATGTTGATGTTGGCCTGTTCAACACGGGATTTATTATCTTCTAAAGTAGGGAGTCACATGGACTCCTTCTTAGGACTGCATAAGGTGTCCGGAGGGTGAAACAAGGTGTCTTGGACTGAAGGACTACCGGGAAAATCAAAGCCTGATAATTGTAATACAGTTTGACTAAAAACAGCAGCAACAGAGATATTACAAAAATATTGTGATAGTACTACACTTGGAATGGGAAAATTTGTGGTTACAACTTAAACAACAAATGTACTTCAAGGATGGGATTCTAAGCATGGTGCTGCCTAAAACAAATGGTTATACTTAACATGATTAATGTTGATCTACAATATTTACAATACTATAGGTCAATAGCTAACATTGTCGTTGTGCCAACTTTTGACCACATATTTAGGCCAACAATTTAAAAAGTAACAGTTTGTAAACATGATGATAAGTGGTCATGGGAAGTGTCCTTTATTGTACTCTCGTGAACAGAATGGGTGACTTAGTGGGGTGACCACGAGGGTAACTTATTAATGTAGGCTACAGTTTTTTCAATGCTCTGACTCATTTTTATAATGACCTCCACATTGGTGTGAAGTTAATCGTCACATGGTCAATTTAAAAAAAAATTAAAGACGGCCTCCAAAAGTAAAAATCAACCCATTCTTATACCTCTGCATATCACCATTCTTGTGTTCTACTCTTGACACCTGCACCAATATTCCTACATAGCAGTATGGCTCTATCAACTGATCAACTTATATGAATTGATCTTTCAAACATGTTGACATACGCCCTCTGCTGACATACGCCCTCTGCTGACATACGCCCTCTAAAAGTTACACCTACTAGATAGTAGGAGCGGAAGAACTCAGGTAACTCAAGTGAGAGAATGTCTTTGTCAAGTGGAATAAGGTCCAGCTGGTACTCATCAATGTTGACGTATCCAAACACTCCTTCTTGCTCCAGCACCCGTTCACACACATGGAGCTGCAACAGGATCAACGTACAGTGACAACTTGCTCCAGTACCCGTTCACACACATGGAGCTGCAACAGGATCAATGTACAGTGTCAACTTGCTCCAGCACCCGTTCACACACATGGAGCTGCAACAAGATCAACGTACAGTGACAACTTGCTCCAGTACCCGTTCACACACATGGAGCTGCAACAGGATCAATGTACAGTGTCAACTTGCTCCAACACCCATTCACACACATGGAGCTGCAACAGGATCAATGTACAGTGTCAACTTGCTCCAGTACCCGTTCACACACATGGAGCTGCAACAGGATCAATGTACAGTGTCAACTTGCTCCAGCACCCGTTCACACACATGGAGCTGCAACAAGATCAACGTACAGTGACAACTTGCTCCAGTACCCGTTTACACACATGGAGCTGCAACAGGATCAATGTACGGTGTCAACTTGCTCCAGCACCCGTTCACACACATGGAGCTGCAACAGGATCAACACACAGTGTCAACTTGCTCCAGCACCCGTTCACACATATGGAGCTGCAGCAGGATCAACGTACACACATGGAGCTGCAACAGGATCAATGTACAGTGTCAACTTGCTCCAGCATCCGTTCACACACATGGAGCTGCAACAGGATCAATGCACAGTGACAACTTGCTCCAGCATTCGTTCACACACATGGAGCTGCAACAGGATCAACACATAGTGTCAACTTGCTCCAGCACCCGTTCACACATATGGAGCTGCAGCAGGATCAATGTACAGTGACAACTTCTGCCTGCAGAAACATATCGTAATATTATTACTTTCATATATGTGTGTGACATTGTGTGTATACTTGAACGCATATAAATTACATGCATATTTTCATGACATAAGCTCAATTATTTTATTTTAATTAAGTATGATCGTGTACAAACAATCTTTGAAGATTTAGGGGTAGATATTTCTGTGTTTTACCTTCTTATCTACCTCAAACATTTATTTGATTACACGCGTATATTGTATGCATGATTTCTTTTGTTTGCTTTGTTCATATGTTTGAAACAAATGAAGTGATTGATTGATTGATTGATTGATTGATCTCTGCAGATAACCGGAGATGAGTTTGACCTTACAGCAGCTCAGGTGTGGACAACCTTACTCAAGCGTGAATGATTATTTTATTTCCATGTTGGTTTCTTCCTTGGCTGAGAAACTGTCCCTCTCCACTCTGATGCAAGGCACCAAGGAAGCCGTTGATGTCTTACTTCAAATCGTTTGTCTCCCTCATCATAACAACTTCTTCTGAGAGTTCATTACATAGGTGGGAGGCAGTTGGCAAGAATAATGTGGAAGGTATAGAAATCTTCAGAAACAACTTCATAAAAATGAACATCTTGAATACAGAAGTTTGTGTTACAATAAAGAATAGTATAAATAATTATGGCTAAACCAGTAAATACCCAACATTGTCATGCAATTACATAGTCATGATCCAAGATCAATAAAGTAACAGCACTACCACAGGTGTAGAGGATGAGAACATATCAGCACTACACCTGGTGGACATCTATCAGAGAACACATCAACACTTCACCTGGTGGACATCTATCAGAGAACACATCAACACTACACCTGGTGGACATCTATCAGAGAACACATCAACACTTCACCTGGTGGACATCTATCAGAGAACACATCAACACTACACCTGGTGGACATCTATCAGAGAACACATCAACACTACACCTGGTAGACACCTGTCAGAGAACACGTCAAAACTACACC
This sequence comes from Lamellibrachia columna, assembly GCA_963662155.1. NCBI lineage: Eukaryota > Metazoa > Annelida > Polychaeta > Sabellida > Siboglinidae > Lamellibrachia > Lamellibrachia columna. The sequence goes on along the minus strand of OY759273.1, from coordinate 24,253,972 downwards.
TGGTGCACATCTGTGAGAGAACACGTCAACACTACACCTGGTAGACACCTGTCAGAGAACACGTCAACACTAAACCTGGTGGACACCTGTCAGAGAACATGTCAAAACTACACCTGGTGGACATCTGTCAGAGAACACGTCAACACTACACCTGGTAGACACCTGTCAGAGAACACATCAAAACTACACCTGGTGGACATCTGTCAGAGAACACGTCAAAACTACACCTGGTGGACATCTGTGAGAGAACACGTCAACACTACACCTGGTAGACACCTGTTAGAGAACACATCAACACTAAACCTGGTGGACACCTGTCAGAGAACACGTCAACACTACACCTGGTGGACATTTGTCAGAGAACACGTCAAAACTACACCTGGTGGACATCTGTCAGAGAACACATCAACACTACACCTGGTAGACACCTGTCAGAGAACACGTCAACACTACACCTGGTAGACACCTGTCAGAGAAACACATCAACACTACACTTGGTGGACATCTATCAGAGAACACATCAACACTTCACCTGGTGGACATCTATCAGAGAACACATCAACACTTCACCTGGTGGACATCTATCAGAGAACACATCAACACTACACCTGGTGGACATCTATCAGAGAACACATCAACACTACACCTGGTGGACATCTATCAGAGAACACATCAACACTACACCTGGTGGACATCTATCAGAGAACACATCAACACTTCACCTGGTGGACATCTATCAGAGAACACATCAACACTACACCTGGTGGACATCTATCAGAGAACACATCAACACTTCACCTGGTGGACATCTATCAGAGAACACATCAACACTACACCTGGTGGACATCTATCAGAGAACACATCAACACTACACTTGGTGGACATCTATCAGAGAACACATCAACACTACACTTGGTGGACATCTATCAGAGAACACATCAACACTACACCTGGTGGACATCTATCAGAGAACACATCAACACTTCACCTGGTGGACATCTATCAGAGAACACATCAACACTTCACCTGGTGGACATCTATCAGAGAACACATCAACACTTCACTTGGTGGACATCTATCAGAGAACACATCAACACTTCACCTGGTGGACATCTATCAGAGAACACATCAACACTTCACCTGGTGGACATCTATCAGAGAACACATCAACACTTCACCTGGTGGACATCTATCAGAGAACACATCAACACTTCACCTGGTGGACATCTATCAGAGAACACATCAACACTTCACCTGGTGGACATCTATCAGAGAACACATCAACACTTCACCTGGTGGACATCTATCAGAGAACACATCAACACTTCACCTGGTGGACATCTATCAGAGAACACATCAACACTACACCTGGTGGACATCTATCAGAGAACACATCAACACTTCACCTGGTGGACATCTATCAGAGAACACATCAACACTTCACCTGGTGGACATCTATCAGAGAACACATCAACACTTCACTTGGTGGACATCTATCAGAGAACACATCAACACTTCACCTGGTGGACATCTATCAGAGAACACATCAACACTTCACCTGGTGGACATCTATCAGAGAACACATCAACACTTCACCTGGTGGACATCTATCAGAGAACACATCAACACTTCACCTGGTGGACATCTATCAGAGAACACATCAACACTTCACTTGGTGGACATCTATCAGAGAACACATCAACACTTCACCTGGTGGACATCTATCAGAGAACACATCAACACTTCACCTGGCGGACATCTATCAGAGAACACATCAACACTTCACCTGGTGGACATCTATCAGAGAACACATCAACACTTCACCTGGTGGACATCTACCAGAGAACACATCAACACTTCACCTGGTGGACATCTATCAGAGAACACATCAACACTACACCTGGTGGACATCTATCAGAGAACATGTCAACACTACACCTGGTAGACATCTATCAGAGAACACATCAACACTTCACTTGGTGGACATCTATCAGAGAACACATCAACACTTCACCTGGTGGACATCTATCAGAGAACACATCAACACTTCACCTGGTGGACATCTATCAGAGAACACATCAACACTTCACCTGGTGGACATCTATCAGAGAACACATCAACACTTCACCTGGTGGACATCTATCAGAGAACACATCAACACTTCACCTGGTGGACATCTATCAGAGAACACATCAACACTTCACCTGGTGGACATCTATCAGAGAACACATCAACACTTCACCTGGTGGACATCTATCAGAGAACACATCAACACTACACCTGGTGGACATCTATCAGAGAACACATCAACACTTCACCTGGTGGACATCTATCAGAGAACACATCAACACTTCACCTGGTGGACATCTATCAGAGAACACATCAACACTTCACTTGGTGGACATCTATCAGAGAACACATCAACACTTCACCTGGTGGACATCTATCAGAGAACACATCAACACTTCACCTGGTGGACATCTATCAGAGAACACATCAACACTTCACCTGGTGGACATCTATCAGAGAACACATCAACACTTCACCTGGTGGACATCTATCAGAGAACACATCAACACTTCACCTGGTGGACATCTATCAGAGAACACATCAACACTTCACCTGGTGGACATCTATCAGAGAACACATCAACACTTCACCTGGTGGACATCTATCAGAGAACACGTCAACACTACACCTGGTAGACACCTGTCAGAGAAACACGTCAACACTACACCTGGTAGACACCAGTCAGAGAACACTTCCTTGTGATTATAAAATGGTGACATTAATTAATGAAAAGAGATGATGTGCCGAACCTTCCTAGGCACCATTAGTATGGTGTATGATCGCTTGCATCCGGCATTCCTCTCAGCGTTGATCTGATCAGCAATCGATCGCATCAGCTTTACCTGTGGTCGCACCAGGTAGATCCGTCTACATCAACCGCAGGTGGGGAATAGTTATTTAAAAACAAGTTTACAATTGAGAAGGTACATGAAATACTGCACTTAGAAAGGCTATAGGCTGCAGAAAATGAAAGTGACCAGGCCTTACATAGTGTCATATACACAGAGTGACTGATTAAATGAGATAATGGCTTAATAGGCTGATTTCATTATTTAAAAATTTTTACGTTACATTTAATTAATATACAATGCACAAAGGGGTTTGTCAATCAAGGCTCTGTTTTGTAGGAAACACGCACACATGCATGCACGCACACATCATATATCAAAGAGAAACTTACTTGTCACAGCCAATCAATGGTTTTGACAGTTCAAGTTTGAAGATCTTGTCAACACCATGTTGCTTCAAACATACGAAAAAGGTGGTGTTTAAATAAAAACAGTGCTCATTTGATGTAATGTTGTGGTGAAATATTTAGTCATGAAACAACGTTATATCTACATCGTATTGAGTTGCTTGACAAACACTGAAACTTAGAAGATAGTTCAAGAACCTTAAACACAATCAATGTCAGAATATGTAGCTGACAACAGTTTAATTAAATCTTAGCACAGCTTTCCAATATTAACATTAAAATCATCCAACAATGAAAGGGAAACCTGTCAATTATTTTTTATAACATTACATCTTATAAACTATGGTCTGGGTAAGACTGGTGAAGTTGTATCAACACACAACAGGAATTAAAGCATTACCCTAAGCAGGGCCATAAAATAGGACATGACAGGCACTAACCCCAGCATAGACCCTATATTACTGGCTACCTATCCAGTTCAGGGATGTCTTAGCTCAATGAATATCTAACCAAAAGTTGTCATAGTCCTAGAAAATATCGATATGTACAGAAAATGTAGTCTTAAAAATCAACAAAAAAACGTCCAATTGGGCATAAAATAAAGAGATATTTTGAACGACTGTCTGTTTGTTCTTTGTAGATCATCTCTGTTAAACACATATTTATGAACCAATTGTGATCTTGCTGATTCTTGCAGCACACATAGGGTCTGCAATAATCCATCTGTGTCTGTTGATAGTTTGATACACACCTTAAGCAGTGTTGCCCCGGCGACCCGATCCAATGCTTTCATGAGCTCTGGATCCAGCACCAGATCTTTCTTCCCCGACACCTGAAATATGTATCCGTATAATTTGTCACACCAATAAGCTCATTAAAGCCAGAGAGGTGCACCACAGTAATGACCATGAAACCTTGTCAAAGATGTAAATAATAAGGAAGGCTTCAAGACATTGGGTTTTTATTACTATAACATATTACTATTATCCCAGGACCGTTTACATGTGCTTTGTTTATGTTTATGTTTTTGTTTGTCTGGGTATGGTTTGTTTATGTGTGGTTTGCTTATGTGTGATTTGTTTATGTGTGGTTTGCTTGTGTGATTTGTGTATGTGTGGTTTGTTTATGTGTGATTTGTTTATGTGTGGTTTGTTTATGTGTGGTTTGTTTATGTGTGGTTTGCTTATGTGTGATTTGCTTATGTGTGGTTTGTTTATGTGTGATTTGTTTATGCGTGATTTGTTTATATGTGGTTTGCCTATGTGTGGTTTGTTTATTTGTGATTTGTTTATGGCTTTATGCCAAAATTATGCGAGATTTGTTTATGTGTGGTTTGTTTGTGTGATTTGCTTATATGTGGTTTGTCTGTGTGGTTTGTTTATATGTGATTTGTTTATGGCTTTATACCAAAATTATGCTTGATTTGTTTATGCGTGGTTAATAGAAAAATAATGCAAACAATATGTGAGGGGGGTAGTAGGAATTTGGAGGTGGGTCCTAAAAATTGGTGAAGAGAGATTGGTGGGAAATAGGTCCTTAGCCAGAAATAAAATTTTGTCAGTCTTGAACATTCTAAAAGGTGTAACCTTCAACGTGCAAGCAGCTTCTGTGGAAGCCGTTCACATCTATGACTGCCATTATTGGCCCAATTGATTTTTTTCACTAGCAAGTCAATGTTGGTTGAAATAATGACAGCCATGATTGGCCCATTTGGTTTTTGCACTGGTAATCCAAAGCAAATTGAGCAAATGTCAAAAGACAGTCATTATTGACCGAATTAGGTTTTTTCAATGGCAGGCCAAGTCCGGTTTAGCCATTGTTGGCCCAACTGAGTCTTACTAGCTGTGCAGCGAGGTTGGCATTGTCACATGCACAGTAATAATAATAGAAGAAGATGAAGCTTTGAAGACTAAGTACAAGCATGCAGATGCGTCTAATATGAGTAAATGTGATTACAATCACACTCAAATGCTTGACACTAATAGTAAAGTAATACAACAAATAAAAATAGAAGATATAGCACCCAGTAATACAATTGCTTTTGAAAGTAACACATTGAGACTTCTTTGATAAAACAGCAATCATCCAGATTCAGTACTGCCTACTGGACAAAAAAACAATACGAATTTACTAGACTCAGCACAGCCTAATCGTTTGTGGTTTGCCTGCTGTTTGAGTTTTATTTCAGCAACCGGGAAACTGCTGCCGGTAGTCCGGCCTACACGTCGATTATGTATGTGAGTTGGAGCCCGAATCAGACCCCTTTTTGATTTTTAAGTCGACTGCGATCACACTTGGCCACTGCAAAGAGTGCCAGCGGTGGACGACAATACAGTAGCATCTCGGTTACTAGCAGTAGGCACACCAACTTTATGGATCTCCACCAATGTAACAAAGGATGCTGACTCAGACTATTCAGGGACAATCTCAGGAACGCTGCTTTTATTCATGTTTACAAAAAAGACATCGATTGTTGTGAACTTTGATGTTGACATATCATATCTTTTCATTCACTCTCGCTTGGCAGGTGCCATTTTGAACTCGCCCCACATCTGGATTGTTTCCTCAAATGAGAGCGCCAATGGAAAGGCACTGAGAAAGGCCATAGAAACACATTTCCCAACCAATGACTTAGGCCTACATGATTACAATAAAACAAAGATCAGCTGCAGCATATTTTCCAACGATGTCAAAGTTAAAAATATATGGACTCATAGATTGGCGGTATTCGCTATTCTGCTGCCGACAACATTTGTTGAATCACGACCACGTGTGCTAAGAGTCACCGTTACAAGTCAGTTCAAACAATTTTATTATGAAAAAATATAATCTTGTAAAAAGAAAAACCTGTCTTTTGTATTTTACCCGTCATCGTTAGACATTTGCCCATTTTCAAGATGGATATTTGTCTATATTGCGATGGATCTCTGGATAAGGGCCTGGTGGGAGATGGGAGGTGGACTCTCAAAATTGGTGGGGGATTGGCCCCAAAAAGGTGGGAGATAGGAGGGAGAAAGCCCTGCCACACCCCCCTCGTTGACATGTAGACTTATACATGTAACTATAATCAGATGCTGAGATGGCCTTTTTACAGATGAACGAGGTGGGTTGATGGAGCTAGACAGACTGCGCTCACGTCTTTGATTTTGTCTGATATATGGTGAGAACCGTGGATATAGCTGGATTCATGGAATTCCTCAGTCTTAGACTTTGCGAAACGGACACGGTGACAGCGGCAGCTAGTCTGTGGATGAGCGATAATGTGTCATCGTTATATGTTTAGGCGTAGCACAACACTGCGTCTGCGATAAGTGGATTATAGCACCGCTGACGTACCGATTCTAGATGGAGTACCAACTGATCCCGGGCATACTGTCGTAGGACTTCCACGTACGGAAACTGGACGTCATTAAACGAGCCTGCCATTTCAGACAGGCAACTTGTTGTTATTCGTTCTGCTCTTGTTGACCGTCAGGTGGCGCATCAGAAAGAAACGTTGCGCCCTCTCTCGGAGAAGTAAATTTCGTTTCAAATTAGCTCCGTGATGTGGCGCCACTATTTGTTGGCATCACTAGGCAGTGCTTGAGCTAGGACACGATTATCGTGTGCGCGTGCGTGCGTGCGTGCGTGCGAGCGCGCGCGTTGGAGATCGTTACGCGGAAGACGTTGGACTGAAACTTGGTCTCATTCACTTTTAATGTATCGAACATCTGGTTGTTTGCAGCCGTCTACTTTACCTGTGAGATATAATTTAATTAGCTAAATTTAATAATTGAGAGTACAGTGGCGTATTGGGGGGGGGGACATTGGGCCATAGCCCCTTGGCTTTTTTACCGCATTTTCCGTATCGCCGCTACATGGTAGCATGGGTCTTTGCGAGATCCTAGATACGCCATTGGAGAGGTATATGTAGTTCCCGAGAGCTCCTTCAGAGTTCACGTACTATAGCTTGAGAAATATTTGCTCTATCACTGAGGGGTAGATGTGGTTCCAGAGAGCTCCTTGGGAACCGCATATTCACTTTACATGTGGTACATATTAGCTCTGTCAATGAGAGGTAGATGTGGTTCCACATAGCTCCTTGGGCGCTATTGTCCACTTCACCTTTGGTACATTATAAATATAGCTCTGCCATTGAGAGGTAGATGTGGTTTCACGGAGATCGCTGGGCGCTGTTGTTGTGAAAGCGGAATGCATGACGCACGGGTCTCGTACGTCGTCCACGATCCGACCTGGACGCAAGCACGTGAGTCGCACGCGCTTCCTGTGGTAACACGCGTGCCGCACACACCGCCTGCTCATCGGGTCGACAGATTCACTTGCGCATGTGTCATCGTTTTACGCATGAGTTGGTGCAACAACGAATTTTCATTGAGACGGAACGGCCTGTACTTGACTCGCTTCTCGTATTCAGCTTGAGGGACCGTGTAAAAACACATATTGTTGACAGGGTGGAGTGGGATCAAAAGGGGCCGGGTAAAAAAAAACCTAGGATTGGTGGGCTATTGGTTATAGCATAGGGTTAAGCTATACCGTAAATAACAGTGAAAATACAACTAACCACAATTATAACGCCCTTGGTTTTATCGAGTATGGTCAACATCATTAATCATGTCGCCGATTGTCTTACCTCAAACTTCCTCCAACTTTCTTACCACTATGTATGTAGAGAACGTCTAGTTCCGTGTGTTTGACCACCAGCACATTTACATTCACTGCTCACTCCTGCAAACAAGCCTAGACAGCTTCGATCATCTTGTTCCAGGCGCGTAAATAACTGCACGCACGTGCTTCCACGTCAATATGGCAAACAAATTGTTTTTTTTTATCTAATCAGCCTCAGAAATTGAATGGCCCATCCCTAATCTGGCTGGCATCCATTGTGGAGTGCAAGCACGAATCAGACAGCTGATAGAGCCCGGCGCCATCTACACCCACTACAAAGGCCACCATATTAACTTGGCTGTTGCACACACTTGTTAGAAGTACGATGAACACAGCCCAGCAGCCTTCTCTGTCAACTACTCGCTAGGTGATGCTACAGTCGTGCGAACGTTCTATATACATTCGAGTCTGCATCCACTGCTGTTATCACTGCCCTGGAATATTTGGAAGAAGATGGGGACGGCAAAGTCAGACTCTACTTGTTGTCTATCAAAAATGTTGACTTCATCATGACCATTCATTGAGTATGTCCTCCAAAGTGGGCTTCCTCTGACCACATTCCTACAGTCCAAAAAGTGTAACATCATCTAAAGAAGTACCCACAACCTGGATTGAGGCAAGCAAGCCACTCAGTGGTGGTCGACCGATGCACCGTCCATGAGAACGTACTCGCTGGTATAACTGACACGCCCAGCCAGTATTGGATGAGGGTAATATATCTGCTGTTCGTGGATCACTTGCTGTAGCAAATTGACATACGTCTATTAGTAGCTCAGAATCACTACATGGCCCAGTACCTCACACCACGACATCAGGTGAATCTGATACTAGACTGTAGGCTGTACGAGGTGTTCCAGACGAAACACCGTGTGATCCGCGTCAGCTACAAAATGGAAGGCAACACGGGAGATGGTCAATGCCGCTGAGAGACCCAACGCACTCGATGATACAATAGAGAAAATCACTCCTGTCTTGTGCCCTAACATGTAAACAACAGTCGTGATACTGCTGGTGATATCTGTCCCGACTGCCACAACAGAGCTGTCATTTAGTGCCACGTGACGCCACGGCGACAAGAACAAGACGTTGGATACAGAACGCACATCCACCAGTTAAGTCGTTTAGCGCTGACATTCCGCCCAAATGAAAGATAGGATAGTTACTTAATCCTTTCTGTAGATATGATAGACACGTAAACACTCATTACCGAAGTATTATTGTTGCCTACATATGTCTTCTTGGCTTATGATTAAATGGATGTTATTATTGCAAAGGATTTTCGTTTGTCTGCTAATATAATTACCAGGATTGATTCTTAGTACACGTGGTCATCACACTACAAGTTTACCACTGATTTTTAATGATCTTGTAGTAGACATACATGCACTGGAATGATGCTTCACTAGCTGCTATAATTAATTGTGTTGTTACACAGTAAACGAGTCATCGAAGCAAGTAAACAATCTTAATACACTGCTAAATCCTAGGCAAGGATTCCTAGCACATTAAAACTAGTCTTTGTTATACACATATGATATACCGAAGGTTCACATCCACCAGGGATGGGTGCCGAGTAGGAGGGCCATGTTTTCTCCATGACCGGAGGGGCATTCTTTTTTAAATTAACGCACCAGATTGCAAATCATCACAGTTTGCTTTTAAAAAGTGGACAACCAGACTTCATCTTAGATTTGTGCTTCCACATGAATTTATGCCTAGCTACGCCCCTGTGTTCTGGTGTACTTTTTGTTCTCAGGGTTGAAACAAACATTCAAGCAGAAAACATATTAAAATGTCGCCGGGTTCTGAACACTTTTTAACCGTGCTTAACCTCCTTAATAATAATAATAATTAACTTCAATGGCGCATATATCCTCAGGAACCTGAGCTAAGAGGCGCAACAAAACATAATCATTATGCATAATCGTGAGCAGGGACGCGGTCTTTGGTTTTTAAGCACCTTTGAGCACGGTTTCGAAGATTTTGGCGCGATATATGTTTCCAGATTGTATTGTATTGTATTGTACTGTACTGTACTGTACCGTACCGTACCGTACCGTACCGTACCGTACCGTACCGTACCGTACCGTACCGTACCGTACCGTACCGTACCGTACCGTACTGTATTCTATTGTATTCTATTGTATTCTATTGTATTCTATTGTATTTTATTGTATTCCATTGTATTCTATTGTATTCTATTGTATTCTATTGTATTCTATTGTATTCTATTGTATTGTATATCGCAACGGCTGTCTTGGATGGAAAGACGCTGCAAGAATCTGCGGGTGTTCACTGCAAACAAAGGTTCCTCGTCAATTCGATTTTTCGCTAAGCTCATTTCAAATTAATTTTTTGAAAAATCTAACCTACCTAGAGTTCACTGCAACATGCTAGCTCGTGTGTACAACTTTTATGACTCCTATTAATGAATGTCGGTGACTCATATTGAGACAAACATGTTGCTGTCATAGGAGCTAATAATTACTTTGGTTCTTTCAACAATATATCTATCTCATGTGTGCGCGTGCGCGTGCTCGTGTGCGTGCGCGTACGCTCACGTTTGCGCTTGTGTGTGCGTGAGTGCGTGTGTATGCGTGTGAGAGTTATCAGGTAGTTTGTGTTGTATGTGCACTTATATGTACTTGAGCTAACGCGTGTATTGCTACATTCTAATAATTTGTACATTAGCATTGGGTTATTATTTTAATTGTTTTGCTGACATGTGTAACAATTTGATATTGTTCACATTTAATAAAAAATTTGCAAGAAATAAGTTTTCAATTAATTGTGAAGCCTCGTAAACTATGGGTGTATATGTTTTCTAATCAGGAGTGTCATTTATAGCATTTGGCAAGTTATATTTGAGACATTTCGCTGCAAACTCATGCTTAGTTTTAAAAGTATATATTTTTTATTTTTCGAGTGTTGTAATTATGTATGTTAGCATTTGGGACAATTAGCCGGTTTAGCAAATAAGCCGGTAGATTTTTATGAATGTATATAAAGTAAAAAATTGGTTCTTGCAACTTTAATATATCTTCTGCTTTTTAATAAGTTAAGTTTTTTAAAGTGGTTCAGTATGTGTATTATATCTCCTTGGGTTATTATTTGCGGTTTTTTTTTTAATTCTCATAATTCTATTTCCCTGATATCCCCATGCCATAAGTTGGGTTGTGCACCAAATGGAGGCACTAAACCACACATCATCTAAGAATGGACGGTTGGTGTCTCACCTCACAAGCGCGTTATGCCCCGCATACTCTATATTTGACAACGTCGAGCATAATAAACCATGGGATGTTTGGTAATGACATTTTTACCGAACTAGTTTGTCCCGTGAAATTAACGCTCCTCGAGGGGCATTTGTTCCCACCCGGTCTATCCGAGGTGACTACACTGTCAACAGCCCACGCGGCAACCTGACACTAACTGGCGCTTGAGGGTAACACATACGTCGCCTTCGCCTACCAACGATAAGGGAAGCGATTCCTACCAGCTGTCGAGGTGGTCGTTCTCTCGCGTGTCATTCGGACGCGATTCCTACCAGCTGTCGAGGTGGTCGTTCTCTCGCGTGTCATTCGGATGCGATTCCTACCAGCTGTCGAGGTGGTCGTTCTCTCGCGTGTCATTCGGATGCGATTCCTACCAGCTGTCGAGGTGGTCGTCCTCTCGCGTGTCATTCGGATGCGATTCCTACCAGCTGTCGAGGTGGTCGTTCTCTCGCGTGTCATTCGGATGCGATTCCTACCAGCTGTCGAGGTGGTCGTTCTCTCGCGTGTCATTCGGATGCGATTCCTACCAGCTGTCGAGGTGGTCGTTCTCTCGCGTGTCATTCGGATGCGATTCCTACCAGCTGTCGAGGTGGTCGTTCTCTCGCGTGTCATTCGGATGCGATTCCTACCAGCTGTCGAGGTGGTCGTTCTCTCGCGTGTCATTCGGATGCGATTCCTACCAGCTGTCGAGGTGGTCGTTCTCTCGCGTGTCATTCGGATGCGATTCCTACCAGCTGTCGAGGTGGTCGTTCTCTCGCGTGTCATTCGGATGCGATTCCTACCAGCTGTCGAGGTGGTCGTTCTCTCGCGTGTCATTCGGATGCGATTCCTACCAGCTGTCGAGGTGGTCGTTCTCTCCCCGCTACTGAAGAACACAGGTAGCCACAGGTAGCCACAGACTGGAAGAACAACATTTATTTAACCACGATCTGTGAACGCTTTGTTTCACTCGTGAAGTCTAGCAGACTGGATTATAACCAGTATTATAAATGCTAGCAGCGTCAAACAAAATTAACAAATATCTTTGAAAGGCGGGTTACACATCAATGAAAAATTGTTGGACTCTCGATAAGCCAATGGCTTCCTTGTCCACTTGCCATCTGGGTGTTTTTCATTGGATAGCAATCTTGTTAAATTCGTTTAATTGTTTATGGCACAGTCCTAATTGAGCAATTAATAAATATTGCACGATTCATTAAAATGTGGATGTTCGTGCGCGTGTGCGTGAGTGT